>CM037790.1:52350026-52400026 GCA_021229015.1 Solen grandis
TGATAGAAGTTCTGTGATTTTTTCTTAATTTACATGATATAACATTTCTTTGCATTAAATCTCATGCAAAAAGACGTACTGAGGATTTTACGCATCTGGTAGGTCATTAATGTGACAGAGACACAGTATCAGACCTAGTACTGTGCCTTGAGGGACACCGGATTCAACGTTAACTTATTTTGAAAATTGATCTTCTTATGCTACTTGCATTTTTCTGATTGATAGGAAATTTGTTAACCATTCATGTATTGGGCCTCTTACACCATATTGTTCAATACTGTGTAATAACCTCTGTGTTGGACTGTGTCAAAGGCTTTAGAAAAATTAAGTATTGCCATATCGCTTTGTTTCCCTTTATCATATGATTTCATGAGGTCATTTATTGTTGTCAATAGTTGTGTTTCACAAGAATAACCTGATCTGAACCCATGATTTAATGTTGTATGGACTTTGTTTTTTTCCAAGAGTTTAAGTAGATGTTTACATATGATATGTTCTAGGAGTTTGCAGGGAACTGATGCAAGAGATACATTTTTGTACTGGTGTGTAATTTTCACTAACATGTTTGTCTCCTATTCTGATATTGCATGAAATGCTGGCATTTCACAAATCTTTGGGTGTTCACCTGTTTCTATTGATTGTTGATAAATTGTCAGAGATGGTGCAATTTCAGTGGCACATTCTCTAAGACGACGGTTTGGTAAGTTGTCTGAGCCTGATGCGAATGTGTTGGCGCAAACATTTTTACAGCCAGGGTGAGCCCTTGCTTTGGATGGATTTAGCTTTTTTAATAATTCTTCAATTCCTTTTGTTGTTATTGTGAGTTTTTGAATGTTGTTCTTAATGGTTTTGTTGCTAGAGGACATCAAGTTGGTAGTTTCTTTCAGTTTGGTCTGATCGAAATTTTTATACTAGTATTTCTGCTTTTTCTTTGCTGTCGTTTATGAGTTGTCCTGATTTTTTCAATGGTGATAATCCAATGTTGTCTTGTTTCTTGGATGAAACTTATTTCCACAATGGTTTAGAGTTGTTGTTCTTTAGCCCCTAAAGGGGTCTAAAGAAGCGAGTCCAAATGATACAAGCGTTAAAAGAACAAAATATTTGATTTTTTTGTTTTATTTGATATACATGTGTATATAACATGCTGGGGTTTCAATAAGAGGACGTAGACCACATTATACGTCCTGAAAATCCCAAAATATGTCCCAGAATTTGACCCTGGGCGTTTTGAAAATTCCTCAAAATAACTCTGTACGCATTTGTATATGAGACTGGACATTTCAAAACTGGACAAAACCGGATTTTTGATGGGACTCCTGTGGTGCTAATCGATGTTATCTGGAACTCGGCAAATGTGGGATTTTCCAGTCTAATCCGAGGACACAAACTTTACCTTTATAGCTTTACGATGCACTACCGTACACAATAGAATAAGTCTGTGCAACACCATAAAAGTTGTAACTGTAAAAGTTTGCTTGTACCCCCGAATTATCTGGGAAATTCCCAAATATTCTTAATTCAGATTAAGTCTAATAGTAGTACATTATTGTGGAATGAGTATGTGTGTGGGTACTGTATATGCAAATTGAATATCATTTACCCCGCCCACTTTTACTGACTGACAGTTGCCAAGTGATACCTAAAAATACAGGGTCGGGTACCAGATTGTCATTTGTTGTCTGCCATTCCTACTGTAATCTACCATACCATAATAAATCAAACCAAGTGGGCATTTATCATGCATTTATCAGTTTTAATTGCTTGAAATAAGAGAAAGTATCGTTAGATGTATTAAAAAAAAACAAGAGTAAAAATTCACATAACAACAACAAAGGCGATCGTAACATTTTCACTAGAGTACAAAGGAATGAAAGAAAAAAAAAGAAACTACCTTCACAAGATCTCCTCGACAAAACTTTTTCCCTTTTCTCTCAATATATTTTTTGTCAGCCTGCATTAAAAGTAAGCTAATAACTGCCAGATTGGCGAACTTTCAAGTGTGTAAAACTGTCAATTTTACTTTTGGAAGAAGTAAAGGTACTACTTTTGATTTTGATTAAAAGCTAAGATGACATGTTTTTAGTATTCTGCAGACTAGATACATACATATGTTTTGTTTAGTTTTGTTTCTGAATCTGAAACAAATACGTTGTAGATCCCAATACTGGGTTTATCTTAAGCCTTGAACATAAAATATAATCAGAAATAGATTGATTCAAAATGTCATCAGTTTTCGCGGTTTTTACTTTCCTTTTTTAAAAACCAATCACTCAAAGGAATTATAAACAGTACATAATAACTCTTTAATATTTTTTATGAATTAAGCACTTAAAGATCCTAAAAATGTGTCAATTTAAAATGAAAATTAGTGTACAAAAAAAATCGACCTACGGAAATCCTGAAATTCAGACGTGTAATTTTATACAAATTCCTGATTTGAGGTCTTATTGAAACCCCTGAATATGGTGTGAGTTTTTAAAAATTTTGACAAAAACGACGCTAAACATTCCCAATTCTGGGGGTCGGTCATGTTCCCAATTTTGTGAGAAAAAAACTTAGCCCTACGAGATTATTTTCTTTTACTGGATTATATTTCAATACAAAGCAAGAAAAGTACCCGTCACACATTATCCGAGAAATCTTAATTCATCAATCATGTATAATCATATTAACACTATATCTTAAGTTAAGATAGATACCCTTTACTTGTAGATGCCATATTCGATGTTAAAGCAGTTATGGTTTATAATACACAATCAGTTGACATTTATTTTTCTGGACGATTCTATCCTGAAAAAAGGTGTACACACGTAAACACAATGTAGTGATTATCCTCTATATACCCTGAAAACGATTTATTGATTTTATAACATCAAGACATTTTAACCAGAACTAAATACGTTTTGCTTTTTTAGCAAAGAACACACAACCTTACTCAACTATTTACAGACTTGTTATCTATAACACCCCTAATATTAAAACATCATGTGGTCCAAGTTATTTCCGGCGGTGCAGGAAACATACACATGTGTAATTTTGAAAAGGTCAAATTGTTTATGGTTTGTTTTGATTGCGAATAAATTGTTTTGTTCGGCATTTCATAAATCGAAAATATGTTCAAGGCTAACATATGGCCAATTATATCCGCTTGCTCAGTTGGAATAGGTGCATATTTTGGAGCCAAATATGAACGTTCTGGACTGAATTTGAAAAGTTACTTCCCTTTGAGAACCGATGTATTTGCGGCTTCCGTACCGATGACAGGAGTCAAAAACATCGACCAACCGTCAAGTTCCAACAGCGCGCAGATTATGAAATATGGATTTCCATCTTTAGAAAATCTAAGAATGTTTGATGACTTTATTTTAGCGTACGACAGAAGAAACCGTAATGCAAACTGGGTTTTTGAGCACTTAACGCCAGATAAATTGCCACACAGAAAAGCTGATCGAGCGCATTCAAATTTCTTCGAGGATTTGAAAATACACGAAAAGTTTCGGAGTACATTAAAAGACTATAAAAATAGTGGATATGACAGGGGCCATTTAGGGGCCGCAGGAAATCATCGACATGATCAAAAGGCAATGGATGAAACGTTTTCCCTCAGTAATATTTCTCCCCAGGTAAGTAATAATTAATTATTGGTAATTGTTTGAACGCCGACAGTGCTTAATAGACGGGGACGTCCCGAATCACACACACACACACACACACACACACACACACACACACACATATATATGACTCTACTGTGATGCGTTTATGATGCGTTTCCTGTATCGCATTTTCTATACACCGTTAAGATATGCATGCAGTATGAAAAAACATGGAAAAACAACTCAGTGCCTCTGTGTTAGTATATGAACTAAAATGTCACAAACCAACAAAGATGAAACTACTGGTTTATATAGATCTAGATCAGATGTCTGTTTTAAGCCATTATATGTCATACCATTTAACATAGCATGTCTACGTTGAGAATCACAACCCAGCAGTACAGCCTTTTGAACTATTAACGACGGAAATTAAATCCTAAGTCAGAAAATCATATTAGCCTTAGCTACCGACTTGTCCCGCCTTAAACTATGACACACTCGATCTTTTATAAAGCACTTCCAGCAATCAGGTCTAATACGCCTTTGTTATGATTGTCGAGTTTTCCCAGTATTTTTATCGGTATATTTATTTGTAGTCTAACCACAGGAGTTTGAAGTTCTGTCAATAAATAAATAATCTATGGTAAAAAATAAGCCCCGTATGTAAGAAAAAAAAATATGTACGGGGCTTCTCATTTACTATATATTACTTACTTATTGATAGAACTTCAAACTCCTGTGGTCTAACGTTATATCTTTTATCGTTGCTGTTATTGATTTAGTATACAAAAGATCAGTCTATATCTTTTAGCTTAAAAAAAACAAACAAAAAAAAAACACACACACACACAAAAAAACGCCTAATAGTGATCTTTTTTTTTTTGGCCCGTTTTGACAACCGATATTGGGCAATGTTCCCAGTAGCAAAAAGTGTGCCCCCCCCCCCCCCCCCCGATTTCAAGGAAAAAATTCCCACTGCAAGGGAAAAAAATATTGCCATTTTTACAATGTGTTTGCAGTTGAAAGTAGCAAGTCTGAATGATAAAAGGGTTGAATGAACCATATATTTGAGTTTTGTTTGTTTTATTTTAAATATCATAATTATAATGCTATGTTAGTTTTTTCACAGTTTCGTCTAAAACGACGCAAAAAAATTCCAATTATGGGGGTCGGGTCATGTTCCCAAAATGGTGAGAGAAAAAAAACCTATGTATAAGATGGAGTCTATTAAAACATTTCTACAGACAATAGAAGACCAACACGAGCATATGCTTCTATTGTCTGGAGAAATGTATAAACTTAGGAGTCACCCTAAATTTGTGGAAAATTTCGTTAAATAGATCGATCTATTTTGTGCATGGTAAAGTAGAAAATATAAAAGTTTTCTTTTGAAATAAATCGCTTTGAATTTCCAGAGTTTCTGATTTGCCACAAGCGTAGGGGGACTAAAAACAGTATTTTTAGGTTCTTTGGATTGAGTGCTTTTTTATGAAACCTTTTATATCAAAATATTTTCATTTTGATATAAAGTTTCATAGTAAAATATTTGTTTCAGGTTGGCGAGGGTTTTAACCGTGGTATATGGAATAACTTGGAGAAGTATGTCCGCAGTATTGCCCGCAAAAACAGAAATACATACATCTGCACTGGCCCACTGTATCTACCCAGGTAAACATAATTATTTGAACACTAGTTTCTAATGTAGTTTCATGTAGCAAAATTCTAGGTGTGCTTTATCCAGGGGAATAAATGACATATGTTAATGGAAAAGTACTTACATTTCTGGGCAGAACTAGTGTCGGTTTGTTGTATCATGACTTAATCCGGATGCTACAGACCGTATATCCATTTAACAGTGTATCGTGATATGCGATGGCTTATTTACACGACCAGTAGTATGTGTGCCAATAGCCTTTAATAACGTATGTGATAGGTCCCACATTATTTGATTAACATTCAAAACACAGATTAGTCTCATGGTCATTTCTTTGACATTATACTATGTACTTTAACTTACTTAGACAACTGTAAGGAACCACCTCTGACACGTCTGGTGCACCAACATAGCATCATCAAACAAATAGGTTACTGCTTATATAAGTCATTTGGTATTTTTACTTTCGGTTGAATTCCAGTACCCCCAATAGCGATGACAAAATATCCAAAACGACAGCAGTTGGGACGAAATATAACTAGTATAACCAGAACAGTTCATTAACATTGAGGAATACCCTTTGACTAATTTATGAAAATCCGTATTAATGCCAGCATTTCATAGTACATGTACATAATTTACCAAATACCTCGGGCCAGTGTCTGTCATAAATACAGGGGTAAAATGGAGAGAATATACGCAGAACGTGTATATTTATCTTGCATATACTCTTGTATGCAGTCTTTAAGGGTGTTATAAAGAAAATTGACGGTGGTTTTCTTGTATATGGTAATTGAAATAAGAAGAAAAGCAACGGCCTGCTGCAATAGTATAAAACATAAAAAACACAAACACAACTAAGAGTTCACAATAAATAAAACAAAGAATGTTACGTTTTTGTCCTTTACCAACTACTTAACTTTGCCATTTTTAATGCCTTAACATAAACACAATACTTAGTACTCGCAAATTGTATTATTATTTCGGTGTGTAAGGAAGATAGACATTTCAAATGGTGGTGTATAATACTGTTTATATGTAGCCCTTTTGTTACGTGCACACACAATGGCATACTGACACTGAGCTCCTATTAATTAATTGTGAGCATGTTGATTATTTCCAGGAAAGAGTCGAATGGAAAAATGTACGTAAAGTACGAAGTAATAGGTCAAAACAACGTAGCTGTCCCAACCCATCTTTTTCAAGGTGCTCTTGATCGAAAACCACTCAGGAGAATTTGAGCTGCTATCATTTGTTCTCCCGAATCAAGCCATGAATGAAGATATTCCGCTTAAAACTTTCCTGACACCAGTGGATGCCGTTGAACGAGCTGCAGGAATTTTACTGTTTGACCGGATGCCTCGCAATAAACTTTCTCTTGTAAATGGACGACGGCCTTAATCTGGATTACCTGCCCCTGCCACCTCGCTAGTGTTGATATTTGAAGTGTGCCTTTTTTGAATTTATAAAAATGTCCTGAATGCTAACGAGTTATTGAATTCATTTTAAAACCCTTTCTTTAATGATGCTGAAAATGAGTTTAAAGTTGTTTCTTTTTATAACTGAGTACCGTCTCTTAATATGTTGCTGCAGCTTTCCGAAATAGCGCGCTTTATCTCGTGTGTCCCCGAGAGCGCGCCCACCCGTCATGCAGGTACTGTACATTTAGATGCGGTTTGGGGAAATCTTACAAAACAACAATTACTTTCCAAATACGTTTAATAAATCTTCTGATTTTAGCTTAAATGAGTGTAAGTGAAGGAAAGAATTAAGGGGACGAATGCAGGATTAGAGTACCCTTTTAGTTTAATTATAATTAAAAGAGAGAGGGAGAAGGAAGAAAAGGACAGGTAGGTGACTGGTCCGATATGACTAAGCGAGGCACGAGAAAACGTCGAGATACATGATAGCCTCGTTTACATGCAGGATTAACCCGTGATTTTTACCGGTTAGAGTCTTCTTGTTCTTTTGATTGGTGTTAGTAATCTTCAAACGCAAACATGTAGAATGATTGCTTACTGATTGGTTCCCTTAATCGTGTGGTCGATCAACCTCAGTGACGTTTGTTTATGTCAAAAGTAATCGAACAAATAATAACCATATCATACTATATACCATTGGAAATTACATGTATTTGATTTCCAATCTCACCCGTCTCGTTGGCCGCAATCGGTATGGACAAAGGAATAGGCTGTCAGTCTGTTTTTACGTCTACAAATAGGGACTTTGATATAAGCCCACGACCAGTTCTCCGGGGTCGGTGAAATATTGAAATACCCTTCCAATTGGGGATCAAACTTATCTTGACCATTATTGCATATCAATGAACTTAGAATCTCATGCCTACAACCAAATAACCTCGTTCTCACGACCTACTAACTCGTTTCCACGACACAATTATGTCTTTCGCACGACTTAGTATTTCGTTCTCAAGAGGTCAATAAAAATATACACGTGTCACCTCGTGCCATCGTTTTTACGTGTTCAGATAGTTTGCATTTTTCGATTGTTATATTGTCCCAGATTTCACCGGAAATTCGACCAATCAGAACTGATTAGAAATTTATGTTTAAAAGCAATGTCCTCATAATTTGCTGATGGTCCTGGCTGTTTATTTTATTATCACAAAGTAATTGGACATGAAAAATGTATGCACAATCAGAGATACATACTGTTTGCTACCGGAATTAAACACGATCTTACTGTACAGCTGGTTACTCATATTTTCACAAATATTAACATTTTAAATCAAATAATGTACATTTACATGTACGCACATCACAGTGAAGGATTTGAGATGTATTCCATACGCCTACTGATATTATCAAGCACAAATATACGTGTATGCATCAACATAACGTTTTAATTGGTTGTAAGGCGGATGTGGCATGTGTCTGCTCCAGGACTGAAGCAAGCTTTCGTGCTTTCTATAGAGTCATTTATACGCGCGCGCGCGTGCACACACACACACGCATAAAATAATTATCCCAAAATTACTATACTGTTGCTCTAAATTAAACTGCACTGTTTCGGTATAACTTTTTCAAGTTCCCCAATATCAAGCCCCACCCACGGTAACTTAAAAACATTTTCAAATAACCATCCCCAGGAATAAATGCCCTCCCATAATTTAACTTTCCTCCCCCAACGTTTTTAAATGACCCACTCCCTTTACGTCGGAAACCTTGAACACTTATAATGTAAACAAATATAATATGTATTATTTCCAGCTGGCTTGCGGTAGGTTTATTTATTTATTTATTTATTTCAGTCTCATTCATGTACAAAACAATTAAACAGAAAATCATAAAACATGAAAATAGCACATGACCATTCATAATTTGAATTAGGTCGATGGTTCTACCCGGATGCCTCCGTGCATTCGGGGTCTTCCTCTACCTGTAATTAGCTGGGCGTCGGTATATGACTGAAATACTGTCGAAGGGACAGTAAACTCAAATACACCGTATGGGAGCGACACCGGATATTGGTACTAAGCGAAGCGAGACCTAAGGGTAAATTTTATCGATATTATTACGTTTCTAAGAATCTGACATGCACGATCATATATGTATTCATCCATAACAAGTTTCTTCGTCTACCAAACCTAAAATTATTCTGAAACACTGTCATATACTTTATATGGCTCTTAAAACCTGTCATCTAGTACCGGCAAAAAGTTATATCTGTCAACTTCATTCCCATTGAAATAGTTAGATTTCAGTTCAATAATAGCATGTCTGGTCAGGTTTTATTCGTCATAATCTAATATTGACAATGTGTGTAGATGATAGTTTTTCGTCTTTTCGACTTTTCGCTTGGCGCCCCGCCAACCCGCCAGGCGAGAATTCAATATTTCGCATTTCGCCTTCCGGTACGCATGCGCAAAATGATTGTAAACATGTTAGCGGAACAAATCAAAGAAATGTTTTCTTCTTTAAACGGAAATGTTTATGGTGATAGTATCCTTTATAAAACAGTTCAAATTACCTTATCTTGTGTCCAGAGCTATATATAAATGAACTATTAGATCTTGAGGTTGGGATGTGAACGAAGAACTAGTGAGAGTTGCATTCATGACCTGATTGCGTTTCTCATCAATATAGAAAACCAAGCCATTGAGAAACGAAATGATTAAAACATTATTGAATCAAAGGGAATTATTGTAAAGATTTTTTTTTTTGAAGATTTTAGTTTATACGTTGCACGTATTGCACGCAGATGTAAATATCAAACATGTTTTCTGATTCTCTCTCCGCTCTTTCTTTCTTTCTTTCTCTCCTCTCTTTCCCCCCCCCTCTCTCTCTCTTTCTTTCGCTCGCTCTCTCTCTTACATACTCTCATGTTCTTTTCTTTCAAGTCGTTATATACACATGTACTACATATTAAACTACGTTTCACAGATTAGACCGTTTGAAAAATTGTAAGCGAAAAGAGGGTTTATGGTGTTAAAAATATTGGTATACCCAATATAATTTATATAATATGTGGGCATGGAAAAAAAACAACACAACAATACTTCACATATATTTATGCCTTAACGGTTGACAGAAAGTGATTTAATTCGTGAATACTTCTTTGCTGGTTTTTCATACACGGAGATTATCGGAATATTGAACGGCGTTCATGGTGTTGAAATCAGGTCCCTTGTGAGTTTTCTTGGTATTTGTTTATAAAATTCGTGCAAAAAATAAATGGAATCATATTATTAATGCGCATTTATTAATTTTCTTCAGACATGATTCTTCTCATCTTGAATTAATTTATATGAATTAAAGTAAGGATATAAAACAGAGTGGATTTGTATATTGAATATGTATAAAGATTATAAGTATAACATTTCAGTTTACGGCAGTTGCACAGAGAGTTACGTAAACTCATCCTATTTCGTCATGCCACAGCGACCCCGTCGTGAGCAAGCTCGATACGCAATTGAGGTCTGTTTTCGTTAATCTATCAATGTATTGGTTGCCTGCAAGAACAGTTGTAATTTTTTTTTCTTCAGATAAATCAAGCGCATTTGTATTTAATATTACAGTAAATGTAATAACATTTTATCTTTTTTATTTCCATAATACATACATATAGTAAGAATCACTAATCATGTATCACTGTGTACATGATGGCATAATATATGACTCGTAATGTATTAAATGTTATTTTCGAGGGAATAATTATTTATAAAAGAATTATTTACGGGGGTATCAATGTGAAATTGATATAATTAATTGGTACGTAAACAGTTTTTATTCTATGTATTTTATTTATGTTGCATTTCCTAATGAAATCTTAGAGGGGCGCAGTTTGAGCACTCGAGGATACATCTTGGAGTCAGATATTTTTGCATCTTGAATTCAATATTAACAATAGGAGCTAAAATTAAATGGTCCTTTACGATGTCAACATAAAAGTTCGAGTAATGTTGACCTTTCAGATCTATCTAGCACCTTGATTACAAGAAATAACCCATAAAATCGCTTACCGTGCAGTAGTTTCAATATTAGAATTAACTGGACGTTGGAAAGTGTCTGCGCCTGCACAAGCGAAATGTCAAAAAGACGAAATACTGATTTTTCGTGTTGCGGGGCGAGATTTCGCAGCGAAATGTCGAAATCTCGGACGAGATTTCGGGGCGAAATGACGAAAAGTCGAAATTTCGGGGCGAGATTTCTGGGCGAAAAGTCGAAATTTGTTTCGCGTGGTGGGGCAGATTTCGAGTTTTCGCTGCGAAATCTCGCCTCGAAACTTTTGCGAAATCTCGCCCCGAAACCCGCAACACGAAATGGCAGAAATCAGCCACCATAATTACCTATACATACAGTATAGCTCACGCGGAAAACGCATCGTCTGCCAGCCACAAAGGACTTCCACCTATTACCGTAATATTTATTTTCTTAACCATCGCGAACACAACAAAACAACAATAAGCCTCCATCTTAGAATCTCAGTTGAATCATCACGGAATCACGGTGACACTTTTCTATTCGATAATCTTATTCTGTCTGTTTTGTTTTATTACTTCCATTCAATTACGAAGAAATTCAATAGCTAAAAGCAAAACTAAATACATATATATAAGTTATACACACCAATCATTCATAAAAATGTATTTCCAAAAATGTTTCTATAACGTAAATGATTTTTTAATCTTAATTTTGTAACCGGTATGATTAAGATTCATTTTGTTGGAACTTATTTTCTTTTAATTGGATTACTTAGTTCTGCATAAAAGTCGGATATAAACACACTTGATTTGTTCCAATATCTAACATAAACATAACAACACTTTTCAAAATTTAATTTTTGAAGTTTCATTCCATAAAGGATATTAAGGTTGTTTTGTACAAAGATGTATATTAATAAGATGAAACGCTTAATATCGATAGAATGACTTATTAAACCCTTAATGGAGTTGTAATGAATATTTGTCAGTCGTTTTTATCCGCGTGTGATTTACTGTAACGTTGATTTAGTGATGTGTTCATAAATTCAATGTCGAGATTCATTGAAATATTCAATATTGGCGTAGACATGACTTGTTTAAACGTGATATCTAGTTATGACTTATGTAAACATGAAAGAAAGGTAAAGAATAGTGTCATTTGCAAATTTGCATACTAAGGGAACACTCGTTTTTTCAGAAAAACAGTGGAATTTTCGTTTGATTTCGATGCAATATACCGTACATGACAATAGTAATATGCCGTACACCCGGTTGTCACCAATTTCTAAGCCGCCGTACAGTAAAAGATGAAAGCGCTGAAAGAACAGGGTTTTTTAAGATGAAAGTTTTTGTCTGGTGTACAATTTTTAGCTCACCTGAGCACAAAGTGCTCAAGGTGAGCTTTTGTGATTGCCCTTCGTCCGGCGTCCGTCGTCGTGCGTCGTCCGTCGTCAACAATTTGCTTTAAACGACATCTCCTCTGAAACCGCTGGACAGAATTTAATGAAACTTGGCAGGAATGTTCCTTGGGTGAGGCTCTACAAAAGTTGCTAAAATAAAGTTGATCCATGAAGAACTCCGGTTGCCATGGCAACAAAAAGAAAAATAATTTGAAAACTTTAAAAATCATCTCCTTCAAAACTACTGGCCAGATTTCAAAATAAATTAATACAGATGTTCCTTGGGTCAACCTCTACCAAAGTTGCTAAAATTATTTCGATCCGTAAAAAAACATGGCCGCCAGGGGCGGGGCTTATTTGCCTTATATGTATATAGAGAAACCTTTAAACAACATCTCCTCTAAAACCACTGGACAGAATTTGATTAAACTTGGCAGGGATGATCCTTGGATCAACCTTCACAAAAGTTGCTAAAATAAACTTGATCCATGTAGAACTCTGGTTGCCATGGCAACAAAAAGAAAAAAAAATGAAAACTTTAAAAATCATCATCTTCAAAACTACTGGCCAGATTTTAAAATAAATTGGTACAGGTGTTCCTTGGGTCATCCTCTACCAAAGTTGCTAAAATTATTCTGATCCGTAAAAAAACATGGCCGCCAGGGGCGGGGCTTATTTGCCTTTATATGTATATAGAGAAACCTTTAAACAACATCTCCTCTGAAACCACTGGACAGAATTTGATTAAACTTGGCAGGGATGATCCTTGGGTCAACCTTCACAAAAGTTGTTAAAATAAACTTGATCCATGTAGAACTCTGGTTGCCATGGCAATAAAAAGAAGAAAAAAATATGAAAACTTTAAAAATCATCTTCTTCAAAACTACTGGCCAGATTTTAAAATAAATTGGTACAGGTGTTCCTTGGGTCAACCTCTACCAAAGTTGCTAAAAAATTTCTGATCCGTAAAAAAACATGGCCGCCAGAGGCGGGGCTTATTTGCCTTATATGTATATAGGGAAAACTTTAATCAACATTTCCTCTGAAACCACTGGAAAGAATTTGATTAAATTTGGCAGGAATGATCCTTGGGTCAACCTTCACAAATTTCCTAAAATAAACTTGATCCATATAGAACTCTTGTTGCTATGGCAACAAAAAGAAAAAAAAATGAAAACTTTAAAAATCATCTTCTTCAAAACTACTGGCCAGATTTTAAAATAAATTGGTACAGATGTTCCTTGGGTCAACCTATTTATCTCAGGTGAGCGATTTAGGGCCATCATGGGCCTCTTGTTGTTTGGTTATAGTCAATTCATGTAGGTTATCTAACTTTGCTGATGTAGCATTTTTGAGATCCGTTCACATTTGCTAGAGCGCAAACAACCTGGGCTGATTTGTTTGTTTGATGGTTTTAACGTCCCACCAACAGTATTCCAGTCATTTGGAGACGATGTCTACTTGAAAGAGATATAGTGCTGCCACACAGCAGTATAAGCCGTGGACATCTGGCATGATACCACACCCAGTCACATTATCCTGACACCGGGCCAACCAGTCCTGGAACTACCCTTATATGCTGAGCGCCAAGCAAGGGAGCAATACCAGTACCATTTTTAACGACTGTAGTATGTCGTGGCTGGGGATCAAACTGACTACCTATGCATCTGAGGCGGATGCTCTAACCACTGAACCTGGGTTGACAGCAGATGAGTAATACTGTTGCGAGTACAATAGCTCTCATTTTCTTCTAAAAATTGAAATACAAACTTGTCTTAAGCGGCCAAGGGTACAAAAAATGTGACCTCTTAACAGAGGTGATTGTTCAATGAAGGTTAAACATATAACATTCTATTTTGGGATATCAAAAACTGACCGTTAGATGCAGGTTGACCGCTTAATACAGGTACAACTGTACAGCGATACCAACCGACAGCATTTCAGTCAACTGTTTCAGCAGGATACCACACGCAGTTACAATCTGACACTTGGCCAATATATTCTAGACCTACCCCTATTATACTGAGTGCCATGCAAGGGAGGTATATCAGTTCTATTTTTAAAAACTTCGGTATGTGGCAAAATGTGAATAAACCAATGATGTGCTTCAGAACTACTAGGCAATCAGAGATGGTCTGGTTTTTGGAGGTCGTCTGCTCGAGATGGATAATGTGTTGTCGCACTGCAGTTTCTTACTGTACACATGTGGTGTGATATCACACCCAGTAACATTATCCTCTCACTGGACCAAGCAGTCTTAGTGGACAACCCCGAGGCCAGCATGAATGGTAGGCTAAATACAATGGGCAGAAATATATTTGAAGATCAAGCGCAACGTGTTGTTAACAATGGTCTCTGGTAGTTATACAAACCCATTGTGCTCTTGTGAATGGAGCTATTGTTTAACCAGCAGCACATGATAAAAATTCAAGGAATTATTACCTGTAATGTAAGAAACAGTGGACAAACAAACATTTTGTATCATTTTAATGCTTGTGTAGTGAACATAATAAGAATATCAAACAAAAGATAACATTTTGCACTAACCTTGCAATAGTTTCTACGAATGACACAGTGCATCAGTATATGAATTTAATAAACTTGAAATATTGCTTGAAATAATGCTTGAAATATAATGAAAAAATATTAAAAATGATCTAATTTAGAATGTTTGACAGTTTTGTAAATCTAATGCCCATATTTTTGTCAGAAATAAGTGGATTAAAACCAAACTCGACCTTCATCTGTAAATGGTATGAATGAAAAGGACTTGTCAACATAACGTTGCATATAGCATGATTAGGATGGCATTTACTAACCTCACTAAAATACATGTTTATTAAATGGCATTACGTAACTCTTCAAGTAACTGAGCTAAAATTTACCGTAATAATGGTTTGCAGAGTGATCAAAATGCATAAAAAAAAAAACAACAAAACACATTAAATTACTACTTGCAACTTTTCTATATCAAAATAAATGTATACAAAAAAACAAAAAAAACAAGAGCACCGCTAGGTGGAGGCAAAAGACATAGGAAAGGTTAAGTTTCATGTTAATACCTTCTATATTTTTTGAGTTACAGCCTAGACAGAAATGAAGTATGAAAATTTACAAAGGGCAATAACTCAAATATGCACATGAAAGTTATGGTTGTTGGTCACTGCACCCCACACTCCTTGATGAGATCTATCCACATATGAAGTTTCATGTTGAAACCTTTTATACTAAAAGTTTTAAGTACCGGTGTAACAGTCAGGTTTTTCCCCAGTCAGTTTCTTCCCCGGGGGAAAAAAACTGACTGATCAGGTTTTTCCCAACCCAGTCAGTTTTTTCCCCCCTCTTTTTTAAATTTTTTTTTAAGGTTTCTGAGGTGGGGAAATTCTGGACCAGTCAGTTTTCCCCCCTATCCTATATATTGTTCGTGATGGTGGGGAAATTCTGGCCTAGTCAGTTTTTTCTTTGGTTTTTCCCCCCCTATCCAATATTGTGCTTGATGGTGGGGAATCCCAGCACAATATATTGGATAGGGGGGAAAAAAATTGACTGGTCCAGAATTTCCCCACAATCACATGCAATATATAAGACAGGGGGGAAAAAAATGACTGGTCCAGAATTTCCCCACCATCAATACAATCTAAATGACAGGGGGAAAAAACTGACTATGCCAGAATTTTCCTGACTTCATGCTCAATCTACATGACAGGGGGGAAAAAACTGACTGGTCAAGACTTTCCCCACCATCAAGAACAATCTAAATGACAGGGGGGAAAAAACTGACTAGGCCAAAATTTCCCCACCATCAAGCACAATATATAGGATAGGGGGGAAAAAACTGACTGGTCCAGAATTTCCCCACCATCAATACAATGTAAATGACAGGGGGAAAAAACTGACTAGGCCAGAATTTCCCCACCATCACGCACAATCAACATGACAGGGGGGAAAAAACTGACTGGTCCAGAATTTCCCCACAATCACATGCAATATATAAGACAGGGGGGAAAAAACTGACTAGTCCAGAATTTCCCCACCTCAGAAACCTTAAAAAAAATTTAAAAAAGAGGGGGGGGGGGGGGGGGGGGGGGAACTGACTGGGTGGGGAAAAAACTGACTAGTCAGTTTCTTCCCCGGGAAAAAATCTGACTAGTCAGGTTTTTCCCCGGGGAAAAAACTGACTGGGGGGGAAATCTGGGCTGTTACACCGGTAATATAAATAGGCACATGCATATATATTTCTGAAATAAGTTTATCTCTTTATAATAAGCCGTTACTAATGAGTGAAATAATCTGTAAGAATGCTGATGTCTGAAGTGGGTCTGATATGAATATAGAACATTTACATACAGGCACAAAAGATCAAAAGAACTTGTTACATGCATTTGGCACAAGATCAAACTGAAAGAACTTTTTAAAATCAAAATATTTACATGCATTTGGCACAAAAGATCAAGTTTAAAGAACATGTTAAAATCAAGAACATATTTACATGCATTTGGCACAAAAGATCATATAAATTTTTTATATAACGATTAATGCAAGGAAAGTTGACAAATATGTTTTACATGGACAGCAGTCCGACGCCGATGAATAGGAGACCACAATAGCTTGGACTGTTCTCTTAATAGTCAAGCTAAAAATAAACTTTCAGTTTTTGTACTTTTACAAGTTCGTGCTCAGGTGAGCTAAGAATTATAAATAACAACAAGAGGGCCAAGATGGCCCTGTGTCGCTCACCTGAGTAAGATGGCTGTGTTAGGCATAATGACAAAAAATCTAGCATCTAAAAGTGTTTTTCTAACATTTGACTAAGTGACCTACATATTGATCCTACCTGAATTTGCACTCAACTGGGAATTCATGCAGTCATCATTCATATTAAGTTTAATGAAGACTGGGACAAAAATGTAGGCCTCTAGTGTTCACAAGGTTTTTCTTAGATTTGACCTAGTGACCTAGTTTTTTGACCTCATGTGACTCATTTTCAAACTCATCCAATATATCAATTAGACAAACATCCTGACCAAATCCATTGAAGATTGGGCTAAAACTGTGGCCTCTAGAGAGTTCACAAGGTTTTTCTTAGATTTGACCTGGTGACCTAGTTTTTTGATCCCATGACCCATTTCAAACTCATCAAATATCATTAGACAAACATCCTGACCAAAATTTTGAAGATTGGCAAAACTGTGGCCTTAGAGGTTCACAAGGTTTTTCTTAGATTTGACCTTGTGACCTAGTTTTTGACCCCATATGACCCAATATCGAACTCATCCGAGATATCATGTAGACAAACATCCTGACCAAGTTTCATGAAGATTGGGCTAAATTTGTGGCCTCTAGAGTGTTCACAAGGTTTTTCTAAGATTTGACCTAGTGACCTAGTTTTTGACCCCACATGACCCAATTTCGAACTCATCTGAGATATTATGTAGACAAACATCCTGACCAAGTTTCATGAAGATTGGGCCAAAACTGTGGCTTCTAGAGTGTTCACAAGCAATTGTTGACGACGGACGACGCACGACGGACAAAAGGCGATCACAAAAGCTCACCCGAGCACAAGTGCTCAGGTGAGCTAAAAACTATCAATGAAAATGATGATGCTGCTTTGTCAGTTATTGTAAACACATCAGATTAAAATGAACACAGATGAGTAATGAAAAAACACACACGCATGACTGATAGATCTTATACATATTGAAACATTAAACTGCTGATATGATATGGTAAAATAACACAAGGCATAAAAAGTAATAACAAGAGGGCCATGATGGCCCTGGATCGCTCACCTGATATCATTAGGCTATGTAAAATCAAGTGACCCCTGGGGCAGAGCCAATTTTGACCCCAGGGTCATGATTTGAACAAACTGGGTAGAGGTCTATTAGCCCATGTTACATACCAAATATCTAAACTCCAGACCTTGTGGTTTCTGAGAAGAAATTTTTCTAGCTTTTTTCCAAAACAAGTCTATGTAAAATCAAGTGATCCCTGGGGCAGGGCCAATTTTCACCAAATATCTAAACACCAGGCCATGTGTTTTCTAGTTTCCTTAAACAAAGAATTTTCAAGTTATTTCTATATTAGCCAATGTAAAATCAGGTGACCCCAATGGCGGGGCCAAATTTGACCCCAGGGCCATGATTTGAACAAACTAAATATAGATCCACTAGACAATGCATGAATCATGATTTGAACAAACTGGGTAGAGGTCTATTAGCCCATGTAACATACCAAATATCTAAACTCCAGGCCTTGTGGTTTTTGAGAAGAAGATTTTTCAAGTTTTTCCTATATTAGCCTATGTTAAATCAAGTGACCCCTGTGGCAGGGCCAATTTTGACCCCAGGGTCATGTTTTGAACAAGCTTGGTAGAGTTCCACCAGACAATGCTACACACCAAATATCTTAACTCTATGCCTTGTGGTTTCTGAGAAGAAGATTTTTCAAGTTTTTTTCCTATATTTGCCTATGTTAAATCAAGTGACCCCTGGGGCGGGGCCAATTTTGACCCCAGGGTCATAATTTGAACAATCTTGGTAGAGAGTCATAAGATCTAGCTACATACCAAAAATCAAAAGGCTAGGCCTTGTGGTTTCGGAGAAGAATATTTTTTCAAGTTTTTCCTATATTAGCCTATGTTAAATCAAGTGACCCCTGGGGCGGGCCAATTTTGACCCCAGGGTCATAATTTGAACAATCTTGGTAGAGAGTCATAAGATCATGCTACATACCAAAAATCAAAAGCTAGGCCTTGTGGTTTCGGAGAAGAAGATTTTTTCATTTTCCCCGGGTATAATTTGAACAATCTTGGTAGAGAGTCATAAGATCATGCTACATACCAAAAATCAAAAGGCTAGGCCTTGACAAAAGGCCATACATCAATGAAAATTGATGCAAGCATGACACACCTAATATATGCACTTGTGGGCTTTGTACTTATTACTGAATATCTAATCAAGGGTAGTTACAAAATACACTAATGTAAAAATTAAAATCAGTCCAACTGTAGCCGAGAAACAGTGTAGACAAAATATAGAATAAATTTAACAAAATACATGTATATCAAAAGTACCATAACTCATTTACATGAGTAGCGAACAATATGTTGAATTTGACTTTTTATACTTATGAAAACTGTGAAGTAAAGTAATATCAAAATCTAAATAATGGTAGCTGAAAAAAATAGCATGGACAAGATATTTTAAATTTATATAAAATAGCGCCAAAACTCCTTTAAAATGTAGCCAATCAAGATGTGCCAACAATGTGCAAAATTATACTGATACTTTCATCTACTATGAAGTTAAATATAAATCCAACAAATGGTAACTGAGATACATGTGGACAATTTATAAAAAAAAAAGGGCCAACCTTTAAAACCAATCAAGATGTTCCAACAATATGTGAAACTAGACATGATATTAAAATATTGTGAAGTTTTATCAAAATCTGACTTTTGGTAGCAGAGAAATAGTACATAGTTTGCCTACAATCTGACGGAAAGATGCGACTTCTATATATAGTGCCCTCAGATTCTAAATATGTGGGGGTATATTAACCCTTTACCTCATACAGATGCATTTTGACACCCTTAACAAGGAACATTTCATTGTTAAGCAAATTTATCACATTCACATTTTTCCAATTATATGAAACAAATGACTTGTTATTAAGGTAAACATGGCACTTAAAATATTGTTTGAACACTTAATAGTTTCTTTTGTGAATGTTTGGGCGATAAGTGACAAGCACAAACAATAAGTTCTTTAATCACTATGACATTGTAAAGTTTGTGAACATTTCAAACTTAAAAAAAATTGAAAGTTAACATGTTTTTTTTAGTAACAAATTTTTAATTAAATATTTTCACGATAGTAAAAAGGTTCTTAAAGCTTACATTAATAGTTCCTGGGTTGGATCAGTACTTTGCACTTGGGAAGGTCTTGAAAAATCTTTGTCAAAAATGGGTATCTAATCTACAAACTTTGAATCTATAGTTGAGTATGCGAAACAAACAAGATAGCGAAGACTTTACTGTTTGACAGTATTGGAAATCCTTTTAACATTAAATATTTTTCTGATTATTGCCACACCTAAAATGATAGCAGCTGCAAATATTGCAAAAGTAAAGTATTAAATGCACATCTGAAAGAAAAATGCTTAAAGTAAAAGATCAAATGTACGTTTGAAAAAAAAAATGCTCAAGTACATTGGTTTTGAAATACAATAAGTTATCAAGCCAGAGAAATCAAAAAGTGAAAATAGGCCTCAAAATAATATGAGAATAAGTTTTAACAGTAGATTCTGTTATTACAAAACATCCATGTTTACAGATGATGCTTACAGCCTTTATTTCGGACCATGCTTTTACAAAGAATGATATTTAAATATTATCCTCTTTGACCTACCCAGTTGGCCGAGTGGGTAGAGCCTCCACTGTGGGAGCAGGAGGTCGTTGGTTCGATCCCCAGCCACGACATACCAAATTCATAAAAAATGGTACTGACAGTTATACTACTGTTATAACTCCCTTGCTTGGCACTCAGCATATAAGGGTAGTTTGCCTGGTGTAAGGAAAATGTGACTGGGTGTGGTATCATGCCAAATGTCTACGGCATGATACTGCAGTGTGGCATATATTTGTCTCAAATAGACATTGTCTCCAAATTACTGAAATATTGTTGGCGGGACATTAAATCCAACAAACAAATAAACATTACATTTCTGTGCTGCATAAGAATTACAATAAAAAATAAATGCTAGGATTAATATTCTCAAACTGGTCAAGTGGTACTGGTATAGTTCCTTTGAATGACGCTAACCATTTAAAGGTACCGGTATATCCAAAACTGGTTGACCCAGTGTCAGGATATGACTGTGTACAGTATCCTGCCATGTTTTTGAAGTAATACTGCAATGTGGCAGCGCTATATCTGTCTCAAGTACACAGTCTCAAAATAACTGAAATACCGTGAATTGGATATTATACATGTACCAGGTTTACTCAACAAACTATGTTCTCAAAGTGAGATATTTAAAAAAAAAATTGACACTTTTAAGTCTGGACAATTTCATATTTATCTGCAATTTCCTTTAACAATGGTGCTTGAAGATTTACAAGACAGCAGCAAACCTGAAATTTTTTTGTTGATAAATGCCTGTTTTGGGCTGGTATGTGACTTAAAATGTCATAATTCTTTATACGCTCATTAGCTCGCTCAACATGAATCCTACTTCTTCCAATCTTAAAACAAAGTTCTGCCTCCTCTTTGGTAAAATGACCTTTGCTTGACATGAAAGGAGGAATATTTAATGAAACGCCAGCAGGCAGTTTGTCAAATATATTGAAACCTTTGTCAGCCAATATCATGTCGCCTGGCTGTAACTGGTCAAGTAACCTAGAGTGTTCTACAATGGCTGCATCTGATGTTGACCCTGGATACAAATCAGAACAATATACTAATGCTGCATTAGGAGCGACACAGGTAACGGCTTTGACAGTATGCCTACTTTTGTAGTTACTGTACGAAAGAGACTGACAGTTCATGTCAGATGGAACATCTTGAAAGACCTCTGTAGCATCCATAGCTATCCTGGCAGAACTAAAGTCTTCAAAAGATTTTGGCATAGACCCCTTACATTTCAACTGATTAGGGATACCAACAGCTTTCAAGACACCATCATATAAAATTTCATGCAGCACAGAAATGTAAGTGTTGATAACATTTGACACAGTTGCCCTGCTTGTATTGAATCTCTCTGCTAAATCTAAGTCCTTGCAGTTTAACCTTAACTTCATCAGGACCATTAAGAGTTGGTCTTCTAGACTGAAACAGGTAACTGTCCATCCAGCATAATAATTGAAAGGTGCCATTCTTTTAAGCATGTTGGCCAACACGTTGAAAACATCCGCTGGCAAGGAAGTATACAGCAACATCTGTGAATAAAACAAAAGCATTTTGTTGATATGATGAAGACAAATTGTAGATGTGTGGACCCAGAAATTTGTGGGTTTTTTGTTGTTGTTTTTTTTTTTGGGGGGGGGGGGGGGGGGGGGCCTGAAAGAGATAATTACCATGCCCAGTTCTAAGTATGAAATTCACTAACTGTACATTGGGGGTGGGGGAGACCACACCTGAAAATCACGGTCCGAGGAGGGGATGCCATATTCCAGGGGGGTCATGCCCCTTTTCCCCACTATTTTATGCATGATTAAGGCATATTAGCCAATTCTCAGGTGTGGTCAGGACCCACGGTACCCCCCTCTGGATCTGCCTCTATATGACGATTTGATTAGTATATCTACCATTGCCCAAAAGTGTGTTTGTACTTATGGCAGAGACAGGAAATTATTAATGCAAAACAATACATTTTCCTTCATATCGTTAAAAATCATCATATTTACCAGAAATATATTTGCTTTAGATGGGGAGGAAATTAGCATTGAATAATTATATAGAGGCTAACCTTATATGTGTCTTGAATGATGTCCTGTAACCTTATTTTTGGTTTTTGCAGCCGTAACATTTCTACTTCTCTTTCCAGACCAGCTATCTCCATTTCCAGGTCTTGAACTAAAAGAGCAGTTAATGGTTAAAACCCCTATCATAAAGATATTTTGGGCAGATTATAACTTGGCATTTGGAGACCCTTTAAGTCACCATGTACTTCGGCACATAGTAGTTCTCGCATCTTGTGTTTAATTTTTAAGTCAAATGAACATGAGATTGTGGTTATTTTGTGGTTATAATGTTGGACCTGTTATCCAGAGACCCAAGTTCAATCCCCGGCTGTGCCAAGCCAAATTTCCAGCTTCATAATATATTCTTAATATGGGTATTCAACATAAACCTACTTCAAGCAACTGCTCTTTCAACTCAATAACTGAAGATTTTATTAACTTTCTTAAGATGCTTTTTTCCTTAATTCAGTCGGACAGCAAGTGATCAATTAAAAAAAATTAGTCGGACAGCAAGTGATCAAGTTAAATATAAAAGGAATGATTTTTGCATAAACAAGTTTATTATATTTATTCATATATACCAGATTTCACTTGACTGTTCCAGTATCCTCACAGTCAGGAATTTGTAGATGGTAGCTGTGATCAAGAGCTGAAGCTCCATCCCCTATAGCTCCATGTTCCTCAGTTGTGGACACTCTCACTAACTGACTCTACCTTTTGTCTTTTTCGTCTATATTGGAAAGAGGCAGTTACTGTAATATCATTTTGATAAATAAAAACCTAAAAGCTGTTTTTGTTAAAGGGATGATGGTTTTGAGCTTTTGTAAACTTTGCCTTTGTTATTGAAATATTAATTACAACATGTGGTGTGTGTACTAAAAACATATTTCAATTAAATGAGTGCTGTCTGGAAACTTTACAAATCAAAAATTATTTTGTAAAGCCAATACCCTGCTAGCTAGTGCAAATATTATGCCTACAGCAATATTGGTAAGTACCGTTATTCTGCTACAATCAGTTTTGTTTCTCAGGTTTAACGTCCAAGCAACAATATTTCAGTCATTTGAAGACTCAGTCTAATTGAAACAAGGCAGTCCAAAGGACAGCTATATCCCCCGCCGCTGGCCAAATATTAGAATTTGTTTGGTCATAGGATTATGTTCACCTTAACCTGGCATGGTTGTAGCAGACATAGAAGATCAGTTTAAGACAATTTAACTTTCCGGAGTTATGTATGAATCACAGAATTCGGAGGCACATATATTAAAAGTTTACTGACAAGTTTTACATGGGAAACAGTACAAAAAGTGAACATCAATGAAGTATAGGATGTGTTAGGTAACCACAAAATACATCTCAATTAAAAATTTCATGACATAATTTGTATATTGTGAACATGACATACTATTATTTACCAAGTACAATAAATCACTGTGGAAGTGCAATCCAGGTCAAGAAGTGGTCTGTGTAAGGCGCGGACACGAAAATAACATTTGACCTGCAAGTATGACCTTGACCTTGAGCCAGCGTGACCGCCTCATACCTTCTGCACATCAGCTCAATGAGGTTAACATTTTAGCCGGGAAGGTCAAGAAGTGGTCTGTGTAAGGCGCGGACACGAAAATAACATTTGACCTGCAAGTATGACCTTGACCTTGAGCCAGCGTGACCGCCTCATGCCTTCTGCACATCAGCTCAATGAGGTTAACATTTTAGCCGAGTTTGAAGAAAATGTGTCCAAGCGTTCATGAGATATGGAGCGGACACGAAAATAACATTTGACCTTCAAGTATGACCTTGACCTTGAGCCAGCGTGACCGCCTCATGCCTTCTGCACATCAGCTCAATGAGGTTAACACTTTAGCTGAGTTTGAAGAAAACGTGTCCAAGCATTCATGAGATATGGAGCGGACACGAAAATAACATTTGACCTTCAAGTATGACCTTGACCTTGAGCCAGCGTGACCGCCTCATGCCTTCTGCACATCAGCTCAATGAGGTTAACACTTTAGCCGAGTTTTAAGAAAATGTGTTCAAGCGTTCATGAGATATGGAGCGGACACGAAAATGTTTCGGACACACTGACGGACTGACGGACGGACGAAGGGCATTCCTATAACCCCCCTTCCGCTTCGCAGTGGGGGATTAATTAGGAGTTAGTCAATAATATGAAGTCCTATTGAGACAGATTATTACTGTGATATAGTGTTGCCACAAGAGATATGTGACATGATACCTAACCCATGCAGTCTCATTATCCTGACACTGTGTCAATCATTTCTGGAACTGAGTGCGGAGTTCATCAGTTTAAACATTTGCTTTTATAAAGTTCTATCTGGAATGATAATATTATTATAATATTTTGTTGGACAATTATTTCTGGTTGAAAATAATAAAACATTCTTATTCATGTATACCTTTGTGGTGTGGGTATCTCTGGAAAGCTGCCAATATTTTTTCTGAATGTGAAAATGGTTGGTCCATTTTCCTTCTTGCCATCAATGAAGTGACAGCTGCAAATTCGGTCATTGCTGTTGACCTCCCTGTCTGCACGTCTGAAAAGGTCCAACAAAAATATTTCATACAATGATGAATCAACATTTCATAGTATCGTACGGTACTCTATTCTGACGCATCAATATTCCGACGCCTTTTTTGTTTTGACCTTGTTTTTTTTATTAAATGGATTCCATGTGACATCATTCTTACAAGTTATGTTTGTCAACATCCCTTTTAGCGTTAGAAAGTCAAAATGTGGTGAGTTATTGATGCATGGCTATTATTTGGTGCACTTTGTACAAAACACCTGCAAAACCTCCTTTTCAATAAGTACTTTTTGTCATCTGGCATATTTTCACTAAAGCAATGAAATAAAAAAAAAACCTGTGCAACCAAAATTCCCTTGAACATTATTTCTGACAAAAAATTCAATTTTTATTAACATACTACAATGATTAAATGAAAAACCAATCAGATGCTTCGTTTCATTGTACTCTCAAGTCAGCCTCGCTGAATTATACAGACATGCACATTAGTGATTTTCGTTGAAAAAACGATGCCAGTCACTTGAAAACAATGTAAAATTATGAATAAATGACTTATTTTTACCATACAATAGAAAATTATATTTTTTGTTTATCAAATTATGTTAAATTAGAAAAGACCACATTTTTTTTCTTAAGTGCGTCGGAACTGTGTACTCGAGGATATGATTACATATGTATAAGCAAAAGCACTGCTTATTTAGTGCCATATCATTTTCGCAAAAACCATAAAGTTTCATCACTGCCAGGGTGATGTTTAATACATGTAATAAATGGATTCTACATGTTGATCTTCATAGCTTTAAATGTAAAGGTATGTATATTGATATGCTTATATACTTAAGGTATTTACATTCACTTGCATATTTAAATATGCTAATAACCACTGTCTTAAATACTCTCGTTGAAATAATTTTCAAATCCTTTGGTTAACGATAATAATAGTTATAATATCCATTTTGGATAATATCGGAGTCATTTGAGAGAAATATCCGAAGTACAGTTCCATGTACGAAATAGGGTGACATTTATAAATACGATAGAAATAAAGGGTTTCATTTGGTCAGATATGGACAAAACTAAATTTAGAAACATATTTGCCCCCTCAATATAGGTTTATTATGATGAAAATCATTAAAACCACGAAAATTCATAAACTTTTTAAAATATCCGAAGCAATAGTCACCACCCGAAATAGGGCTACCTTATTTAAACACTGAAATCTAAACGTTAAATATTGTTAGATCATCGCCATACCTAAAGCGGGCGACCCATTTTTTCCTTTCCTTCACGTTCGTGGGGAAGCGAAACAGACTACAGGTCTGTTTTCCACCGGTTCGGTGGGAACATCCGTAGGCGAAACAGTACACCATCGTCTGCCGATGTACCCGGATGTGGAGTTTCAAAAGTGCATGTAAACGAGATTTACGCGCCCTGTAAAGGATGCTGACCTGAAAAATCTCCGAATTTTGCTGCGATTTGTGCCACTTTGCGCATTAATTTTTTTATTACAATTTATTAATTGTGAATCCCAGCACCAATTTCAAACACATTTCAATTTAGCATTGATATACATAATGCAGCCGTATTGAAATAAACAAAAAATTAATCATCATTGAGAAATTATAAAGGAAGAAGAATTTGGAACTATTTTTTCCGCGCAGTAAACAAGCGGGAAATCTGAATGTTGTGTAGTACAAAATTGTTGCTTCCATAGAACAGGGTTGCAAGCAACCCTGTTCAAAAATGATATTAATAAGATTATGTCGTTGATTAGAATTAAAAATAGGAAGAACTAACATCTACATAGATATTAGATTAAGACTGATAAAACCTGCCAATACATGCTATTTTTAATCTGAAATGGAACTATTTTAAAGGGAATGAAGTTGACAGATATAACTTTTTGCCGGTACTGGATGCCTCGTTTTAAGAGCGATCTAAAGTATACGTCAGTGTTTCAGAATAATTTTAGGTTTGATAGACGGCGAAACTTGTTATAGATGAATGTATCGTGCATGTCAGATTATTAGAAACGTGAAAATTTTGATAAAACTTACCCTTAGGTCAAGCTTCGCTCGACTTTCTCTCGCGTAACTTAGTACCAATCCCATACGGTGAAATAGTCTAATCTAGTCTAATATGTATTATTTATATTTCTAATAGTATTTTCCTAAATGAATTTATATGAGGTTAAGATAAGGCTGGTGAAGCTCCCTACACCGGGACATAAAAACGTTTACCCCTCCCCTCCCTTCTGTTTCTTCTTACCTATTTTATAAGTTTCATATATACGCCCGTTCTTAAATGTATCATTAGCACATTGATGTATTGTAGTATTATATGTTCCTGAATTGAATGTAAATGACATATTAAATAGGGATATTTACACCGTCCCCGGTGGCCGAGTGGTTAGAGCGTCCGCCTCGAAAGCGGGTCATACCAAAGTCGTTAAAAATGGTACTGGGATAGCTCCCTTGCTTGGCGCTCAGCATATAAGGATATTTCCAGGACTGGTTGCCGCGGTGTCAGGATAATGTGACTGGGTGTGGAATCATGCCATATGTCTACGGCGTGATACTGCAGTGTGGCAGTATATCTGTCTCAAGTAGACATCGTCTCCAAATGACTGAAATACTGTCGATGGGCCGTTATTTGAAACCCAATAAACAAACAAAAAGGGATATTTCACCCGGGATAATATGTTGATTCCGGGGTAGGAACCGGATAGGTTTTGAAAGCGTTTTTATGTTCCAGTGGGGGGGGGGGGGGTGTCACTTGAAATCGTTACACATGGCATGCATTTCTTTAGATTAGAACAGTCTTACCTGTGTCGTTGGTATAACCACATTATCTCGTCTGAGGTTATGTTCAGCTTTACATTTAGTTTGGTCAAATTCGCACAATTATAACCAAGTAAAATCCTACTGCCCCGAGATGGAATCGAACTCGGGACGGAAGAGAGCCATATACTTATCGTAACAAGAACCATATGCACTGGTCATACAGTCTGGTAATACATCCTGATCCTAATCTTACAATTACTGTAGTGATTGTGCCAACGACAACGCTGTGTTTGAACGAAATTCTGCTTCATTAAGAGTCCGGTCTTCTCAACACTTTCTACTCGCATTAACCCCCTATTGTTGTAACTGTCTCTTAGCGCCCAGTATTAATTTGCCTGGTTTTCGTGACTTTAAACTCCTCTATGACAGAAGTAAAGAGTGAACTACCCGAGGTGTACATGCCGAAGCTGCTGAAGCTTTAAGGGACACCTAGCCATCTCCTGGTGTATCTGTTTCTGATCCTCTCCATGTCCTCGAATGTTAGCATAGGGACGCCGTACACCATGAGAGGCCAAGGCATTTTTTTCAGTACTAATTGCTTTGTACTTCCCTAGTAGTCCACATTTTCTGCAACATTTATAAAGTCTCTTAGTTGCTGATCTGTTACCTTCGCACTCTTTTCGTCATCAAAAGTGCATCTGAACCGCTTGCTTACGCTCTTCACATGTTATTCAGCCACAGCTGGGGTGATTTCTTCATGATCTTGAACATGAACCGGTCAAGAACTTTCCATTTCTTTAGCACACGAGGTCTTCACTTTGAGAGCTTGAACTTCATCCGAACCATGTGATGAGTTCTGACAAGTCCTCATATATCCACCGACTTTGTGAAACTGACCAGGTCCAGCCACAACACTGTAAGGATTGCTGGGGAAGAACACTGATGTGCTCTATACAACCAGATAGTTCTCCTTGTTGTATTGATGTAGCCATGAACTTGGTGATTAATACTGAATTTGTGATCCTCATGGTAAGGACTACATTCAGCAAAGAAATTGCCCGGAGCTGCTCGATGGATTCTTAATCTTTTTTTCGGCATGAAACAGCCAACTGACATTAGCTATTTGTCCTTAACCTGACCTTTTCTCCATACACAACAGTCTAACCAACATCTTTGGCCATTTATTTTACACCCTAGTAGAAATTATGTTAAGTTCTGGTACAGACCCTCTTGACAGTATCCTTCATCTCATTAAGCTTTGCCTCCTATTCTTCCAACCAGATACGCGTGATATCTGGCCTGAATTGCTTTGGGTTGTCATCGAGCTCTTCCACTCTCTACGAGTCAGTCAGTGTGAGTAGTTTTCAAGTATTCTTCTACCTATCCTTGAGAGCAATCCTGTAGACCTTTTGAAACCAAATGCGCACAGGTGCACTTATAATGATACCGTTAGCTTTTAACGCTGTCCTCATCTTTTAGCGCTCTCTACTAAGGTTTGAAGTTTTAACCGATATCACACAGTGTTTCTACATATACTTTGTGGTAAAATTCATGAGATCTTATATTCTTGTCATTTCTGAATACCCCGGGTATACTTTGGGCATGCGCGGACCCAGAGGGGACCCCTCTAAGATTTTGCTATTATGCCTAAAATATCGAAGGCTCGGCGCAAAACGGTCGTAACTTGTACATATAAGTTACGACCGTTTGCGCTGAGCCCTCGAATTATGCATTTATAAAAGAGGGGAGGAAAAAGTAAGACACCCCCTCCCCCCCCCCACTCTGGTAAGAGGCATGGCTCGGTGAGAGTTGGCATTTAAGTTTAAAAATCCATTATGTAGTGTTTTGACATCATATCACGGCCTGCCCCCCCCCCCCCCCCCCCCCCCCCCCCCCCACACACACGACTGGATTCAGAGTGCCCCCCCCCTCTCACCTACAGTTGATTCCAGAGTGCCCCCCCCTCACCTAAGTGATTCCAGAGATGCCCCACCCCCTCACGTAATTGTGATTTTCAGAGGTGGAGGTGCCCCCCCCCCCCACCCCCCCCACGCGCACACACGTATTGTAATTTTCAGAGAGCCCCCCCCCCACACACACACACATACACACGCACACACGTAATTTTCAGAGAGCCCCCCCACACACACACACGCACACACGTATTGTAATTTTCAGAGAGTGCGCCCTCCTCGCAAGTGTACGGTGAATTTCATAGTTGGAACTGGACATCAGACCTGTGAACTTTATTCGGTCTGAAAGTGGGAGATCTGTGCTCCCAAAGTGGGAGATTGGGTTGTGTGAGAGGGAGATTTTTCGCAGCGCGTTTTTTTTCGCACTACAGTAATAACACATTTTTTTTTTATTATTCATTTACTTTTATTTCATTTTTTATTACTTATTAACTAATAACTTACATGTAAAAATGTTTGCGCCAACACATTCGCCAAATGAGAAAAATTAGAGCCAAATTTAAGAAGTTGGAGCCAAATTTAAAGCAAGTGGCTCCAATATGTTTTCAGAATACTTTATTGTCTTTATATTCTGGTATGATATATGCATTTGTTATACTTGGACTGTCAAAGACATATTCAATTGGTGCATAATATTTAAAAATAAAAATTTTAAAATTTAAAAATATGTTGAAATAAAAACATTACAAAAACTGTCATATAATTCTAAATGTTAATTAAATGAATTTAATTCACATTTAGTTTTATTAATAAATTATCAAATAAATATTTCATTCAATTGTCAAAAAAAAATTCATTAAAAAAATAAAATAAATCAATTATAAAGAATTTTTTATGAGAATAGGTATATTAATATTTTGATACATTAATAACCAAACATCAACAAAAGACCAAAAAAAATGTGTTCATACAAAATCATAAATATTAACCTGACTAAAAATTTTATATAAAATATAAGTAAAAAAAAAAAAAAAAAAAAAAAAAGATGGGTGCGTTAAATATTGGGTACGTTTTGGTTTGGATACGTTTTGACTCGCTCCATTAGCATCGAGTCATTTATATACATCGGTACATCTATGCTATTTACCAGTTGGAATCTAGCTAGGTTAACCAATTAATCAATTTAAATGTTTTAAAAGAAACGGTAGTAAACATTGCTGATGTTTTTCGCAAATGGCCGCCATTGTGATGATTGCGCAATTTCATAACAGTTCCAAATGCAGGTATAAACAAAAGTCAGTAGAGGGTGTGACAAATGTAAACAAGTTATAAGCTGCCAATACTATCCGAGTATTCCACATCTTTGCATAATTAGGAAGCCTTAAAATGCGTGTTGATTGGATAATCCCACAGCAGGTGCTGGTTACTTTAAGTAGTATACAGTGTAGAGCGACCTGTATTTTTGTGCATTACGGAACTTAAACAACCGCGGTACTAATTTACTGATTTCTTCTTCGTATGCGCCAAACAAAGTTGATAAAAACGGTATATTGGGGGCCTTGAGATCAAAGGCGGTAGATTTCTGGTGTTGGTCGGTAGACCGGGAGATGCAAGCAATTATCGGTAGCTCCCGCTCAAAATCGGGAGAGTTCACAGGTCTGGGACATGGTAATTATCCTTGTCGGATCCCCATCCACCACCCCCTTAGATGAATAGATCTGCGCATGCTGGGTATACATGTATATAAATGCCATGGTTGTCTCCACTTTTTAACTTGTAATTGTGTCTTGACTTTTTATCCGATCTTCCACATTAACACATCAACAAACCCCAATACAAAAGAACTGTCAACTCTATCATATGCCTTAGGCAAAGGTAAGTGGTAGCTCCTTAAGCAAGGGTAGTTGATGACACCAAACGTCAACGCAACAACTGATCGATCTTCTCAGTGGAGGTACTAAACACTTAGCTCAACCAAAACATGAGACGTGGAAAATGAAAGGAGTTAAAAGGAAAAACAGTTTTCTTTTCATATTGTTTGTGACAATATTTGTGTTTAAGTTTCACACTATTGTGGAATCGAAAAAGCTTGGATTATACGAAAAAACCGATGCTGTTATCATTTTGGATAATACAAATTTTGGCAGGAAAGTGATAGGCTCCAATTCGGCCTGGGTGGTTGAATTTTACAACAGTTGGTGTGGGCACTGTGTCCGTTTTGCCCCCACGTATAAAAAGCTTGCAAGTGAAGTAAAAGGTACTATGACGATACTTTCTTTCAGTAATCATTAGAAGTATGCCTCTTACGTACTATCATTAATGTCGACTGTACGATCAGAGTAATCTCTTCTGAGATCCGCTCCGGTTATTTTTTTCGTATTTGGCCTCCGCTGGATCTCAACCGAGGCCTTATATAAAAGCTTCGGGAAATTTACACCGACATCCCTACCTCATTTCGGCCGTTCAAATCTTTTGTTTTAGGATGCACACATAAAAGTACTCTCAGACACAGTGAGTAAGATATATTTTTTTCTTTCAGCATCATTTTCTTTGCTTGTCAATTTCATCAGTTAACAGCTACGGACTCACAAAACCTCCAAACTCGACGTTTAAACCACCATATTGTTTATATGCATGGTAATAACGTGACTAATCTGTGATTGGATAACTACAGTTAAGTACAGAGCAGTGTGTGGTTTTCTCTATCTATAAGTAAATAGAACATATTTCACATAAACTTTATTTTGAAAAATCGTTTTATACAGCAAAATTTCTTTGATATTGGCAAAGAGCATTTACCTTTTGTTGTTGAACAATCGTACCTGAACCGAACCGTAGTTTAAACTGTTTCGCCACTAATCATGTGATCAATATTTACAAAATGTCTGTTTAAGACTATGAGGTGAGCGGTTTGGTGTTTTCTGTTGCCGTATTTCATGAAATTGGTAAGCTAAGACAATGATGTTGAATGAAATGAAAAGAAAAATATGTCTTCTTACTATATCTGCGTGGATTTTTAAGTGTGCATCCTGGGTAGAGATCCAGTGGAGGCCTATACAAAAAAAATAAGCGGAGCGGATCTCAGTAGAGTTGAGTTCTGCTGAATTCTGTTAGTTTTACTTTTTCCGTTTATTGACCACATTCAGCGTATTCAATAGGCTGGCAAGATCCGAACGGTTGAAAAAGATTTTTATTTCAACTTGTTATCAAACAGAATAAGTACACAATTTTTTTTTATTTATCATGTATAAATAAGGGAGGAAATATTTAATATCTAATTCCTTATAAAAAAAAAATAAAAATAAATAAAATCCCCCATTAATGCACCTATAAACTAGGACTGTCAGTCAGCCTGTCACAATACGCTCAAAGTGTACCACAGTTTGGTAATATAATGTGATATGTCAAAAGCGTATCCCAATACATTCCACCCAAATATATTGCCATATTTTATCATACTGTAATTAAAGGCTATTTCAAACAGATCTTTAAGGCTTTTTGGGGGGCCTTTTTCATAGCCATTACTTGGTTGTGTTCCCATTGCCAAATATTATTTTTTTACTCCTCAATTCCTGAATGAAAATTCCCAATCAGAGATTCCAAAGAAAATCATAGCGCTGAGAGTGTTATAATGTCACATATTTTTGTTTATCAAAGTACATTTAATAACAAGGATAAAATGTTCAAGTGATGCCAAAAAACCCAATGTTATAATCCCTTTAATCTTACGTGAACACAGTTATTACAAGAAAAGATGAACATATCATTTGTTTTAATGGATTGCTAATAATACGGCGGAAAAAAAAAATTGTTTGTTTCCACTAACATCTCCAAAAAAACTAGGGTCAGTAGGTCGCTAAACTTTTTCTTCATTTTTAACTTCATTTCCATTTTTACACTAATTTTTTTGAGAAATTGACAAAAAATAACGTTTTGCAACCATAATAGCCTGATTGCTACAAAAAAAAGTTTATTGTTGGTACAAAAAAATAGGGTCGGTCAGGTTTATGGAAACAAGTAACTTTTTATTACGCCTAAGCATATCGCCACTCTAACTCTCCCTTTTTCTCTTGCCTACAGCAAAGACCATAAACCAAAAGATGTCCTGCTTGGTTTAAGGTCTTGCCTTCAGTTCATAAGATTTACATCAATATGTATGCCTAAGTCAAAAGAAAGCAAATCTAAAACAACATACTTTCATTATTTATGTGTTTATATATGCATATGTACTTGATATGGGTAAATTGATGATATTCAGTATTATAAAAATGTAATATATTTGATATTGCAAATATATTCAAAAAAGTTTTTGAAAAAAAGTTCCCTGGCTTGGAATTGAACCCCACCCCACTCTGGCAGCCCTTGTTATTCAAACATTCAAACTACATATCCAGGGGACAAATGTTGACATCAGTTTCATAGCTAAAAAATTTATCAAGTATATTTCTTAGCTGGTGCTGAAAATTCCAGCCAGTGATGGTACAAAATATCTTTGAATGATTTGCATTAATTTTGCAATTTATTAGCTTGCACATTTAGTGTTTTCATTACAGTTTATTAAGCACATTATCTTCAGTACCAATTATCCAAGCATTTTAATTCAGTTTCAACTACCATAATGCAATCCCTCATTATCGTATTGAAATAAACATAAAACTTATCACCACTTCATACTAAGAAAAATTTTTTTTTAACTTTATCTCTGCATAGTAAAAAGGAGGGAAATCTAGATATAGGTGTCTGAATATAGCCCCGAAATGTTGTCCGCTGCAGAAATGTATGCTATCATAGATGAACGTTTCATGCAACTGTGTTCAAAAATCACTTCAAACACATGAAAAATAGAGACTTTGCTCTGTTTACTAGTAAATTATAAAGTTTGCTGTATAATTGTGTAGTGTGCAGATTAATATATGCCAAAACTGTTATTTAGAGTATATACACCCTAGTGATTATTTATTAAAATAAAAAGATGAGAAAATTCCCAATATCAGAAATACTGCAGAGAATGCCACTATATGAGTCCCTGCTCTAGATATCAGATGTCAGGGTCAGAATTGCAGGTCTCTTGAACTCTCTTCATGGATACAGATAAATTTCCTTTTATGCACTTGTAATTTTGAGCACTTGTTGTACTGCTAAATGGATTTGTCTGCATCAGTTGTGTTAACAGACTATGTGGTGTAAATGCACAGTTCTGCATAATAGAGCAAATGTTTGTCTTGTTCATTTTTCACAAATCTCTACACGTAATATTTGGTCATAGGAAAGCCCTGTTTGAGAGATCTGGTTTTTCATGAATAAATTTAACAGATTTAAAGACAACAACAATAGATTAAGTTGGGTTTCAAAGGGGATTTTATGTGATTGTAGTTATTGATATTGATCGCCAATAACCCCAAGTAATCATATCTGACTGACTTTATATCACATCTATATGTATTATTAGATCTTTCACAGCTTAATAGCATATGGATTTTGTGGGTCTGTACTTTAAAGGTAAATGTCATTTTAGAATTTATATTGAAACCTAACAAAAAATATATATATATATATATGAAATTAAGCCTTGATTGAGTTATAATTTGAGATCTTACAATTACTGACCTTTTGATGTCATATTTTGTATGATTTTTAGACGGTGACGATCCACCATCTTTAGTAGCTGGAAATCCAAAACAGGCCTTGCTGACCTTGCTAATTTGCATATTTTCCACCGCTGTTTAAACCGTACCTCTCCGCGCTTAGTGCGTATCCATGCAATGCAATTGTGCACTGACGAAATCAAGTGGAACATGTTACACAGAGGTTAAAATCATAACCATAACCGCTTTTGATATGTTATTGTTTGTTAACATGTTTTCTTTTACTAATATTGTGCACTGGAAACATCCATTTTGAGCGATAACAAAATATCCGTGACATTTATTAATCAGAACAGCAACCCATTTTACATACATGAAGATCAACTCCTGTAAAAAGAAAAAAGTAGCGCTTCATATTAGAAACTCAAATGTATGTAATTTACCTAAAGTAGTTCACATGCATTTTACATGATGGCAAGTAAGGTTCCTCTAGCAACAAGCAACTATAGTTGTAGGAAAGCGTGTGGAGTTTTTGGTGTGATGATCTTTGCCTCATTTGCTTCAATCAGTACTGGAGAGCTGGGTTTAGAATTATAGCGATTTCATGTTAATCCTGCCACCATCTCTCAGCACATTGAGCACTTTGAATTTTAGCTCACCTGAGCACTTGTGCTCAGAATGAGCTTTTGTGACCGCCTTTTGTCTGTCGTCATTTGTATGTCGTCCATTGTCAACAATTGCTTGTGAACACTCTAGAGGCCACAGTTTTGGCCCAATTTTCTGGAAAATTAGTCAGGATGTTTGTCTACATAATATCTCAGATGAGTTTGATATAAGGTCATGTGGGGTCAAAAACTAGGTCACTAGTTCAAATCTTAGAAAATTTTAAAAAAAAAAAAAAACTTGTGAACACTCTAGAGGCCATAGATTTAGCCCAATCTTCATAATATTTAGTCAGGAGGTTTGTCTACATGATATCTTGGATGAGCTTGAAATTGGGTCATATGGGGTCAAAAAGTAGGTCACCAGGGCAAATTTTAGAAAAACCTTATGAACACTCTAGAGGCTACATTTTGTCCAAGTCTTCATTAAACTTGATAAGAATGATGACTGCATGATATCCCAGATGAGTGCAAATTTAGGTAGGATAAAAATCTAGGTCACTTAGTCAAATGTTAGAAAAACATTGCAAACAGTTTACATGCCACATTTTTGTGCTTAACACAGCGATCTTACTCAGGTTAGCGAAACAGGGCTTTCTTGCCCTCTTGTTATCGTAACTAGTCGAAGGAAAACCTATTGAATTTTAGGGCTGTTATACAAAAGTCAATGGCACTTGAGTCTTGTTAAAATCTAATTATTAATGATCAATTAAACTGATTGAAGTGTTCACCATTATTTGTAAAGTAGACCTATATTCTGTCTATCCACTTGTCTTTCTGTCTGAAAGAAAATATGACACTTGTATCCAGAATCCTTGGTCAGATTTTGATGAAACTTTGCTTTACTGAATGTGTAGGCTTTCTTTCCTAACCTTCTGAATCCAAGGGGAAAATTTGGATACTTACAGGGCTGCTAGTACATTCTGGTTGGTTTTGAGGCTTTTTAGCTCACCTGAGCATAGCTCAGGGTGAGCTATTGGGATACTTGATTGTCCGTCGTCCGTCAACAATTTTGATGTTTACACACTAGAGGCCACAATTTTGATCCAATCTTCCTCAAACTTGGTCAGAATGTTTATCTTGATGATATCTTGAACCCTTTCGATAATGGGTCAGGTTGGATCAAAAAGTAGGTCAATAGGTCAAATCTTAGAAAAATCTTGTTTACATACTAGAGGCCACAATTTTGATCCAATCTTCCTCAAACTTGGTCAGATTGTTTGTCATGATGATATCTCGAACCAGTTTGAAAATGGGTGGGGCTGGATAGAAATGTAGGTCAGTAGGTCAAATCTTAGAAAAGTTTTGTTTATACCCTGAGGGCAACATTTTTGGTCCAATCATCCTCAAACTTTGGCAGAATGTTTGTCATGATGATATCTTTTGTGGATGGGGTCAGAAAATTCCTGAACATTGTTTCACCTCATCATCTTAATTCTAAAGCAATCTGTTTTGTACAGGCAATGAATGATACTTTTCTCGGGTGAGCGATCTAGGGCCATCTTGGCCGTCTTGTTTTTATAATGGATGAATAACCTTTTATTAGCTCGACTATTCGTAGAATATGAGAGCTATTGTAGTCACCCTGGCGTCGGCGTTGGCGTTGCAGCTTTTGGTTAAAGTTTTGCGTGCAAGTTACTATCAACCTTATATCTCAATAACCATTTATGGTATTGACTTGAAAGTTTATAAATATGTTCAGGGGCATCAGACAACCAAGGTAGATAACTCTTGACTGAATTTAATATGAATTATGGCCCCTTTTTAACTTTGAAATTTTGGTTAAAGTTTTGCATGCAATAGAAAATTTGGTTAAAGTTTTGCGTGCAAGCTACTATCTAGTTTGTATCTCAATAACCATTCATGGTATTGACTTGAAAGTTTATAAATATGTTCAGGGGCATCGAACAACCAAGGTAGATAATTTTTGATGGAATATATTACAAATTATCCCCTTTTTAATTTTTTTCATGCAAGATACTCTCATGCTTAGTATCAAGATGCGATTGATTTGAAACATCTTTAATATGTTTAGGGGCATCAGACTTTCATGGTAGATAACTCTTGATAGAATTTGTTACAAATTATTGCCCCTTTTTAACTTAGAAATTTTGGTTAAAGTTTTGCATGCAAGGTACTTTCATGCTAATATCTCAGTATCCAGGCATGGGATTGATTTGAAACATCTTTAATACATTAAGGGGTATCATACTTTCATGGTAGATAACTCTTGATAGAATTTGTTACAAATTATTGCCCCTTTTTTAACTTAGAAATTTTGGTTAAAGTTTTGCATGCAAGTTACTTTCATGCTAATATCTCAGTATCCAGGTATGGGATTGATTTGAGACATCTTTAATACATTTAGGGGTATCATACTTTCATGGTAGAAACTCTTAATGGAATATGTTACAAATTATATCCATGGGATTGATTTGAGACATCTTTAATACATTTAGGGGTATCATACTTTCATGGTAGAAACTCTTAATGGAATATGTTACAAATTATTGACCTTTTTAACTTAGAAATTTTGGTTAAAGTTTTGCATGCACGTTAATTTCATACTTATATCTCAGTATGCAGGCATGGGCTTAATTTGAAATATCTTTAATATGTTTGGGGTATCATACTATAAAGGAAGATAACACTTGATGGAATAAATTAAAAATTATGACCCCCTTTTAACTTAGAATTGTGGTTAAATTTTTTGCATTCAAGCTACTATCCAGCTTATATCTCAGAAATTGCTCGTGGAATTGACTAGAAAGTTAAGGTGTGTCTTCAAGGGCATCAGAAAACAGGAGGATAACTTTTGGACTGATGCAAATTATGGCCCTTTTCTAACATGGATTTTTGGTTTAAGTTTTGCATGCACAGTGTTATTGTGCTTATGTCTCAGTAACTAGGCATGGGATTGATTTTAGACATCATAAATATATTAAGGGGTATCAGACTATCAAGGTATATCATTTTTTACTATTACTATGAAGGGCAAGAATTTAAATAGATTTCATTTGATTTACCAACAAGCATTTTGAATAGTCGAGCGTGCTGTCCTCTGACAGCTCTTGTTTTGTTGATTATCAAGCAATAGATACTTAAACTTGTTTACCACTGACCAAACATCAAACTTTATGAATACTATAAATTTCATAAATTTTAATAGCCTTGACACTATGATATTAAAATTCATGACTCTTACTCAATAATCAAATTACATCAAAGTCTTTATTTTATGTAAGTTTTTAAGGAAATGAATTTGTGTTAAATTTCCATGTTTGTTTGAAATACACACAGGACTGACATATTAGTTTTATATTTTTCTATTAGAAATTGTTATCAGCTTAATGACAGAGCAATTTTATGTGCTTAACTGCAAAATTGTTGGATTAATGTGCTGTGCTGAACTAGACAGATTATTATGTCTTTGTGAGAGTTGTCTGTGAGTCTGTCTGTCACACTTTAACTTTTGTCCAGAGCATAACTCAAACAGTATAAAAGCTGTTAACTTGAAACTTCACAGATGGATAGATCTCATCGAGTAGAAGTGCAGTGTATAAGACTTGTAATTCTGCACATCATGAATTTGGAGTTATTGCTCTTTGTTAAATTCATATTAAATTTTTGTCCAGTGCATTACTCATGCACTATAATACATATAACCTTGAAACTTCATAGGTGGGTAGACCTCATGAAGGAATACTGCAGTACTCAAGAACCTTAACTCTGCAAATCATACTTTGGAGTTATTGCCCTTATTTAATTTCATACCAGTCCTGTGAGAAACCTTAGTTTGTGGAGCATAATCTGTTTCAAATTGTTTCTTGTTGGAGTTATTGCCCAATTTCACAATTTTGTATTCTTAAGATAATTCCTGTTCTGCTCATGTTATTGAAATGAATTTCATTTATAAATGGAAAGAACTTGATGAGAGAAAGTGTCATGCAAAAGGTCTGGCCTCAGTACTTTTGGAGTTATTCTCCATTTTCTTGAGCACAAGAGAACTCCTGTTCTACTTGTTCTGTTGAAACAAAATTTTAGTTTAATTTCGTTTTCCATTACTGCAAACATACAAACATTTTGTACACTAGCCACACAAGGCTTACATGTTGCTTGTCATCCTAATTATTCTTTAACATCGCTGCAAATTAATTTAAGACCATGTAATTAGGAATGATTTATATAGATCGTGCTCATGATATCTGTTAAAGTAAATCCTGTGATTCATTAAAATGCATGGTACATAATGAATGAGATTGATGGGTGCACGCATGGAGAACATATGTTTTACAAATGTATTTCTTGTTCTTTTGTGCATGTGGAACATGACAGTCAAGACATAAATTCCCTCAAAGTTTTTAACTATAAATCACATTCAGACATTTACAGAATAAGTGAAATATTAATTCTTTCTAAGTACCATTGTCACACAATTTCGAAGTGAATGCTTTCAGATGAATATACCCTAAGTTGCCACCAGCATAAAACAAAATTAGCCTAGATGAGTTAATTAAAACTGTTTGAATTTAAGATAAGGTATTACTGTATACTGTAGCAGATTAGACACAGCAAAGAATGTGTGTCTGTACCTCATATAGATGTGTTTTGATGCCCTGACAAACAGAGCAGACTCACTATAAACAGCTGTCTGATCATATGATCAGAGTCTCCTACATTTGCTTTTACAATATTGTAACATTAATTGTTGTTGTTGTATTGGGGTTTACCATCGCTGCGATAGTATTTCAATCATATAGCGACATCCAGCTAATTACAGGTGGAGGAAGACCCCGAGTACACAGTGGTACCAGGGTAGAACCACCGACCTACCACAAGCCAGCTGGAAGGCTTTCTCACATGAAAAATCTGAAGTCCTTACCAGGATTCGAACCCACAGCAGTGAAGGGCTGAGAGATTTGTAGTCCACGGTCTGCATGGTAAAGAAAAATGCTAATTAAATTTCTGTTAATTGATATCCTTAAAGCCATAAATTTGTACATGAAAATTCATAAGGTAAAAAGTTAAGTTGCTAGTTATTCCCCTACTGGCATCGCCGAAGGGGACTATAGGTTTGCACTCCGTCAGTCATACACATGTTTTTCTGGACTTTTTTCCAAAATGCTTGCAGATATTGGTCTAATATTTGGTATGTGTGTCTACCACCATGAGAAACAGATCAAGTTTGTGTTTCGTTCCGGTCCACAGATTTTTGACAAAATCACGGACCTTGGACTTGGAAAATTTCTATAAAACAGTAACTTTCCAGACTTTTTTTCTTAACGCTTGCAGATATGGATCTAATATTTTGTATTAAGTCTACCACCATTAGTTAAGATCAAGTTCTAGTTTCGTTCAGGTTTACTGATTTTTGCTGAAATTTCAGGCTTTGGACTTGTAAAATATCTTTAAAATAGCAGTTTTCCAGACTTTTTTTTCTACATACTTGCAGGTATTGATCTATTATTTGGTATGTGAGTCTTCCACCATGAGTTACAGATGAAGTTCAAGTTTCATTCCAGTCCACTGACTTTTGACGAAATAACAGGCCTTGGACTTAGGGGGGAAAAAAAAAATAGCAGTTTTCTGGACTTTTTGATATTTATTGTCATTTTGACTTTCATCTAAAGTATTGATCAAATAATTGACTTGTTTGCAGCGTGAAGAGGGACGGGGGTTCTTAGTTCTTCTATTTGCCAGTAGGGGACTTAGTATTGCCTAAGCAATACCTTCAGAATGCTTGTTTTACTTGTTTGTCAAAAAGAGAAAAAGCATATCTCGTGTGCTTAATCTGACCAAGTTAACAATACTAAGATATTTCTCCTGATTTCAAGCTTAATATTTGGAGAACAGCAAAGTAACTATTCTCTTTAATATCACATTGCATTAAAAAATATACTAATATTAAAGATGCATCTTTTTTTTTCAGGCTGGCGGCCTGTGCTGAAGCTAGGTGCAGTAGACTGTGCTAGCAAGAACAACACAGATCTTTGTAGGACATATGATGTTAACGGTTTTCCATCATTTCAGGTAACTTTTTCCGTCCATTTTTATTTAGCTCATCTGAGTATAATATTCAAGGTGAGCTATTGAGCGTTCATTCTGCATTCACCATCTGTTGCCCATTGTGTAATAGCTACAATTTGCCCTAATTGAAATCTCTCAATAATAACTGGACAGAAATGATTGAAACTTAGGATTGATGATCTTTAGGTTGTCCTATACAAGACTTGCTGGTTTTCTTACATAGTTTATATACTGAAATTTAGAAATTCTGAAACTGGTTTCTTGAATTTATTTTGAATAATTATTTTGATATTTTTATCATTGAAATTTTGACATGAGGCCTGTGTAAGTAGGTAAGTGCCAATCTTCAGGTGGTATCTATAACACAGGTATCACATATCACAGTTAATCTGTTACAACTGAGTTAAGCTGTTATAAGATGCCCTCCAGAGGAAGAGATAGGTATCACCAGATAAACCCGGGAGTCAGATTTTGAGTACATTCTTTTGTCACCAGCATGCAATGCCACCTGGAGCAGCAGATTGACAGTAAAGACATGTGTCTCTATTGGCATGTTTGAACTATTATGCTTATCAGAAGTGCCTCAGTACAGCATGTTATATCTAAGTTGTTTTTTGTAACTTTCAAATAGTTTATGCCTACACAATAGAACAAAAGTCTAGCCAGTGTTTTTCAAGATATGCACACAAACCGAAATTTCCATCTGATTTTTAATCCGAATAATTGTTAGTCCCTACTGTGTTTACACCGGAGGGGACTATAGGTTTGCCCTCCGCCTGTCTGTCCATCAGTCTGAATGTCCCACGATAACTTAAAATCGTTTATGAAACTTGGTATATGAATAGATGGCAGCATAGAGATTCTGCACGTCACTTTGTTGTTGTTTTTTCTCAGACTAATATTCTGGTTGCTGTGGTAATGGAAAAATTACGCACCTAGCTGGTAGGGGACTCGTGTGTTGCATACAATTAACACCAGTTACTTGTTTTTTTGGGGGCCGCCGAAACAACCCCAATACAACAACAACAACTTGTTTTTTTTAGTTTTTTTTAACAAAGTCCCAGAAACTTCAGTTTAATGAGAAGGTGGACAATTACCTAATTATTTTCAAAGTGATGGAAAATATAACTACATACTAAAGTCAGAGAGACTCAAATAATTCTGTAAGTTTTTGAAAACTAGTAGATATAGGTGATCTCTGTCTCATAACTTTACCAAAGATACTGCTGGTCACGAAATTAAATTTAAAGGTGACAGAGTAGCATTTTTATAAGATACTTAACTATTTTTACGGATATTCATTTTAGGGTAATACTCAGGCAATAAAGCTTATAACTTATTTTCCAGCTTTTTCCACCATACACCAAAGAAGGGGATATAGGTATAGAATTCCACAACCAAGATGCTGAAAAAATAACAGAAAGAGCGATAGACTTCATTTCCAACAGGACCATATTTGAACCTCCAGAATCATGGCCCCGCCTTTCTCCTATGATGTAAGTGTTTGAAGTTCAGACCAAAGACATTGGTAAACACTTATATTTGGAACCAAATAGTTTAAAGTCCTGTTCTGATTGTATTGGTGAAATTCACTAGTAAGATCACTATTCATTGGAACCAGTGGTGGTTTTGATAGCGAGGTATTACTGTAACCTTGTGACAAAATAACTGACACTGACCTTGACATTACATTTTCAGGTCAATGCAGGATATCTGGGATGAGACAAAGGACAAACATAAACATGTGGCCTTCATCTTTGAATCAAATGACTCATACCTTGGTAGGGAGGTCAGTATTCTTGTGTTCTTGTGGCTGTTGGCTGTTGTTGTTGTTTTCTGTTGTTGTTGTTTTACGTTGATGTTCTTTTTGTTTTGTTTATAAAAATATTAAAAAATATTCCTAGCTCAAGACAGGTTGTTTGGAGATAACTGTACTGCTAGATACACCTTTGAAGTGTGTAGATCAATACACTGAATCAGGTTCACACACTATAATGGACATATATGTATTAATATTTAATGACTTGTCAGAAACTAATTATCAGATATTGTAAGCCATTAGAGTCTGTCATGATGTTGGTAATCCTATACTGTTAATAATTTGTGAAAGAAATAAGGTGTCACCTGTATGAAACCTGAGCTGTGTTCAGTTAACCATAACGCTTGCATCTGTCTGCTGCACTCTATACACTGTGATATAACAAGGAAGCAAATGCTAATGTTATGGACTTTTATGGGTAGCTGAACACAGGGCAGGTGTTTAATTGTAGGGTGGTTTGGTTTCACACCATGTGCTATTTATACTTTAGATGACAAGGATCTTTCATGACTTCTAGTCTAGCCTCTACCCATGATTTATCAAACTAAGTACAATGTTGTTTCCCAATCAAGTTATAATTAACAAAATCACAAAAGGACAATGATGCACAGTCCACTAAATGTATGGAACAAAACTGTAGATTGGAATATTTCAAGATGAGCTCATCTGGCTAGCAAGACAACTTCACTGTTAGCTCAGGTGAAAAGTACTGGTCCTAACCAGAAATGCTTGGAAGTAGCAATTCATCTTGGAGGAATGTGTTTCCCAAAAGGCATATAAAGGAAAGCATAAATTGTAAGGCAATACTTAACCCCAGCTGCTGCCTAGTGATTCTTTGTCCTGTTAATGAGAGTTCTTTGCTCATTGATCAATATTTTCATGGAGATATTTTAGATTTATAGCTTCCTTTCTACTATCCACCTTCTCCATATAGAGACCTGTAATACAGAAGTCCATGGACGTATGCATGTGTAACAGCAAAGAGGAAGTTTGTGGTCACTCATCATGACTGAGTGATAATGAGATCATACATGTAGAATATTATTAATTGAAAAACTCCCCACTAATTGTTAGTGATGCACTGTACTAGAAATGTTGATATTGGTAATTGAACAACTGCTCTGTTTTAGAGTTTGCTAGTTGCTTCCAGGCGGTGGTTAACAGGTAATTGGTATTCATGAAAAGTGGACTTTGTTCATAGGTTTATAGGAGTCACCTTTGACCATTGTTTTTCTTTTTACAATGAACAAACCCTCTATACAAATCTAATTTACCATCGCCGGTGAAGTAGTGGTTAGAGCCTCCACCTTTGGATCAAGAGGTTGTGGGTTCAATTCCTTATCGCAACATAGCAAAGTTGTAAAAAACAGTACTGGTAATAGTTCCCTTGCTTGGCGCTCAGCATACATGTATAAGGGTAGTCTCAGGATAGGTTGGCCCGGTGTCAGGATAATGTGACTGGGTGTGGAAAAAATGAAGATTCATATCTTTTAAGTCTCTGCCTGTCTTTTGAAGCAATCATGAAAATGAATAGCAGGATTCTACTATCAAATGAAGTTTTGGAGTTTAGTAGGACGCTGGGGTAGAGTAAAATGAATAATGTTGAAGAACGTTTTTGTAAACCTGATTAAATAATTAGTTGGATTTCTGTCAGCACTAACAGTAACTTTGAAACCCAATGTTAAACTAGAAATTTTATGTTGAATAATCTGGGTTTTTTTTTCCCTCGACCTATAATGAGGGGGGCTATTGCCTAGTGGTGGTTTGCCTGACTGTGGATCCAGAGGTTATAGGTTCAAATCTTCATTCGGGGCAAAAACTTCACCAACAGAAAGTACCCAGGAACCATTCAGAAGTATTAGTTAAAAGTTGTTAAAACTTGCTTCCTAATCAACACTAAAATAACTAAGTTTAAACAGTCACAGTCTTGCTGTTAAAAGGCCTTGATGATCCTTCAGGGTCCTTCAGTTTTCTTTAACCCTTTCCCTCATAGAGGAAACCATGAAAAGACCTATGCGAACGACATAAAACCAGATCAGCCTGCGAGTAACTTACAGGCTGATCAGGTTTTATGCTGTTCGCTGCTCCTCAGTGGTCTGGAAATGAGGACTTTATAATTAAATTTGGTAAGGTTTAACTGTGGTTTTCTGCAGATCAGGCTTTATGTGGTACCTCTTGAGTGCGTCAAAATGAGTCTATATGAGGGAAAGGGTTAAAACTTGTGTTTCATAGTATGCAGCTAATATTTGAGCATTCAGTCATCATGTATTTATCGATATAGTTATTCCCCCGCAATAATTGGAGTGGGGGGTTGGGTATTTGCTGGGATCAGCTTATCTGTCTGCCTTTCCATAGACATAATCTTTTCCACACTTCATGTAAAAAAAGCCTTGGCTTAAATTGGATGAAACTCCACAGGATTGGTCAGTATCAATTTGTTGTGTAGATTGTCGGCTTGGAATTATTGATCACAATCAGTTGTTGTTTTAGTAAAATAAAAAGGTTATCATGTGCCTACTTGTCAGCACTTCATTTCCAAAACCTTTGGCTAGAATGGAATGGAACTTCACAGGATTAATGGGTACCATGCTTGATTGGAATGTTTTATCACACAGAGTTATGGCCCTTGGATTCTTAAGTTGTGCTGAATTTTGGCCTGGGGCAGAACTTGAAAACTAATAAAGAGATTTACTTAAAACTTTTCAAAGTATAGATAGATATAGACTAGTTGAAATGCCTTGTCCAAGAACCATAACTCTACCTGAAGGTTCTATTATCAAGGGGGTGGGGGTATTAAATCACCGTCAGTGGTAGCTACAGATTTCATTTCAAGGTATAATATACACACTTGAGATGATATTCAACACAGTTGCCATCTTACCACTGCAGCACTGTCAAGCAAGTTTTCACATTGAACATTGATGAAGAAGAGGTAGTCTACAATTGTATTTTTTTTATACCCCCACAAATGAAGTTTGAAGGGGATATACTGGAATCAGCCTGTTGGTTGGTTGGTTGGTCAGTGGGTCAGTCAGTCTGTCTGCAAAATCTTGTCCTGTGAACTCCTTCACTTTCAGTCCAACTCACCTGATACTTGGCATAAATATTCATCAGGAGCTGTAGATGTGCAAGACACAAATTTCATGTTCGTTCACACAAGGATTACGGGTTATTGCCCCTGAATCAATTTGAAAATTCTTGTCCAGTGAACTCCTCCTTCAGTTTCTGTCCAATTCACCTGATACTTGGTATAAATGTTTATCAGGAGCAGTAGATGTGCAAGACACAAATTTCACATGTGCTTGCGTAAGAATTATTGAGTTATTGCCTCTGAATCAGCTTGAAAAGTTGTGTCTGGCAAACTCCTCCCTCAGTTTCTGTCCAATTCCCCTGATACTTGGCATACATGTTCATCAGTAGCAGTAGATGTGCAAGACGCAGATTTCACGTTTGTTCGCACAAGAATTACAGAGTTATTGCCCCTGATTCGACTCTAAATATTTTGTGACATGAACTTCTACATTTCTTAACTGATTCAGTTCAAATTTTATGTGTGCATTGATAATCAGTTGGAGAGGTGCATGACATTAATTTCACTTGAGTTGTCTCAAGGATGTTATTGCCCTGGTCACATTTTTTAATTATCTCCCTTTCTTGTCTGGTACATAACTAAAAAATTATACAAGGTATTGACTTGAAACTTAAAATGTAAACAGATGGCGACTAGGAAAAGTGCAGTGTCCAAGAACTGTGACTCTACCTGGTCCCATTTTTTAATTATCTTCCCTTTGCTTTTTTTTTGTCCCAAATATAACTCAAATAATATATATGGTATTTACTTGAAACTTAAAATGTAAACAGATGGCGACTAGGTAAAGTGCAGTGTCCAAGAACTGTAACTACACTTTTAAACTACTATGTCAAACAACCATAACTGACTCTCTATCCACTTTAAATAAAAACTACTTACTTAGTACGGTACTTACTATCATAACTAATATACTATGTATACATGTTCTTATCTATGCTCCGCCTTAGTCTGGTTCTCCTGTATCAAAGCATTTTGCGGGGGTATTAATCACCTTCAGTGATAGCTCTAGTTTTTTTGCTATATCTGTAAAAATTTGTAAGTGTAGCGTAAAACATTGATATGAACCGACATCTATAGTGTTAACTTAGGACACCTATTTGGGAGAAGTACTTGAACTTTATATGTCATGTAAAAGCAAACACTTTTGTAAGAGAAGAATGATAATTGAAGTATTCAGGCTTGAATATTTTTATGTGCTCCATTAACTGTCAATTAAAATTTATTTTTACTGTTTTGTGTCCTTCATGCCTCAGATATATATCAGCAGGAAACTTCATTTGTATGTGGCCTAGTTAAGACAGACTACTGGTATAAGGCTTACGTCTGATAATTGCTGGGACATGTACAGATAGGGTCTGGTCAGCAGGTGTTATGTTCTTGGTCCATGTAAGAGATAGGCTCATGTCCAGCAAGATATACACAGCGGTTCTGTTAATGATCTCTCTGGATTTGAAATGCCACTTGAAGAACTTGTAATGTTGATTTCACTATTCTGATAAATTTGGGCTTTAAATTAGGGTAGAAATAACTTGGTGAGATGAAAAGCAAAGAGTAGACCAGTGGGCAGAAGGGTTCAGACGCCAGGGAGCTACTCTGTGAGAGTAAAGCCAATTGTACCTTTCTCTTCCTCCTATTACTTTCTTTTGCAAACACAAATGCTTATAAGTAGCTCAATACACATGTATGATATTAAATTTTTATATTTTTACATTTTACCAAAATACCTAATGCTCAATTGATTAATTTGTGCCCAGTAACCTTCTCTTACCGAACAACTGGGGTGGGGGTGGATGGGTGGGGTGTCTAGTGCCCCACAGGTAGATCCACCACTGCTTCCCCCTTTATCAAGAACCTGACTTGGACCCGTGTAGAACCTGAACAGTCCGTGAGTGACTGACAGCTGAGGCTTTATGTTACCATACCTTAAAGAGCAAGAGTATCAAACACACATGTATAATGCATTATTTCTTTCAAAGTGAGCTACTTTGACTGATGAATATCCGGCATTCTTCATCAACAATGAACTTAAAACGAAAACAACATCTCCTCAGGGTTCAAATTTAATTTTTCCCACTTGCAAAAAAATGCGAGTGGTTTAAATAACTGGCAAACTTTTTTTATACTCGCATCTTGCCAAAATGCATGTAATTTGAGCCGGACTCTATTTTAAGTTTGTCAACCACTCTTTCTCCTATTTCTTCACTGTCTTTATGCCAGTGGTTAGATCAATGTGCTTCTTCGTTTTCGATTTAGATTCTGTGCAAGTTATTGACATCCAAGATTAATGAATAAATGAATACCTTTCATTTGACTTGTTCATTAATGATCGAATCACATCAGACATGTTTCCATTGAAACCGTACTAGTTAAAAAAAGGCTTACATGTCATTACGAGGGTGGGATAACTTTTATGATTAAAATTAAATTATATTGTAATTTTAACTTAAATAATTAGAATCATAATTAGAAAATAAAGCGGTATCAAGTATCAATATTCATTAGGGGAAATATTAATTGAAAACAGCAGATGTTTTAACATATTTAATTTATGTGTTCGTGTGTTGTGTAACATAGTCGACAGACCGGACCCGCGTTTGATACTAGTCATACAACAACTTACTGGTGTAAATTTTGCTTTTGATTTTAAAAACAAGCGAGGATTGTTTAGTTTTGATGATATTATTGATTATGTTATTGAAATTATCTCATTTAAGACTGTTTAGAAAATGTTTAAGCCAAAATTTTCACTCGCAAAAAATGCTAGTGGTTTAAAACATAACTCGCAAACTTCATTTTCTATTCGCATTTTGCCCAAATGCGAGTGTTAATTTTGAGCCCTGATCTCCTACTGAAATTACTGAGCCAATTTACATAAAACTTAACAGGAATGTTCCTTGGATGATCCGCTTGCACACACACAAAAAAAATCTTCTTGTACAAAAGTACTGACTGGCTGAATTTCAAAGTATTTTGTCCTTGGCTCACTCTCTGCCAATATCGATCAAATTAGTTG
>CM037790.1:52400126-52424874 GCA_021229015.1 Solen grandis
ATTTAAGCAAAATTATTAAAAAAATCATATAAAATGGAAAAAGTTGACGTATGAATTAAAATTGCAAATGCCGTACCTACGGTGAAATTTTTTTCCAAAAAAACCAATGATTCCTTAAAAAAAACAGGCAGTTTTTCATTTTTCGAAAGGTTTTGAACCAAAATCTCTTTTTAATAAAAAAAAGGGGGTTTTGGGGGTTGTTACCCTCATCCGGACTTTCCTACGCAAAAAATAGGCCCGGTTGAAAGGGAATTGCATGCTTTTTGAAGAAGGGGGTGCTTTTAGGATGAAATTTGTGTCCCCGGGGACCGTAACAATTGCCTTTGTCATTACGGCTTTCCCAAAACTTTTATTATTGGGTTTTTTTCCGCACCACGCATGAAAAAACCTTTTTCTTCTTCTTTTTTTTTTTTTTTTTTTTTTATTTTCGCATCGCAGGGAAAAACCTATTTTCTTCTTTTTTTTTTTTTTGGTTTTTTTCGCACGCTTGCAAAACCCATTGTTCTTCTTTTTTTTTATTTTTTTTTTTTTTTTTTTTTTTTTTTTTTTATTTTTCCGCCTTTTTTTGTAAAGGGGCAAAAAAGAAAAAAAACATCACAGTTCTTTTTTTTTACCATTTTGTCCTAGATCAAAATTGATCCTAACTCGACAATTTTCATTTTTTTTTTAATTTTTTGCCGCAGGGGGCGTTTGTAAAAGTGACAAGGGCTAAAAACCCTTTTTATTTGAATCCGATTAAATGGGGTTTTTTTGCATTGCTTCCGTGCATTACTTATAAAAAAAAAGTTTTCAAAAAGTTGCGATATATAATTTCGTGCAAGGGGTTTTTGAATGTTCGAATCTCAAAAAACTGAAAAGGGGGGGTCGGGAAAAAATTTTCCCTTTTTTCAAATGAATAAAAATTTTGTTTTTTCATATATTCGCAAACAAAAGCACAAAAATAATGGGCATTTGAAAATGCGGGGTTTTCCCATAGCGTCAAACTTTACCAATATTTTCGAAAATCAACATTTTCAAAGCATGACTTTTAAAGTTATTTGCAGCCCACTTTTTTTTATTCAACTTCATCTTTTTTCACTTTAAAATTTGCATTTTTAAAAAAAATAAAATCAGGAAAAAAAATCACCAAATATGCAAAGCAAGGGGCATATACCATTAAAAATTTTTTTTTTGGCATAAAAAATACTCCAAACTAAAAATTTTTTATAGAAATATATAAAAAAAAAGTTTTAGTTTTTTAAGACTTTTTCCAGTGATGTTTATTTTTTTTAAAAGGGGCGTTTGGGGATATTAGGGGATCCAAGTTGACCTTTTTTTTGGAAAAATTGAAATCATTTTATGCTAATTTTTTGGAATATAAAAATAAAGTTCGACTAGTGCACTTGCGTTTTATTAACTATTTCGCATTGCTAGTACCTAATTGAAAAATTAAAATAATTTTTGTTTCTCATTTTCCCGGGGGGGCCTTGCTTGAAAGCATTTTTCCTTATAACTAAAAAATTTTAAAGCCGACCAAATGCGGTTTATTCATATGTTTCTTTTTGATAGCCTAAAAAAAAAAATTTTTCTGGGTTTTTATGGCAAAATTTTTTTACTACAAGGAATTTTAAAAGTTCGAACCTCGCAAAAAACTGTGCAGAGGGGGTATGTGACGAAAAACCTACCGTTTTTTAGACATCAAAAGAATTCTTTTTTCTGCAAATGATTTCAAACAATACGCACAAAATATAGGGGTTTAGCAAATTTTTAATAAATGCATGTTTGCCTCTAAAAAGGGGTCAAACTTCAAAAAATTTGGGAAAAAATTTAAAAATTTTTAAAAGATTTTTTGTCGCTCCTGATTTTTTTTTTTAGTTCATTCTCATGAAATTTTCACAATTATTTTTGTTATTTTTAAAAGGGCCCAAATTTAAAAAAATTAAAATGAAATTCAAAGGTCAAGGTCTTTTTACAAATTGGTTTTTTAAAATTCCCCGAAAGCCCAAAAAAAAAAAATATTTTTGAAAGTAATAAACAAAAGTTTTGTTCTTAATAGCCCTTTCCATGTTTTGGGGTTTTAAGATCGGACTTGTTTTGGGGTCATATTACGCAGCCAAGGTTTTTGATTTTTTTTGAAAAAATGAAAATTTTTTTTTAATGTTTAAAAATTGTGATATATAAGGAAAAAAATGTTCGCTAGGGCGACTTTATTTCTTTAAACCCATTTGCGCTTTTCTAGGTACCAAAGTAAAATTTACTAATTTTTTTTTCTCATTTTGCTGCGGGGCGTTTGGCTTAAATCACCCTTATTAAAAAAAAAGTTAAAATTAAAATTTTTATGCAATTTTTTGTTTTCTTTTCCGTGACATAATTTAAACAAACTAAAAAATTTATCAAAAATCATGAAAATGAAGTAATTCAATGCAACTTATTCGTTAAAAAAGTTAAGTGGCATATCCATTTCGCGTGTCTTTTTAAAAACTGTTTGGTCTTTGAATTGTTTTTAACGAGACTTTGCGTATGCATCCTCAAAAGCAACACACACAAAAAGTTGCAGTACCCTAATCTAAAAAAAAAGTTTTCAAGGCGACACTTACAGACAGGTAATATTTAAAGTTTTTTTTGGGTAAAAAGCTTTAAACATGCAAAAAAAATTTGAAAGATCACTGTTTCAACAGTATTCAAAAACCCTTTTGAACAAAAAATTTTTTTTTTTCGAAACATTTACTCGTGAACTAATGGAATTGCTTTTGCGAAAACCATGATATCGCATTAGCGTTCTTTTTTTTTTTTTATTTTTTTTTTCCGCCGTTTTTGTGAAGGCAATCCCAGAAAAAAAAGGCACAAAATGAAATTCCCAGTTTTTTTTTACTTTAAAAACTTAACCTTTCTTGAGAAAATTTTCTTTTTTTTCTTTGTTTTTCCCCGGGGGGGCGCTTTGTAAAAAATCAAAAAAGGGAGAAAAACCCGTTTTGGGTTCCATTCAAATGCGTTTTTTTCATTAGTTCACGATGATAGCCTAAAAAAATATGATAGATTTAAAAGTTGGGGGTAAAAAATCTTTGAGCAGGAAGGGGTTTAAATTTTTAAATTTTCAAAAAAGGAAAAAAGGGGTAGGTCTACAAAAAAACCCATCCAGTTTTTTTCAGAGATGAAAGAAGATTTTTTTTGCTTTTTTTGCAAGACATATACGCACAAAAAAAGGTGGGGATTTTAAAAAAAGCATTGTTGTCTTCTAGAAACGGTCAAATTTACTAAATTTGGGACAAATTAACATTTTTTGAACCCATTTGTTTTGCCCTGATTTTTTTTTTTTTCCTTTTTTCCCTGAATTTTCACCTTTATGTATTTAATGCCCCCAAGTCCAGAAAAAAAAAAAAATTAAAAAAAATTGAAAGGGGAAATCTATTTATTGTTTTTAAACGGCCTCAAATAGCTCAAAAACTAAAAAAATTTTTATGATCATTGGGATAAGTTTTTTGGGCTTGAAAGACCTTTCAAATGATGTTAGTTTTTTTAAGACGGCTTGTTTTTTTTTTATGCAGTTCAAATTTATCCTCTTTGAAAAAATTGTAAATTTTTTTAAAAATTTGAATTTAGTTATTTTTTTTTTGCGATTATCCTGAATTTTTTAAAACTTAAAAACAAGAAAAAATTTTAAAAAATGGGGGGAAATTTTAAATCATACAGACAAAGTTTTAAGTTCTGGAGAAAAAAAAGCTTTTTATCCTGAGAGGTTACCTTATATGCAAGCAAAGGCAACGTCTTTTCCAATTGAATAGACCGCGACAATTAGTAGGTCACCTTTGGAATTGGTAGCTTTTTTTAAAAGCAGACTGACTATTTAGCCACCAATGCGTACACGTTTTGAAGCAAAAAAATCACTAAAATTTCTGCCCACCTTTTACCTTTTATCTTCTGTCTGTCTCTCTCTCTCACTAGATTAAATTTTGGGCATAATGAAAAAAATAGCATAAAACCAACATTAATGTTTTTTGCTAAAGTCATTTGCAAACAATAATAATTGACCTTTGCAAAACCCTTTCACACTTTTTTTTTAAAAAAGTGAATATGTTTTAAAGGGGTTACTTGATTTCTGAAACACCCCCCTTAGAAAATATCTGCATCAAACAATTTTTTACAATTTTTTAAAATTTCATAATAAAACTTTTTATGTTTTTATACATGCGGCTTGTGTGCAATCGGCACACGGAACGAGTTACACGACGGGGAACGCACTTCAGGCCCCGGGGAACCCGGGGTACACGGTGCGCGCACGTTAAATGGTTATAACACGAACAACCACACGATACTAACCCGGGGCCCATTTTCTTTAATTTGGGTTTTCGGCTTGACTTCTTTACGCTCATTTAAAGGAGAAAGCTAAATGATCACTCATTATTGGAGACAGACAAAAAACCACCACTGATATTTACAAGACTATAAAAAATCAATATGTGGTTAGAGCTTCAGTTTTTCTTTTCTCCCCCCCCCCCCCCCCCACCCCCTCTCCCTCTCCTGTCTGATGTAACATAAAATCACAAAACCCCACTACAGCAAAAGTTATAATACTGCTGTAACAATTGTTTAGGTAGAAAATACTAAAAAATGGATTTCAAATTAAAAATTCAGTTGTTTTAAAAACATTCAGTATTTTATTAAAACGAGGACACTTTACGTAATCATAACAACAAATTTGAAAACTACAGGCTAATTCACCGTATATACACCTTGAAGATAAATTTTCAATATTAAGGATTTTAATTATAAACATTCATAATTTCTTACAAAGGTTTGGGAACAATAGCATTACACAAAAAAATCATCAGGGATGTACGGGTAACACTAAGTAAGCTTTTAAATCAACCTAAATTTGGTGAATAAAAAAAAAGAGAAAACAACAGGGAGAGAGACAGGAATACCATGAAATTAATCGAATACTCACAAAATACATAGAACAAAGTGTAATAAACAATAACTGATGCTAGTCTAATAACAAGTACATGTTCTGAAAAAAAAATGTGGTACGGGTGCTAAATGAAAGCAAACAAAACAACTGTGTTACGGTTTTTTTACAAAGTATTAAAGTTTAAAGGAAAAATTAAAAAGAAATTTTCTTCATAAAATGATGTCATGTTATTATACAAAAGAAACAGCTAAAAGGTGATTTGACCAACCAGTAACACACTCCTTATATACAAAAGACAAATAAAACGGTTAAATAATTTAAAATATTGAAAAATCAATGGCACCAAATTGCACCAAATAAAAAAAAACATGATTTGGTGATGTAATATTGGTAAAAATTTGATCTTTTTTGTTACATTTTCTTTTGCTTCAAATTGTGATGTATAAAGAAAAGTATTCGACTTGACTGAACTTTCTTCAATGGTGATTATATTTTAGACATTCGTGTGTTTCGTGTCTTCATTCCGAAAGGCAAAAGCAAATAAACAAAAACATGCCATAATGTCGTTATTTTACCTTTTGCCTTTCGGTGCAAAAACACAAAACACAAAATATTCCAGGCGAAAAATGAAATTTTAACAGGCAAAGCAAAAAAAGTATCCTAATTGAATAAAAACTTTCCTCCTTTGAATGTTTCATGTTTGCAGGTAGAAACCATTTCATTTTGGCGCCCTTTAGTTGTCGTGTTCTTGTGTTCGCACCCTAAACCTGAAAGGCGAAGACACACACTGTAGCAGATTTCGTGTTGTCGTGTTTTTGCGCATCAAAAGGAAAAGTCGAAATAATAAAACACATGTTTCGCCCTCCGGTTTCTATTTGTATATATGATCAGGGACTGTGGTGGCTGATTTCTGCCATTTCGCCCGAAAGGTGAAAAACGAAAAATGCCACAATGTCTTTATTTGCCTTTCGGGGCAAGGACACGACAACACGAAACATGTCAAGCGAAATATACATTTTTAAAGGCGAAAGGACAAAATGTTTCGTCCTTGAATGCTTTAGTTTCTCCTCCAGATTCTCACCTATATAGGGTCACCAGTTTCCTGCTTGTGCATATAGTCACAGTTTCCAGCATGTCTTACATAAAACTTGCTTATATCATAATAAATTGAACTTTTCCATACTAATTTTTTCAGTATTACATTTTCATATAATTATTACTCTATTTCTTTATGTCAGCAGAATTCTTCAGTGATTAAGAATAACCACGGATGGCAAAACCAAAGTGTTGTCATTTTGTTCCTTCAACTTTTTTTAGTCGAAAACACTACAACAGGAATCTGCTATATCTTGGTGTCTGATGTTTAAACCCAGGACAGAACATTCAAAATGAAACTTTTCTTTCCTTCCACCTATTAAAATTTTGTTATTTTGCCAGGCATATGTTGTTCTTTGACCCAAAAAGCAAAAGGCGAAATAATGACAATATGCATCTTTTCATTCTTTCGCCTATTAGGGTCAAGATACAATATAAGACAGATAAAATGGTTCTGACATAAAAGTTCGTACTGCTAACAAAAACATTCAAAGACGATACTTTTTTCATTCGCCTGTTAAAATTTTGTTATTTTGCCTGCATATTTAATTTTCTTCACAACGACAATATGGCATGTTTGTAATTTCACTTTCCGCCTTTCAGAGTGAAGACAAGAACACACTAAACTGCAGAAATCCTAATTTACTGCATTTCTAAAAACTAAAATGTAATATGTAAATAAATTTTGTTATCGTTTTGCTGCTATTAGATTTTGCTTAATATCATTTTTTGTGTAGCCTGACTATAGTATAGGGTTACTTTGTATTTCCTTCAATGACACGGAGTGCAGTGCGCAACACCATAACTCTACCTTGTGCACTTTTTGAGTTTATCCCCTTTGATAGAATTTCTTGTCCGAGCATAACTTTGTCACAATAAGTTTGAATGACTTGAAACTTCATATGTATGTTCCTTGCAATGCGCCAAGTGCAGTGCACAAGAACCATAACTCTACCTGTGCACTTTTTTGCGTTATTCCCCTTTGATAGAATTTCTTGTCCGGAGCATAACTTTGTCACCATAAGTTTGAATGACTTGAAACTTCATAGTATGTTCCTTGCAATGACCCAAGTGCAGTGCACAATAACCAAACTCTACCTTGTGCACTTTTTGTGTTTATTCCCCTTTGATAGAATTTCTTGTCCGGAGCATAACTTTGTCACCATAAGTTTGAATACTTGAAACTTCATATGTATGTTCCTTGCATGATACGAGTGCAGTGCGCAAGAACCATAACTCTACCATCTGCACTTTTTGAGTTATTCCCCTTTGATACAATTTCTTGTCCGGAGCATAAACTTTGTCACAATAAATTTGAATGACTTGAAACTTCATATGTAGTTCCTTTAATGACACAATGTGCAGTGCGTAAGAACCATAACTCTACCTTGTGCACTTTTTGAGTTATTTCCCTTTGATAAATTCTTGTCCAAAGCATAACTTTGTCACCATAAGTTTGAATGACTTGAAACTTCATATGTATTTTCCTTGCAGTGACGCGGTGTGTGCGCATAAACCATAACTCTCCTTGTGCACTTTTTGTTTATCCCCTTTGATAGTATTTTTTGTCCGGAGCATAACTTTGTATCATAAGTTTGAATGACTTAAACTTCATATGTATGTTCCTTGCAATGACAAGGAGTGCAGTGCGCAAGAATCATAACTGTACCTTGTGCACTTTTGAGTTATTCCCCTTTGATAGAATTTCTTGTCCGGAGGTAACTTTGTGACAATAAATTGAATGACTTTAAACTTCACATGTATGTTTCCTTTCAATGACGCAAAGTGCAGTGCATAAGAACCATAACTCTAACCTTGTTGAACTTTTTAGTTATATCCCTTTGATAGAATTTTCTTGTCCGAAGCATAACTTTGTCACCATAAGTTTGAATGACTTGAAACTTCATTTGTATGTTCCTTGCAATGACGCCAAGTGCAGTGCACAAGGACCATATGTCTACCTTGTGCACTTTTGTGTTATTCCCCTTGAAAATAATTCCCTAGGGGCGTTTTGTAAAAGTCACTAGAGCTAATAACTCTGTTTATTTGAGGTCCTGATTCAATTACGGTTTTTTTGCGTTGTGTTGCTTGTCATAAGCTAATCAAATATGTACATTTCAATTTCATTGTTTAAAAATGGATTGAATTGCGAAAACCGATGATATCGCAATTCTGATTGCGATTCTAGTTAGGTTTTCGCATCGCTGGCGAAACCTATTGTTCTTCTTCTGTTTTATTTTTTTTATATTATTTTTTCCGCCGTTTTTGTGAACGGCATATCGCCATGATAGAAAAAAAGCACAATTATGAAATTTCTACCATTTTTTCTAATTATATGATCTTAATCCTTACGTTGAAAAAATTTAATTTTTGTCTTACTTTTCCCGCCAGGGGGCGTTTTGCATGAAATTTATTAATGGCAATAACTCACTTATTTGAGGTCCGATTCAAATGCGGTTTTTTGCATTCTTTCCTTGTTGATAGCCAAATAAAATATGATAGGTTCGAGGGACGTGTCGCGAAAGTATTTGACCTACAGAAGTTGAAAGTTCGAACCTCGCAAAAAACTGTGCAGATAGGGTAGGTCTTACGAAAAACCTATCCATTTTTGTTAGAGATCAGAAAGAAGAATTCTGTTTGCTGCAAATTATTTACAAGACTATACGAACAAAATATATGGGTGCGAACTTAATAAATGCATGGTTTGTCCTCTAAAACGGTCAAACTTCACTAAATTTTAGGAATAATCAAAATTTCAAAAACATGTTTTTTGTCGCTCCTGACTTTATTTTAGTTCATTCTTCATGATATTTTCACAAGTTATGTATTGTTTGTTTGAAATGACCCCACAATTAACAATTAAATGAAATTGCAAAGGTCATATTACGATTACTGTGTTTTTATTCGGCCAAAATAGCCAAAAACAAAAAAATTTTATTGAAAGTGTATAACAAAAGTTTTAGTTCTTGAAGAGCTCTTTCCAGTGATGTTTTAGTTTTTAAAGAATGAACTTGATTTCGTCATTTTACGGCAGCCCAAATTTTGATCCTCTTTAAACAATTGTAAATCAGGTTTTTATACTTCAAATTTTTGATATATAAGGAATAGAATGTTTGACTAGTGGCGACTTGTATACTTGATGAACCATTTGCCTGCATTGCTAGGTACCTAATAGAAAATATTTACTCAAGTTTGTTTCTCGTTTTGCCGCTAGGGGGCGCTTGGCTTTAAATCCTCTTTATAAACTAAAATAATTGAAGTCTGATTTTATGCAATTTTTTTGCTTCTGTTTCTTGGTGACATCAATTTGAAACAACACTAAAAATCAAAGCGATATTTCATGAAAAAGAAGAATTCAATGTAACATTAGTCTGTAATAGTGTTGAGTTGCATAATACATTGTCGCGTGTTATTTTAAACTGTTGTTTTCGTTTCAATTGTTGTTTAACGAGTACAATTGTCGTATGTTCGCCATCATAAAGCAACACACACATATAACGATGCAGTTACCCGAAGTCCGTAAAAAAGGTTTTCAAGTTTGCGACTACTAACACACGTAATACTTAAAAGTGTTCTTCTTGGTAAAAAGTCTGCTTAAAACATTGCAACAAAAATGTTTGAAAGATCACTGTTTAACATATTCAAAAAGCCATTGAACGAAGAAATGTTTTTTGAAACATGCGACTCGTGAACTGAAAGGAATTGATTTCGTGAAAACTATGATATCGCACTACATAACTGACAGGTAATACTCAACAATATTCTTTTTGGGTAAAAAGTCTGCTTAAACATTGCGACAAAAATGTTTGAAAGATCACTGTAACAGTATCAACAAGCCATGAACGAAGAAATGTTTTCCGAATCATGCAACTCGTGAACTGGAATGAATTGCTTTCGTGAAAACATTGATATCGCGACTACATAACTGACAGTAATACTCAAAAATATTCTTTGGTAAAAAGTCTGCTAAAACATTGTGACAAATATGTTTGAAAAGATCGCTGTTAATGGTATTCAACAAGCCATTGAATGAAGAAATATGTTTTTCGAATTATGCGACTCGGAACTGAAAGGAATTGATTTCGTGAAAACTGATGATATTGCGACTACATAACTGACAAGTAATACTCAACAATATTCTTTTGGGTAAAAATCGGCTTAAACATTGCGACAAAAATGTTTGAAAGATCGCTGTTTAAAGTATCAACAACCATGAGCAAAGAAATGTTTTTTGAATCAGCGACTCATGAACTGAATGAAATTGCTTAATGAAATCCATTGATATCACGACTACAATAACTAACAGGTAATATCAAAAATCTTCTTTGGTTAAAAAAGTCTGCTTAAACATTGCGACAAAAATGTTTGAAAGATCGCTGTTAACAGTATTCAACAAGCCATTGAACGAAGAAATATGTTTTTCGAATCATGCGACTAGTGAACTGAGAATTGCTTTTGCGAAAACCGATGATATCGCGATAGCGATTCTAGTTATTATTATTTTTCCGTCTCTTTTTTGTGAACGGCATATCAAACAAGATAGGAAACAGTCACATTCTGATTTTTTTACCATTTTTGTCCTAGATCTGAATTTGATCCTAACGTCGGAAAATTTTTCTTTTGTTCTTAATTTTGCCGCTAGGGGCGTTTTGTAAAAGTGACTAAGGACTAATAACCTGTTTATTTGAAGTCCGATTGAAATGCGTTTTTTTTGCATTGCGTTCCTTGTCAGTTACTTAATAAAATATGATAGTTTTCAAAAAGTTGCGTAGATATAACTTTCGTGCTACAAGGTTGAAATGTTCGAATCTCGAAAAAAACTGTGAAATGAGGGTAGGTCTGCGAAAAATTTATCCACGTCTTTCAGGAATAGAGATAGGAGAAATTTTGTTTTGTTGCATATGATTCGCAAGACATAACGCACAAAATATATGGGTGGCGATTTTGAGAAATGCATGGTTTGTCCACAGTACGCGGTCAAACATAACAATATTTTCGAAAAAATCAACATTTAAAAGCATGACTTTTAAGGTTATTTGCAGCTCCTGACTTTATTTTTTTATTCAATCTTCATCATTTTTTCACTGTTAATGCAGTTTTATAAAAAAAAAAAAAATCATAGAAAAAAAATTACCCATAATATGCAAAGGTCAAGGTCATATACCAATTAGTATTATTTAAATCGGCATAAAATAGCTCCAAATCTAAAAATATTTTAAGAAAGTATATGAACAAAAGTTTTAGGCTGTGAAGAGATCTTTCCATTGGTGTTTAGTTTTTGAAGATCGGACTTCATTTGATCAAATGACCACAGTCCAAAGTTTGATCCTCTTATCAAACAATTGTATATCCATATGTTTCCTCTTTTTTGCTGCTCCTGACTTATTTTTTGTTGAATCTTCATCATTATTTCACTGTTTTATGCATTTTTATAAAACAAATAAAATCATAGAAAAAAAATCAGCAAATATGCAAAGTCAAGGTCATATACCAATAGTATTATTTATATCGGCATAAAATAGCTCCAAATCTAAAAAATATTTATAAAAGTCTATGAACAAAAGTTTTAGTCTGTGAGAGTCTTTCCATTGGTGTTTAGTTTTGAAGATCGGACTTCATTTGATCAAATGACCACATCCAAAGTTTGATCCTCTATCAAACAATTGAATACCATATGTTTCCTCTTTTTTTGCTTCTCCTGACTTTATTTTTGTTCAATCTTCATCATTATTTCACTGTTTATGCATTTTTATAAAACAAATAAAATCATAGAAAAAAAATCAAGCAAATATCAAAGGTCAAGGTCATATACCAATTAGTATTATTTATATCGGCATAAAATAGCTCCAAATCTAAAAATATTTTATAGAAAGTATATGAACAAAAGTTTTAGTTTTGAAGAGATCTTTCCATTGGTGTTTAGGTTTTGAAGATCGGACTTCATTTGATCAAATGACCACAGTCCAAATTTGATCCTCTTATAAAACAATTGAATATCCACATGTTTCCTCTTTTTTTGCTGCTCCTGACTTTTTTTTTTTCAATCTTCACATTATTTCACTGTTTATGCAGTTTTATCTGAACTTGATCCTAACGTTGAGAAAATTTTCATTTTTGTCTTATTTTTGCCGGGGGCGCTTTGAAAAAAATTAACAAATGCTAAATAACTCTGTTATTTGATGTTTCGATTCAATGTGTTTTTTTGCATTTTTTTGTGTTCCTTGTCAAAAGCCTAATCAAATATGATAGGTTTTGAAATCTGCGTATATAAAACTTTTTGACTACGGAAGGTTGAAATTCGAACTTCGCAAAAACAGTGAAAAAGAGGGGAGGTCTACAAAAAAAGTGCCCATTTTTATTGGAATTGAGATAAAGAATTTTTTTGTTGCATATGATTTGCCAAGACATAATACGCACAAAATATATGGGGTCGAATTCGGGAAATGTAGGTTTGTCCACAGTACGCGGTCAAACTTAACCAAATTTTCGAAAAATCAACATTTTCAAAGCATGACTGTTAAGATTTTTTGCAGCCCTGACTTTATTTTAGTTCAATTTCTATGAAATTTTCACATTTAATGTAAAACTATGTTCTTAAGTGTCACACAATATAAAAAGTAAGAAATTAATGGTAAAGGTCAAGGTCATATTAGATAATTGTATTCAATTCGGCTTGAAATAAGCTCAAAAATCAAAAACAATTCATAAAAAATATATGAACAAAAGATTTAGTTTCAGAAAAGTTCTTTCTAATGATGTTTAGATTTTGAAGATCGGACTTGATTTGGTCATTTTACGGCAGTCCAAAGTTTGATCCTTTTTTGGAAAAATTGTAAATCAGGTTTTATGCTTCAAAATGTGATGTATAAAAATAGAATGTTCGACTAGTGCGATTTGTAATTTAATTGAACTATTTGCCACATTGCTAGGTACCTAATGGTAAAATTTTAATCAATTTTTTTTCTCATTTTGCTGCTAGGGGCGCATCGCATGAAAGCACTTTTCTACTTAAATTCAAAATGTTGAAGTCTGATCCATAGCGTTTGTTCATTGTGTTCCTTGTTGATAGCCTAATAAAGTATGATGGTTTCTAGTATGAGTGGATGAGTGCTAAAACTTTTTGAGCTACTAACGAAGGTTGAAAGTTCGAACCTCGCAAAATACTGTGCAGATGAGGGTAGGTCTACGAAAAACCTATCCATTTTTGTTAGGATCAGATAGAAGAATTCTGTTTGCTGCAAATTATTTACAAGACATATACGCACAAAATATATGGGGTGGCGAACTTAATAAATGCATGGTTTGTCCTCTGGAAACGGTCAAACTTCACTAAATTTTAGGAATAATCAAAATTTCAAAAACATGGTTTTTGTCGCTCCTGACTTTATTTTTAGTTCATTCTTCATGATATTTTCACAAGTTATGTATTGTTATGTTTGAAATGACCCCACAATTAAGAAGTTAAAATGAAATTTCAAAGGTCAAGGTCATATTACGATAATTGTGTTTTTATTCGGCTCAAAATAGCTCAAAAACAAAAAATATTTTATTGAAAGTGTATGAACAAAAGTTTTAGTTCTTGAAGAGCCCTTTCCAGTGATGTTTAGTTTTTGAAGAATGAACTTGATTTTGTCATTTTACGGCAGGCCAAATTTTGATCCTCTTTAGAACAATTGTAAATCAGGTTTTATACTTCAAATTTTGATACATAAGGAATAGAATGTTTGACTAGTGCGACTTGTATATTTGATTGAACCATTTGCTGCATTGCTAGGTACCTAATAGAAAATATTTACTCAAGTTTGTTTCTTGTTTTGCCGCTAGGGGGCGCTTGGCTTGAAATCACTCTTTATAACTAAAATAATTGAAGTCTGATTTTATGCAATTTTTTTGCATTCTGTTTCTTGGTGACATCAATTTGAAACAACACTAAAAATCAAAGCGATATTTCATGAAAATGATAGTAATTCAATGTAACATTAGTCTGTAATAGTGTTGAGTTGCATAATACATTGTCGCGTGTTATTTTAAATGGTTTTTTGTCGTTTGCAATTCTTGTTTATCGAGTACAATTGTCGTATGTCGCCATCATAAAGCAACACACACATATAACGTTGCAGTACCCGAAGTTCGTAAAAAAGGTTTTCAAGTTTGCGACTACATAACAGACAGGTAATACTTAAAAGTGTTCTTCTTGGTAAAAAGTCTGCTTAAACATTGCGACAAAAATGTTTGAAAGATCACTGTTAACAGTATTCAACAAGCCATTGAACGAAGAAATATGTTTTTTGAAACATGCGACTCGTGAACTGAATGGAATTGCTTTAAAACTGATGATATCGCGACTACATAACTGACAGGTAATACTCAACAATATTCTTTTGGGCAAAAAGTCTGCTTAAACATTGCGACAGAAATGTTTGAAAGATCACTGCTAACAGTATCAACAAGCCATTTAACGAAGAAATATGTTTTTCGAATCATGCGACTCGTTAACTGAGGTAAATTGCTTTTGCGAAAACCGATGATATCGCGATAGCGATTCTAGTTAGGTTTTCGCATCGCTTGCGAAAACCTATTGTTCTTCTTCTGTTTTATTTTTTTTTTTTTTTTTTTTAGGTTTTCGCATCGCTGGGCGAAAACCTATTGTTCTTCTTCTGTTTTATTTTTTTTTTTTTTATTATTTTTCCGCCGGTTTTTGTGAACGGCATATCGCCATGATAGAAAAAAGGCACAATTATGAAATTTCTACCAGTTTTTTCTACTTATATGAACTTAATCCTTACGTTGAGAAAATTTTCATTTTTGTCTTTGTTTTCCCGCCAGGGGGCGCTTTGTATAAAATCATAAAAAGAGGAGTAACTCTGTTATTTGGGGTCCGATTCAAATGCGGTTTTTTGCATTATGTTCACTGATGATAGCCTAATAAAATATGATAGATTTCAATGATTGGCATTCATAAATCTTTTGAGCTACGGAAGGTTGAAAGTTCAAACCTTACAAAAAATGGTGAAAATGAGGGTAGGTCTACGAAAAACCTATCCAGTTTTTTCAGAGATCAGATAGAAGAGTTCTTTTTGTTGCATATGATTTGCAAGACATATACGCACAAAATATATGGGTTGGCGATTTTGAAAAATGCATTGTTTGTCTTCTAGAAACGGTCAAACTTTACTAAATTTTGGGACAAATTAACATTTCTTGAACACATTTGTGTTGCTCCTGATTTTATTTTTTGTTCCTTTTCCATGAAATTTTCACACTTTATGTAGTTTAATGTCCTGAATGTTCCAGAGAAAAAAAAATTAAAAAATATTGCAAAGGTCAAGGTCATATCATGATTATTGGATTTTTAAACGGCCTCAAATAGCTCAAAACTAAAAATATTTCATTGTTATCATGTGCGGATAAGATTTAGGTCTTGAAGAGACCTTTCAAATGATGTTTAGTTTTTGAAGATCGGGCTTGATTTGGTCATTTTATGGCAGTTCAAAGTTTATCCTCTTTGGAAAAATTGTAAATTTGTTTTCAAAGTTTGAATTTAGTTATTTTTTGTGCGATTATCCTGAAGTTTAAAATCTTATAATTCAAGTAAAATAATCTTGATCAAAATCGGTTGTGAAATGTAGTATCTATGACATGACAAAGTTAATGGTTTCTGGAGAAAAAAAAAGCTTCTTATCCTGACGAGGATTACCTGTATATGCAAGCTAAAGAGGCAGACTGTCTTATCTCAAGTAGAATGATTTAAAAGCAGACTGACTTATCTTAGCCACCAATGCAGTACACTGTTATTGAAGCGAATAAATCACTATAAGTTTCTGCTCTCATCCTTACCTCTCTATCTGTCTGTCTGTCTCTCTCTCTCACATAGATTTAATTGGGCATAATGAAAAATATAGCTATGAAAATCTCAACATTAATGTTTTTATGCTAGAGTCAGTTTTGCAAACAATAAGTAATGTGTACCTTTGCATATACCTTTCTACACAAGTTTTTAAAAGTGTATATATGATTGTAAGGTTACTTGATTTCTGAATACATCTCAGCCTTAGAAAATATCTGCATCATAACAATCATTTACGAATTTTATGAATTTCATATATAATAACTTTATTATGTGTATATACAGTGCGGCTTGTGTGCAAGTCGGCACACGGAACGCACGTTACACGGACACGGAACGCACGTTGCACGGACACGGAACGCACGGTACACGGTGCGCGCACGTTACACGTTTGGTTCATATACACGATACGATCCATGCACGATACTAACGCTGCCAGTTTATTCGGTTAACTTGGTTTTCGTGCATTGACTTCTTTACGCGTCATTTAAAGGAGAAAGCTAAATGATCACTCATTATTGGGAGACAGACAAAACAACCATCCACTGATGATTTTACAAGACGTATAAAAAATCAATGAGTGTGGTTAGAGCGTCAGTTTTACTTTCTCTCTCCCCCCCACCCCCTCTCCCTCTCTCTGTCATAGATGTAACATATAAATCACAATACACCACTACAGCATAGTTATAATACTGCTGTAATCAATTGATTAGGTAGAAAATACTTAAAAAATAGGATTTCAAATTAAAAAGTCAGTTGTATTGAAATCATTCAGTATTGTATTGAAAACGAGGACACTTTACGTAATCATAACAACAAAGTTGATAAACTACAGGCTAGATTCACGCGTATATAGCACCTTGGAAGATAGAACTTTCAATATTAAGGGATTTTAATTATAAACATTGCATAAGTCTTACATAGGTTGGAAACATTAGCATTACAGGCAAAAAAAATCATCATGTGATGTACAGGTAATCAGCTAAGTAAGCTTTTAAATCAACCTAAATTTAAGTGTGAGATTAAAAAAAAAGAGAGAAACAGACAGGGAGAGAGACAGTGAAGTACCATGAGAATTAATCGAATACTGCACTGATACATAGATAGCATAGTGTAATATTTAAACAATAACTGATGCTAGTCTAATAACAGAGTATCATGTTCGTGTAGAAAAAATGTGGTACCGGGTGACTCATGAAAGCAAATCAAAACAACTGTGTTACGGATTTTTACAAAGTATTAAAGTTTCAATGGAGAAAGATTATATAGATATGGCATGGTTTCTTCTATAAAATGATTGTCATGTTATATATACTAATGACAACATGCTTATAGGTGATTTGACCAACCAGTAACACACATCCTTATATACACATGATCTAGGATAGGATACGGATATGAAGTAAGTTTATAATATTGTATTCTTATTGGGCACCAAATTGCACCAAATCAAAAAAAACATGATTTGGTGATGTAATATTGGTAAAAATTTGATCTTTTTTGGTTACATTTTCTTTTGCTTCAAATTGTGATGTATAAAGAAAAGTATTCGACTTTTTTCGAAAGAAAAGGAATAACAAAAACATGCCATAATGTCGTTATTTTACCTTTTGCCTTTCGGTGCAAAAACACGAAAACACAAAATATTCCAGGCGAAATAATGAAATTTTAACAGGCAAAGCAAAAAAAAGTACCCTAATTGAATAAAAACTTTCCTCTTTGAATGTTTCATGTTTGCAGGTAGAAACCATTTCATTTTGGCGCCCTTTAGTTGTCGTGTTCTTGTGTTCGCACCCTAAACCTGAAAGGCGAAGACACGACACTGTAGCAGATTTCGTGTTGTCGTGTTTTTGCGCATCAAAAGGAAAAGTCGAAATAATAAGATAGCACTATGGTTTCGCCCTCCGGTTTCTATTTGTATATATGATCAGGGGACTGTGGTGGCTGATTTCTGCCATTTCGCCCGAAAGGCGAAATAACGAAAAATGCCACAATGTCTTTATTTTGCCTTTCGGGGCAAGGACACGACAACACGAAACATGTCAAGCGAAATATACATTTTTTAAAGGCGAAAGGACAAAATGTTTCGTCTTTGAATGCTTTGAGTTTCTCCCTCCAGATTCTCATCCTATATAGGGTCACTAGTTTCCTGCTTTGTGCATATAGTCAGCAGTTTCCAGCATGTCTTACATAAGAACTTGCTTATATCATATATAAATTGAACTTTTCCATACTAATTTTTTCAGTATTACATTTTCATATAATTATTTACTGTATGTTCTTTATGTCAGCAGATTCTTCAGTGATTAAGAATAACCACGGATGGCAAAACCAGAAGTGTTGTCATTTTGTTCCTTCAACTTTTTTGTTAGTCGAAAACACTACAACAGGAAATCTGCTATATCGTGGTGTCTGATGTTTATAACCCAGGACATGAAACATTCAAAGATGAAACTTTTCTTTCCTTCACCTATTAAAATTTTGTTATTTTGCCAGGCATATGTTGTGTCTTTGACCCAAAAAGCAAAAGGCGAAATAATGACAATATGGCATCTTTTCATTCTTTCGCCTATTAGGGTCAAGATACAATATAAGACAGATAAATGGTTCTGACATAAAAGGTTTCGTACTGCTAACAAGAAACATTCAAAGACGATACTTTTTTTCATTCGCCTGTTAAAATTTTGTTATTTTGCCTGGCATATTTAATTTCTTCACAACGACAATATGGCATGTTTTGTAATTTCACCTTTCGCCTTTCAGAGTGAAGACAAGAACACACTAAACTGCAGAAATCCTAATTTACTGCATTTCTAAAAACTAAAATGTAATATGTAAATAAATTTGTTTATCGTTTTGCTGCTATTGGAGATTTTGCTTAATATCATTTTTGTGTAGCCTGACTATAGTATAGGGGTTACTTTGTATGTTCCTTTCAATGACACGGAGTGCAGTGCGCAAGAACCATAACTCTACCTTGTGCACTTTTTGTGTTATTCCCCTTTGACAGTATTTTTTGTCCGGAGCATAACTTTGTCATCATAAGTTTGAATGACTTGAAACTTCATATGTATGAGGAGTGCAGTGGAACCATAACTCTTCCTTGTGCACTTTTTGAGTTATTCCCCTTTGATAGAATTTCTTGTCCGGAGGGTAACTTTGTGACAATAAATTTGAATGACTTGAAACTTCACATGTATGTTCCTTTCAATGACGCAAAGTGCAGTGCATAAGAACCATAACTCTACCTTGTGCACTTTTTTAGTTATTTCCCTTTGATAGAATTTCTTGTCCGAAGCATAACTTTGTCACCATAAGTTTGAATGACTTGAAACTTCATTTGTATGTTCCTTGCAATGACGCGAAGTGCAGTGCGCAAGGACCATATGTCTACCTTGTGCACTTTTTGTGTTATTCCCCTTTGATATAATTATCCCTAGGGGGCGTTTTGTAAAAGTCACTAGAGGCTAATAAATCTGTTATTTGAGGTCTGATTCAATTACGGTTTTTTGCGTTGTGTTGCTTGTCATAAGCCTAATCAAATATGATACATTTCAATTTCTATTGTTTAAAAATGTGATTGAATTGCGAAAACCGATGATATCGCAATTCTGATTGCGATTCTAGTTTTTTTTTTTTTTCTAACCCTTTTTTGTGAACGGCATAGCTCCGAGGTGAGAAAAGCCACATCTATGAAACTTTTATCAGTAATAACCACGTACTTGAAGATGATCCTAACGTCGAGATAATTTTCATTTTTGTTTTGATTTTCCCGCCAGGGGGCGTTTTATATGAAAATGTTTAATAAGGAATATCTCAATTATTTGAGGTCCGATTCAAATGCGGTTTTTTGCATAATGTTCATTGTAAATAGCCCAATAAAATACGATAGGTTTCAAAAATTTGCGTATTTAAAACTTTCGTGCTACAGGAGGTTGAAAGTTCGAATCTCGCAAAAACTGTGAAATAAGGGTAGGTCTACCAAAAACGTGCCCATTTTATTCAGAGATGAGATAGAAGAATTTTGTTTGTTGCATATGTTTCGCAAGACATATACGCACAAAATATATGCTGTGGCAATTTTGAGAAATGCATGGTTTGTCCACAGTACGAGGTCAAACATAACCAATATTTTCGAAAAATCAACATTTTAAAAGCATGACTTTTAAGGTTATTTGCAGCTCCTGACTTTATTTTTTGATCAATCTTCATCATTTTTTCTCTGTTAATGCATTTTTATAAAACAAATAAAATCATAGAAAAAAAATCACTCATAATATGCAAAGGTCAAGGTCATATACCAATTATTATTATTTATATCGGCATAAAATAGCTCCAAATCTAAAAATATTTTATAGAAAGTATATGATCATATGACCACAGTACAAAGTTTGATCCTCTTATCAAACAATTGTATATCCATATGTTTCCTCTTTTTTGCTGCTCCTGACTTTATTTTTTGTTCAATCTTCATCATTATTTCACTGTTTATGCATTTTTATCAAAAAAATAAAATCATAGAAAAAAAACAAGCATAATATACAAAGGTCAAGGTCATATACCAATTATTATTATTTTTATCGGCATAAAATAGCTCCAAATCTAAAAATATTTTATAGAAAGTATATGAACAAAAGTTTTAGTCTGTAAAGAGATCTTTCCATTGGTGTTTAGTTTTTGAAGAACGGACTTCATTTGATCAAATTACCACAGTCCAAAGTTTGATCCTTTTATCAAACAATTGTAAATCCATATGTTTCCTCTTTTTTGCAGCTCCTGCCTTTATTTTTTGTTCAATCTTCATCATGTTTTCACTGTTTATGCATTTAAATAATACAAATACATCATAGTAAATAACGATGAAATTATGCAAAGGTCAAGGTCATAATACCGATTATTGTTATTTTTATCGACACAAAATAGCTTCAAATCTAAAAATATTTTATAGAAAGTATATGAACAAAAGTTTTAGTTTATGAAAAGATCTTTCCATTGGTGTTTAGTTTTTGAAGATCGGACTTCATTTCATCAAATTACCACAGTCCAAAGTTTGATCCTTTTATCAAACAATTGAAAATTCATATGGTTCTTCTTTTTTGCAGCTCCTGGCTTTATTTTTGTTCAGTCTTCATCATTTTTTCACTGTATATCCATTTAAATAATACAAATAAACTCATAGTAAATAACGATGAAAATATACAAAGGTCAAGGTCATAATACCGATTATTGTTATTTTTATCGACACAAAATAGCTTCAAATCTAAAAATATTTTATAGAAAGTATATGAACAAAAGTTTTAGTTTGTGAAGAGATCTTTCCATTGGTGTTTAGTTTTAGAAATTTGGACTTCATTTGATTAAATTACCATAGTCCAAATTTTGATCCTTTTACCAAACAATTGAAAATTCATATGGTTCTTCTATTTTGCAGCTCCTGACTTTATTTTTGTTCAATCTTCATCATTTTTTCATTGTATATACATTTAAATAATACAAATAAACTCATAGTAAATAACGATGAAAATATGCAAAGGTCAAGGTCATAATACCGATTATTTTTATTTTTATCTGCACAAAATAGCTTCAAATCTAGAAATATTTATAGAAAGTGTATGAACAAAAGTTTTAGTTCGTGAAGAGATCGTTCTAATGATGTTTAGTTTTTGAAGATCGGACTTCATTTGATCAATTTACAAAATTATTCGAATAAAGTTAATATCAATCAATTATGTCTGCAGTTGAAACCAGTACTCTTACTAGTCAAGTTAAAAGCGAAAACCAAGATGCCGCTTTGCGGTTCTAGTTATTATTATTCTACAATGTACCTATATGTGCGAATCTATAATATCGAAGATAAGCGTTTAAATTCATTTAAATGGATTGATATTTTTGTTACAATCAGAAAATGTTGATAACAATTTGTTGTCCTTTTCATAATGTACCTGCTGTTAATATCTCTATAACTAGGTACTGCCGGGGTCTCATAAATGCGGGAGGATCGAACACGGAAAGGTGGGTTTGCAAGTTGGCGCCATTGTTGATCGAGTGGAGGAGATAGCCAAGGTCTGCCCGCTGCAGTACGTAGAGATGCAGTCAGGTAAATGTAACGGCCTATAAATCAACCTTATCATTGAGATTTATGTCAGTGGTTCGGTAGTTCAGTCGGTAGAACATTCTCTCGTTAAGCAAGTGGTCCCTAGATCGAGTTCCGGACTGGCTTAACATGTTTAAATTGGATCCATTTGGTAACTAAACGTTTTGTTATTACAGTATAGTCCTGCAGTATAAATTGCCCTTATGATCGTTGCGAACATAGCAGTTTGTTCGTTCTCTATTTTGACATTCGAGAACGAGTTCCTGTTTGGTAGAGGTGTATGTAACGCCATATGAATAATCGTATCGGTAAGAACTTTAATTTGTTTAAGCGGTACGTTCGCTCAGTCAGTAGTACGCTCGCCCTGTGAGCGAGTAGTCCCGGGTTCAAGCCCCTGTCTGGCAGCATAATTTTCTCACGTGGTTTTATGATGACCACAGAGAAGGTATGAACTTGTACTACAAGTACTAACTGTTGGTGTAACGATTAGTGTTCTTGTCGAAGGAACGTATCTAAATAAAGGTATACGTTGACGTCTCAATTAGCTCGCTTTTAGGTTGGGTAGAACCTAAATCGTTGATATTAGTTTGAAGACAATGAATGAATGCCAAGAGTTACTTGTTCGAATCAAACAGTTATATTTTCAAAGGTATTATTTTCTCTTGTTAGAATTACAGAATTATCCAAAGACCTTTATCTGAGTTGTGAGAACTTGTAGTCAGAACCTTTTGTCATTCGTATGTATATGGTGCAGTACATCGATCTCGTTTTGTTTATTTTGTAAATATTATAACAATAAAATATAATTAAACTAAAATAACTAAACATATTAAAGACAGGAAAACCATGTAAAAGCCAGTGGAAAATATTGTTTAAGAACAGATGATTGAATATTGCAAACTTTCAAAAAAAGTACGGAAAAATCACAAAGGAAAATATAAGGATAGTAAAAAAATAAAACGTTCTCTACTGCAAGAAATTATTTTCAGTTTGATTTATTTAAAAAAAATCCTTTTAAATCATTATCTAAATGCAGCTATTGCAGCAGAAAAACAAACACATTTTATATAGTTATCATCAAAAAGTTTTTATACAGATTTAAAAAAAAAAAAAGAGTTCTATGTTGATGTTATCCAATAAAAAGTTAAATATTTATTAATAAATGCTTTCTGGGCATGTATTTTGTTTAAAATCAAAGCAGAGTACCAGAACAAGCAACCAATTGCTGATCACTTTAGATAGACATGGTATTTATTGAAGAACCTAAAGAAAACTACCGGCCAACTCAGTTAAGCGGTCGCTTTATCTTGTTCCCTTGACTCACCGCTTAAAACAGGCTTGACTGTACACATATCATTTTTTGTGTATACTTAATTGCATGTGTTCCACAGGGGACGCTTTGTTCTTCCACTGTAACCTGCTACACTGTAGCAGTGCAAACATGAGTGCAGATCGGCGCTGGGCTTTCCTGTGTGCCTACAATCGGACGGACAACAACCCGATTATTGAGCACCACCACCCTTGCTACACTCCGCTAGAGAAGGTGAGGTTGTCTGTCTCATTAACACATAAGCCACTGCTGTCCTCTTATATTGTTGCTTGGAAGGAAAATACTTTATTGAAATATTGAAATTCACACCGTTCCCACAATGCCTTTAATTTTTTTAAAGGTAGTTCAGGCCCTTTTTTTACTTTTACTAATGTTTTGTTTGCATAAAATACCCACGTATCCTGGAAACTAGCAAGTTTCTTAAAGCCTGAATTGGACTCACCATGTTCAAGCTATAATAATAATACAGACTCCAGCAACTTGCAATAAATATGACAATAGTTGTGTTTAAAGTCACATTGTCATAAGTTACTTTACATAATTGTCTCTTACTAGATTAAACCTGATAATTTACCCTTAAGTGGAAAAAATCTCGCTGTGTAATGTATTTTATAGCACAATTTTAAAATATTTTTTCTTCTAAATTTAGGTAGAGGACAAGTCAATTTTGGAATGCAAGGAATTTATTCCGAAGGAGGACAAATGGTTCCTGGACGGGAATGTAGCCAAGAGAACTGTTGCTAAAGTCGAGTGAGCGTTCACCCATCAGAAGCAAAATTCCATATTCCTAAGCGAATTTAGAAGTCGATTTGAAAAGTTTTATTCAAGCTGTGCAATTGGTACTTCACAACATAATAAGTGTTTATCCCACGAGTGTGTTTTGTCTTTTTAGGAGACGGTCCAAAGATAAGCGGTATGCATCTGTCATATTTTTGTGCATTTTTTGTGTTATTTTTGTTTTCCCCTTGCATGTTAGTTCATAACAATAAAATTCACTCAGAATATACGAGTGTTGTTCAGAAAACACCTTCATACCGTCATATTTTACTACATCAGAGATACGATATAGAGCTTATATGAGGCATATATCTGGCATATAGCTGATTTTGCGTCCACGTGTCATAAGTGCGACAAACATGTTCTTTTAAACTTAAGTTATTCTATACCTTATTTCTTACGTCCAATCAGGAAGTTTTTTAATCACGTGACCGCACGCGCGGAAAGAAATTCTTTTTTTCTTCTGTATTGTACAATTCATAGGCCCCATGCTAAACCTATGATAAAAAGCGAAAGGTTTCGAATAACAATCTGAAATGACAGGCACTTAACTTTACCGTAGGAAAATTTTGTAGTTTTCAGGGGAGATAAGTCATTTGCAGTAGGGAAGAGGGAGAATTTTTTAAAAATTATCCGTGTACGCATGTTTTTCACTTTTCGGTTTATCGCTCATTAACTGTATGTTATCAGTAATTTATACCTCAAATCAACCGATTT
>CM037790.1:52424974-52474974 GCA_021229015.1 Solen grandis
GCTCGGAGGGCACATAAGTATAAAACAGCATCAGCCTGCACATGATCATCCACATGAGGTCATCAGCTAGGTGCCGTCCATCACTGAATATTTGGATCCTTTAAGCCTAGGACACTCTCAAGACAATGGATCAGTAGTGATTTCTTATCACTACCCCTCAGTGGATAGCTTCCAGCTCTCTTGGTCCCTTTTGAACCAAAACCGAAAAACTGAGAAAGCATTTTTACAGCAGCTTTCCTGTTCTGTCCAACGATGCCAAGAGCACCCAATGTGGACCACACTGATTGAGCCAGGAATCCTATACACCCAACTTCTATTGAAAAAACAACCATGTCTGCTACCCGCGGTCTTTGCACATACTTGAACAAGTAAGATCAAACCCCTACCTTGGCATACAAAAATGGACCACTCATATTACTAACACAACATGGAAAGCAAGCTCAACTCTTGGCTTCCTCAGAAGAAATCTGTACAGCTGCCCAAAAGAATGCAGGAAAAATGCATACATAGCCCTAGTAAGATCAATTATATAAATAGAATATGGCGCTATCATATGGGACCCATACTGCAAAAAAGAAATTAACCAGCTAGAGAGATTACAAAAATGAGGAGCACGATTCATAACAAAAGACTATTGGAACAGGGAAGAGGGGTGTATAACAAACAAAAGACGCAAACAACAAAGGTTAAATTTCTATTACAAAATACTACATGACCAAATTCCAGCAATGCCACCAACAAAATTTCCATACAGAATATAGGAAAAAGGAAAATTAAACCCAGACATTTTGAAACCAACAATATAAAAACAAGACAGTCACTTCTGAACATCAAATGTGTCAGTACTTGAAACAAGAACAGATAACTACAAAAACTCTTATTTCATTAGGACAGCAATTGATTGGAATAACCTAGATTAGCACATTGTAAAGGTGAAATCTTATGAAGTGTTCAAATCAGCCATCAGAGGCTGCCCAGACCTGTGTGATAAGATCAGCGCTCTCCTTTGTGTAAAAGCCCAATCTAGGGATACTACAACGTAATCGTACAGACAGACAAAAACACGTAAAAATGGCAATGTTTTTTTTTTTTTTTTCCTTGAATTGGGAATTCTCTCCATGAAATTGGGAAAAAAACATACTTTTTACGATTGGGAACATGACCCAATATGAGTCATCAAAACAGCCAAAATAAAAAACATTGATATAGTTATGAGAACTTGTTCATGTCCAGTTCGCATTTATCTCTAATTCACATGTTTCACTGAGACTTTGAGCTTAAAATAAAGCAAATTTACATATATATATATATATATATATATATATATATATATAGAAATGAATACTGTCCAAAACAAGTCAGATATTAGTTTATTTACACTCTAGCACCTGCAGTATAAAGCATCCATCCTCAAATAAACTTGTACATAATTTTATGGCTGATATATTGACAGTTAAAGCCCTTTCAAGGCCCTTGAAATTGAAGAAGATCACACAGATTTGCAGTTTCTACACTCGAGCATCTTCATTTCTTATTCTTAAGCAGTGCAGGCAATGAAGGCAATCTTTCTTACGTGAGTGACTTCGGGCCATCTTGGCCCTCTTGTTTAACATTTTCTTTGGTTTGATAATATCCATAAACCACCTTCAATTCCCCATCACTCCATTTACTTTTAACTGCACAGAAAATAGTGTACTGTGTACGTATAGAGGTGTGGTAGAATGGAGCAATGAAAATAAAGTGAAGAAATACATAATTAATGTTTTTTTCTTCTCTGTCACTCATACAGGCAAAAGGCATTGATATCATGCCCACAACATCCTGAGACCCCCCTAGTAGAGGACTACCATGCTGGAGACATGATCTGCCCAGAATGTGGTTTGGTCGTGGGTGACAGGTGAATTTCTTTTGTCCATTTCATTTTAGAATGTAAAATTAATAAGTAAGATAGGCCCAATTTTTACTCCTAACTAATGTTTCAAGATAAAAACTGGCTTGCCTTCTCACTCAGTCCTGTATCAGATAAATTCATCTCTTTTGAATTAGTATTCATCAAGTCATAAATGTGTTCATGAATAGTCATGAAGCTGAGGGTAGAACTAATCTTGATGGCTATGTTGTATGAACATATTCCCTGCCTACCATAACTGAATTTAAAAAAATAAATTAGCATTGTACATATTTCTTAGTTTTGTAAGTTTCCACATTTATTTGATATCAGAATTGGAGAGAAATATGTTGATTATTTACACAATCCATCAATTAAATGTAATAAAAACTTTCTTGGTTATTTATTTAAATGAAAGGATGAATGGATAACTAGACTTATTTTTTCAGAGTTGTTGATGTTGGAACAGAGTGGCGAACCTTCAGTAATGAGAAAAACACTAAAGACCCCTCTCGTGTTGGTGCTTCAGAGGTAAGTTACAGCCTTAATGGCTTATCAGCAGTTTGAAAAGTACTTTTAATGGTTGTAATTTTCCTTTGCTGTAAACAATTGGATTAGAGTCAATAATTGGATATTGAGAGTAGAATGTTAAGGATTAGAGTCAATAATTGGATATTGAGAGTAGAATGTTAAGGTTTAGAGTCAATAATTGGATATTGAGAGTAGAATGTTAAGGTTTAGAGTCAATAATTGGATATTGAGAGTAGAATGTTAAGGTTTAGAGTCAATAATTGGATATTGAGAGTAGAATGTTAAGGTTTAGAGTCAATAATTGGATATTGAGAGTAGAATGTTAAGGATTAGAGTCAATAATTGGATATTGAGAGTAGAATGTTAAGGTTTAGAGTCAATAATTGGATATTGAGAGTAGAATGTTAAGGTTTAGAGTCAATAATTGGATATTGAGAGTAGAATGTTAAGGATTAGAGTCAATAATTGGATATTGAGAGTAGAATGTTAAGGATTAGAGTCAATAATTGGATATTGAGAGTAGAATGTTAAGGTTTAGAGTCAATAATTGGATATTGAGAGTAGAATGTTAAGGTTTATTCATTTGTTTATGGATATATCCCAGTGGAGATCTTTTGATTTGATGACCATAGAACTTAACATCAAGCGCGAGTCTGATTATTTTTTCTACTCCCATGTCAGATCATACTACTTCAAATGGTCTTGGATCTGTCCATTGTGATATGCCAAATGTCCCAAATTAAAGATAAGACTCCAAGAGAGTTTTAAGTTGTTTCCTGTATAATTTAGAAACATATAGAAAATTTCAAAATCTTTCATAATGCAGTGTTATTTTGCACAAATGTTTATCTCTCGGCCTTCTGCTGTAATCTTCCATGCTAAATCAACTACATGTACTTCCAAGCTGCATTAATTGATAATCAAATAGCTTGTTAATAAGTAGTATAAAGAATAGTACAGGCAAGTTTTATACTGCTTCATAACCATTACTAATTTAGTATCAATTCCATATATTCTTTTTGGTTAACCAGGTCGACAAGAGTTACTGGTGACCGGTCACATTCTGCCATTAGGCTAATCTTTTAAATTGATTCAGATTTATTTTTAAACATTGGAAAGAATCTATTGGATCAAATTCCTTTATTTATCACATTGACTTTGTTTTGATAGAATCCATTATTGGAGGGAGGTGATCTTTCTACAATGATAGCTATTGATCCCAAAGACACGGCCACAGACGAGTTTGGTAAACCCCTCTACAGAAACAGACGGACGGTGAGTCAGTTTTTTGAAATCACTATTACATTTGTGATTTTAGTTCTTCATTTTCACGTTACCAAAGTCAGGGAAACACAGCATGTACAGTCTAACTAACCTGTCTGAAGCAAGCTCAGGTATCAGCAGTGTCAGTGCCTCAAGTTGTGACAGTGGTCAGTTTTAGAATTTCTTAATGATTATCATTATATTGTTGTAATTTTCTAGTATAAGCAGTTTATAATAGCAGCTGCATTTGGCCAGCAGCCAAGATATCATACTCCTAGTGGTAAGATTGTGCCCTAGCAGTCAGTGTAACTAGCACTGAGTTCAACCTCAATGGGAAAGAACATTTTTGACTATTTGGTTCTCTTCCTTCAGTTATGTAAAGCTCACTTGATCTGTAATATTCATTGTAAGTTTTCTTGAAAGCAAGGGCTTATTTTTATTCTTTAAAAATATTTTTTCTTTTTTTTCCATTGTTTCTCCAAGCTTGACAAGATAGGTAATGGAATTTTGTACACAACATATTCTTTAGATTTTTATAGACTGATGGCATGAAATAAGGGCTTTTATTCTTCTTACTGCAGTGTGAATGAAATATTTGTTCTTTTTTTTTCTGTAAATTTTCTCATCTTGAATTTTGTTGTATAAGTTTTCTGGAGAAAATCGTTATGTAATTTTTGTCCCTTTTAAGTTCACAACCAATGTGAACAAGTAGGGTTTGGTGGTGAAACATTTTATTTCCTGTTTTTCCAGATGAACAGTGCAGACAGAGCTTTACTAAATGCATTCCGAGAAATCAATCAGATGGGGGATAGATTAAACCTTCCCAAGATGGTGCCAGTAAGTACATTTTGCTGTAAGCCTCAGTGATATTGAAATGAGGCAGCACTGTGTCTATCTCATGTAGACAGGTCCTCTAATGACTGAAATACTGTTGGTGGGACATTAAACCTAAAGACTGTGCTGGGCTATTAATGAGCTTTATCAGACTGGAAATACTTCCCTTACTATATGCTATAGCTCCATTTCTTGGAAATAAGCATGTAAAACTAGTTCCAGGAGTGGTTGGCCACATTATTGTGTCTATGGTGTGTCACCACAGTGAGGCACTACTGGTGTCTTTTTAGCTCACCTGAGCATAGCTCAGGGTGAGCTTTTGGGATACTTGATTGTCCGTTGGCCGTCGTCCGTCGTCCGTCAACAATTTGATGTTTACACACTAGAAGCCACAATTTTGATCCAATCTTCCTCAAACTTGGTCAGAATGTTTGTCTTGATGATATCTTGAACCCTTTCGAAAATGGGTCAGGTTGGATCAAAAAGTAGGTCAGTAGGTCAAATCTTAGAAAAATTTTGTAGTCCGTCAACAATTTTGATGTTTACACACTAGAGGCCACAAATTTGATCCAATCTTCCTCAAACTTGGTCAGAATGTTTGTCTTGATGATATCTTGAACCCTTTCGAAAATGGGTCAGGTTGGATCAAAAAGTAGGTCAGTAGGTCAAATCTTAGAAAAATCTTGTTTACACACTAGAGGCCACAATTTTGATCCAATCTTCCTCAAACTTGGTCAGAATGTTAGTCTTGATGATATCTTGAACCCTTTGGAAAATGAGTCAGGTTGGATCAAAAAGTAGGTAAGTAGGTCAAATCTTAGAAAAATCTTGTTTACACACTAGAGGCTACAATTTTAATCCAATCTTCCTCAAACTTGGTCAGAATGTTTGTCTTGATAATATCTTGAACCCTTTCGAAAATGGGCTGGGCCGGACCGAAAAGTAGGTCAATAGGTCAAATCTTAGAAAAATCTTGTTTACACACTAAAGGCCACAGTTTTGATGCAATCTTCCTCAAACTTGGTCAGATTGTTTGTCATGATGATATCTCGAACCAGTTTGAAAATGGGTGGGGCTGGATAGAAATGTAGGTCAGTAGGTCAAATCTTAGAAAAATCTTGTTTATACACTGAGGGCAACATTTTTGGTCCAATCATCCTCAAACTTTGGCAGAATGTTTGTCATGATGATATCTTTTGTGGATGGGGTCAGAAAATTCCTGAACATTGTTTCACCTCATCATCTTAATTCTAAAGCAATCTGTTTTGTACAGGCAATGAATGATACTTTTCTCAGGTGAGCGATCTAGGGCCATCTTGGCCCTCTTGTTCTTGTTGACACCCTTTGCAAATGCCTAACATGCTGTAGGTTTCATTCAAGTTTCCATGTTACTATGGAGACAGAAGCCCACATTATTGTGTCTATGGTGTGTCACCACAGTGAGGCACTACTGGTGTCTTTTTAGCTCACCTAAGCATAGCTCAGGGTGAGCTTTTGGGATACTTGATTGTCCGTCGGCCGTCGTCCGTCAACAATTTGATGTTTACACACTAGAGGCCACAATTTTGATCCAATCTTCCTCAAACTTGGTCAGAATGTTTGTCTTGATGATATCTTGAACCCTTTTGAAAATGGGTCAGGTTGAATCAAAAAGTAGGTCAGTAGGTCAAATCTTAGAAAAATCTTGTAGTCCGTCAACAATTTTTATGTTTACACACTAGAGGCCACAATTTTGATCCAATCTTCCTCAAACTTGGTCAGAATGTTAGTCTTGATGATATCTTGAACCCTTTCGAAAATGGGTCAGGTCGGATCAAAAAGTAGGTCAGTAGGTCAAATCTTAGAAAAATCTTGTTTACACACTAGAGGCCACAATTTTGATCCAATCTTCCTCAAACTTGGTCAGATTGTTTGTCTTGATGATATCTTGAACCAGTTTGAAAATGGGTGGGGCTGGATAGAAATGTAGGTCAGTAGGTCAAATCTTAGAAAAATCTTGTTTTTACTCTGAGGGCAACATTTTTGGTCTAATCCCAAATTAAGCAGAATGTTTGTCATGATGATATCTTTTGTGGATGGGGTCAAAAATTATCTTAATTCTAAAGCAATCTGTTTTGTACAGGCAATGAATGATACTTTTCTCAGGTGAGCGATCTAGGGCCATCTTGGCCCTCTTGTTCTTGTTGACACCCTTTGCAAATGCCTAACATGCTGTAGGTTTCATTCAAGTTTCCATGTTACTGTGGAGACAGAAGCCCTGATTGAGAAACAACAAACACCTAGTAATGCATAAATAACAATAAAAGAAGGGGAAAAAATCAACAACCCAAAATCTCATCATCTGGTCCTCTTCCGGTGTCTTGCTACTCATGCACAAAATGCAAATGCATCAGTTCCTGACTCATAAAGAAAGTGAAGCTGGTCCTACACCTATATTTAATAGCTTGTAGTGGTTTATGTTATTTTTTTTTCCACAGGATCGAGCAAACACACTGTTTAAACAAGTCAGCGAGACTAAATCGTTAAAGGGACGCAGTAATGACGCAGTATGTTCAGCATGTATGTACATAGCCTGCAGACAAGAGGGTGTGCCGAGAACATTTAAAGGTTTCCTTTTTCTTATATTTGTAAATATAATAAATATATAAACTCATGTTTTTTAACCTCCCATCTTTATTACCAGGAATGTCTCCAGTGTAGCCAATGAAACTTGAATCACCAATGCTGGCATTAGAGGTTAATGTCAGTATTACTGAAGATTGAAAAGTTGTATGTGTTTACACTTTTTTCTCTTTAAACAACTTATACTAGACCTTGACCCTCTTGATGGTTCCTGGGATGGATCATTACTTAGACATGCAAAGGTCATGAAAGATTCTAGCGTACTGGTTTAAATCGTCTCTAGTTATAGCTTCAGTTGAGGTTTGGGTCATGTGACTAGATGCTAAATAGCATGGCTCATGATGGGAGTTTTTGTCTATGAGACGGGGCATTTGAGAAATTGTGCAAAGAGAAAGTTATTTTTTGTTCCATTTGCCAAAAATGTATGAAGAATATAAGATATTACATTTTACATATTGCTTGCTTTGTTTATCATCTGCAGAAAAAATCTACCTAAATCTCATGAAGCAGAACAGTAACAAATACCCATACAAAAGGTTTTTACAATAAAGTCAATAAAATTATGTTATATCCTTAAAATTAAATTTTTGCCGTTATTTGCTGTCAGATAATCTGCTGAATACTTCTCCATAAAATTGTGATTGCAATACCGGTTTGATACTCACATGTGCTTTCAAGACAGGTCATCAACTGTTCTTGGTCTAATGCATCTCCATGTATAGGATAGAGTATATTAAGACATTTTTACAGACAAGAGAAGACCTAAGTGAGTGTAGGTTTCCATTGTCTGGAGAAATATCTTATTATATTCTATGCTACTTAGAAGTTTCCCGGTTATAACTAAAATCCAATGCACTGAAGGCGGGACACAATATTCATATTACCCTATTCTCTGTCAATCAAATGTGTCTCGACTGTGCGGCAGGCAGGAAAATAATCTGCTAGACATGGAAATGGACGATTACATTCTGTGCAAACAATTAGGGGGTTTTCATGTTACATCAGCATCTGTGAGTTAAAATTTAAGAGATAGATGAGAAACGTCTCCCCTTATTGACATAATGGATTAATATTTAATGTAAGTTTCACAATGCTATGACTATGATTTACTGCTTTGACATCAACAGGTGACATGAATGGTGCTATTTCCTACAGTTTGTTGTCTTTTTCTAACTTAAAAGTGCAGTGGTAAAACGCTGGGTCACTGAACCAGAGGTTATTGATTCGAATCCCGTTTGAGGCAAAATTCGTGTCCGGAACTTTCACAGCATCTGACAGCTAAAATTATGATGAGAGCAAAAACGAAATATTTTAAATTAATTAATATTTGTGCAAAAGAATGATAGAAAATATGAGAGTTACTTGAGAGGGGGGGGGGGTGAAAGACAAGAGGAAAAAGGGCCTGGAATTAACGGTCTCTGTGTGATCACAGTTGTAATAACATTCTGGTCAAGAAAGAAAAATGCAGTTTGAGCCAGATGAAGTGTTGAACCAGGGATTCTTAGATACATGTGTATATAGAATCCCTGGTTGAATAGAAACGAATTAGTTTTTATGTCATCAAAAAGCAACGCCTTGAAGGCTGGGCAAGTTGCACAAGCACAAGCACTTGAAACAACGTTCTATTTTGTACATTTAAGAAAGAAAATAGAAAGGTGTTCTATTGAAATAAATTGTGGATAAATTTGAATTTTTAGAGCTTCTGATTACATACTTAGGGCAACTTCTACATGAACCAAATTGATAATAGGTAATTTAAAAAACATGAAATCAAGCTGATATAATTACAAAATTTATATCTTGAACTCTATCAAAGTGTTACCTGACATGCCTGAATAATGTATTAATAAAACATCTGTATTATTTTGATGCGAAACTTTAACACCTGCATGCAAACACAGAATAAATCTAAATACTATTTCCATTTCAGAAATTTGTGCTGTTTCAAAGGTGTCAAAGAAAGAAATTGGCCGTGTTTTCAAACTGATTCTAAAGACTTTAGAGACAAATGTAGAACTCATAACTACTGGAGATTTTATGGTAAGTTGTTTTTTCTTCAAAGATTTATTTCTTATACAGTTGAAGGGAATTATTTGTGATTGACTGTTGACAAACTAACAGACAACATGACTAAAGAATGCCTCCCATTATGTTAATGTGGCATGTATGTGGGTGGCACTTGTCTTTGTATCATCTGAATACTGATTATCACGTCAAATCTTTAATTACCTTTATAATGTAATTTAAGTGATATAGAGCCACTATGGTCCTATTGTATCCTTACATCTGTAGAGTTTAAAGTTAGCATGCTATATTGCTTTCAATATACTCGATGTAAAAAAATAATGATTAAATGTTTTTTCCTTGTTGATAAGAGTACATTTACACTGTAATCAGGTTGAGGAAACCTAACAGTTCACTTATGGTAGGTCCATGATTCTACCAGGGTGTCTATGCACTCAGGGTCCTCGTCAATCTCTGATTAGCTGGACTTCACTATATGATTGAAATAACATCACTCTGAGGGTAAACCGCAACACAACAACGGCCATGTGATCTGTAACATGCTACAGATCTGTTTGTCCTTTATAAAAAAAAGTCACACTGATTTCATTTACAGTCAAGATTTTGTTCAAACTTGGGTCTGTCACCAAAAGTACAAAGGGGAGCCACATACATTGCTCGGAAGGCTGTAGATTTGTACCTAGTTCCTGGGTGAGTTTAGTCTTTCTAATCTTGATTCTTAGAGCTACATCATTTATACATTCACATATACTATTTCACATTTCATTATGTTATTTAGATCTACAGACTTTTGAGTCTCGATTAGTATAAAATGTAGGACATAAAGACCTGACCTGTGTTTCATGAACTGTTTCAAAATGAGATTTTCCTTTACTCAAAAACCTGAAGTTCTCTATCAGTATGCATGTACATGTAATTACGAAAAAAATATGATGAAATTGTAGGCTGTTTTCTTCTAGAAAACTATACTCAGATTCTTCATGTTAGTAAATAAGGGCAATATTTTTTGTTAAGGATGATCTTAATTTGAAAAGTTTTGTTGAAAGAATGCCTGCCTGTATGGATTATGACAGTAACACTCATACAGTTAATCCAAAAATACAAATTTAACCGTTTCAGATATCTAAACAACAAAAATCAAATCAAAATACTGGTAACTCTATCTGCCAACATATGAATCTGATTAAAACACCATTGTATATTGCTTGATATTCCTTGAAAAAAGGATGTAGACATAGGACAGTCTCCCCACTTCCATTTCCGTTTTCCAGGAGGAGTCCAGTATCTGTTGCAGCAGCTGCTATCTATATGGCCTCACAAGCATCAGAGGACAAGAAGACACAAAAAGGTATGTGCCATACTTGAAGTCTTTTTTTTGATGCAGTTTGACACAGTTCAAATCATGAGACTCCCTCTTTGAAAGTGCAAGAGAAAACCTCAAGAAAGACCAAATTACTGGAGCAGTAACTGAAATTTAACCCAACAATGAAGTGCTACACAACAATTGTCAATGTTAAGTTTAACTTCCTGAAAATCAACACAAGTTATGAAAATCATGAATGGAGTATTGTAGAATATTTCAGTGAGGAAGGTGGAGTGGTTGTATCTATCACAGCAGGTCTGGCAGTATGGGGTGATACTATAGATTGTCCCCAGTCCCAAGTGATCTGATTAGACTTTTCCTTTTAGTAATAAGTTGTAGATTTAGAATAAATAATCCAGGATGACACTGAACAGGAATGTCTGATTCTGAAATTCTACATCGGTTGAAGACTTTTCTGTAAGGAATGTGTGAGATCCTTGCAGAATCTCTCTAAATATGTATGTTAACCCCAGCTGGAGATGTTCTGACAAAGATCATTTAACCTCAGACTTCAGTGTTTAGTAATCTAGATTTATGTATTATTTCAGTCACTGCTACTTTTAATGTTTCAGAAATTGGTGACATTGCGGGTGTGGCTGAGGTTACCATAAGGCAGGCTTACAAGTTGATGTACCCAAAGGCACATGATCTTTTCCCAGAAGACTTTAAATTTGTCACACCTATAGAACAACTACCAACACAATGAGAGGCTGAATTTTATCCATTGGACCTTTACTTTCAACTTTAATTGTCATTAACTGATTGCAATTCTTTTTATGAAAACATTTTTCTGCTTCTCAAATATGATGCAGATAGAAAAGAGATCATGTATACAGAAACATCAATGTCAGCATCCAACAGCTACTTACCTGTATTAAGCAATCGGTTATACTTTTCATTTTATATCTGACCTCCAGTTGGCAGTCCACTTGGCAAAGCAGTCAACCTGCATAATTCTGTTGAAAGGCAGTTTAAGATAGGGTTGACATTGAGATACTGCTGCCGTTGATGCAATGTGTGGAACTCTGTGTACAGAGTACATTGACTTAATACAACTGTTGTAGAACAGCAACCTTCATCATAGACTTGCTTGTATAGGTATTTTTTTTAAAAAAAATATTGAAATATTTGCTGATTTTTTCTTTTAAGTACACTGGTCAGATATTTCAGTACGAGATCCATTACTAGAAAAAAAAGTAATATATCTGTGAATGTATGACTGATACATTTGAGATTATATACCCGATTTTTTATAAAAATGTTGGAAGGATGGAAGATTTCTTGTGATCTGCATGAGAATTAAATACTATACTAAGTCAGGATATTTACTGTTAAAAGATGTACCCTGATCTGGGTCTGCTCTTTTCGAAAGGTGTTAAAACATGTTTTTATGAGGTAAAGGGTTAAGAGACATGTCAACATAATGACTTACACAGCTGTAACAGTCATGGTGGTTTGGTACAGTGTCAAAGATGGCAGGGTTATTTTCCTTGTCCTTTCAGAATTCATACTTTCAATGATAAAACAAGATCCGGGAATTTACACTGAAATAATCAAAATAGGTAAATTCTGATTGAAGACTTTTTCATTAATTAAAAATAAAGTATAACTTCCGTGTCAGACTGTAACACTGAAAACTGGAACAGCATACTTTACTTGAACACATTTAATGGTCTGGCAAAACTTTCCTTAATTCTTTATTGTTCCACCTAAGATGCGTCAAACACTGATAGCTGGAACTCCCGAACTAAATGTCCGGCCCCAGGGTGCAAGTGCTTTGCTTTCACACCTATTGGTCGAACCAATAAACACCCTACATGTGATGATCCCTGGCGGATTTAATTTCAACCTGCATTGCAACATGTTTTTCACACATTTTGAGATTGGCACCTTCATGTTGCATTTTTATCATTGTCATGTGCTACTGTTACTTGTTTCATTTGAGCTGATATTTATGTCATCTGATATATCAGTATTTGTCAATTTTTTTTTTTTTTTTTTTTTTTTTTTTTTTTATTGCAAAAGAAAAAGTTAACAGAGTATGTAGAAATGTTACAACCCGCATGTAGGCCAATGTATGTATATGAAATACATGTATATCATCATTGATGTTTGTGCTTTGATAATTGATTTTGTCAGCTGCTGTTTTATGGATTTATATGTTTTAAAAGAATATCAGAATGACAAAGATAAGTTTATTTTATTTAATGTTACCTGCAATGTTATTTCTCCAATGTTAAGATACAAAAACAATTATCTACTTAAATCGATCAGTTCTATAAGACAGCTTTATAAATAATCATATCTTTTGAAGACAGGTATGTTTATCATTATAACCATGGTTAGGTCGAACCACTGATGACAAGAACTAATTGTTCTTCCCTTAGCCTGTTTGAGTTAAAAAAAATAAATAAAAAAATAAAATGAAATCAGATGTTCAAACGTTATTAAGTATCAAGGCAGTGAGGATGTCCATTTTTTTCCCTTTCAAATTACAGTAGAACCTCGTTAAAAAGAAGTCCTTGGGACCAAGCTGAAAAGTTAAAAATAATGATTATTTGGATTAAAAATCTGATGGAAATTTCAGTTTGTGTGGATGCGTATCTGCGTTTTCATTATTGGAGCCTATCATGAAAATAGTTATGCCGTGAAAACCCTCTATTAAGTGTATATATATATATATACTATTTGAAAGTTATGAAAAGTAATAAAAATAGTTCATGATCTACTGAGATGCTTCTGATTGACATAATCGTTTAAACATGTCATTATAGTGATACATATTATTATTGCCAATCAGCTGCTTCAGGTAGCCTTTCATGCTGCTGACGAACGCGATTATATTGAATGTACTCAAGATCTGACACCTGGGTTTATCTGCTTGCGCGTGTATATTATGTAACCTATCAGACATTTATTAGCAAAAATCCGGTTGGACACACATTGCCCAACCCAATCTCGAAAAGAGGTGTGAAAACTTCATCACTCCAGGCGCCGCTGCAAAATAAACTGGTAACTGACCTGGATATAATTGTAGATGAGGACAATAATTAGTTCACGAAAATTTATGAAAATTGACTTCGAAATAAAAATACTTATATATACTTATATAGCTAAAAAAGCGAAAAAGCGAAATTCAGATTGAACATTTTTAGTTAAAATAAGAAAAGGAAGAAATCGGGACCGAAAATAAACTTTGAAATGGCGAGGAATTCGGTTTAATATTTTTCAAAGAATTTATTGTCCCAGAGAGATTGCACTTTAGTTTGCAATATGGCATGGTTTTATATCCTGAACAAATTGTATAGATAAAGGCTGGCCCTCTGATGACATATTGATATAAACAATCATGCAGGCTTTGTTTTGTATGGATTTTGTAATGTCTTAATTATGTGTGTCAGTGATTTGAAACAAAGTGACTGTTGACCAATAAAACATATCAATGTTTTCCCTTTCTTTGTTATCCTATACTGTTCCAGGTAGATGTATTTTTACCCCATGATATTTGGGGTGAAAGAGAAAACTATACGGAAATTTATCAACATGATTATTAGGTAAGCAGAAAGAGAAAATGACACAAATTGTACGGATGCATAATACACTATCACTCGGGGAAGGTCGGATAACAATGAACAGGGAAACTTACACACGAAGAGTGAACAGGGAAACTTATACATGAAGAGAAGATCTGCCTGACACATCCAAAAACTGCATCTTTTCTAAAAAATTTCTGCACAACACACATCTCCTACCTACAGATACACTTGTCAAAGCAAGATCTGAAATACTGCTGTGGAATCGTACAGATTTATAGAACTACTTTCTATATGTTAAATCTAAAACCCATTTTCTTGCTTACAAGAAAGGGAATATATCTTTAAAATATGAAGATCTATAATGATAAGTGAGTATATAAATATTTATGAAGAGGGAAGGCAAAAAAACATTTTATGGGGAAAAAAGTCCGGTGTCGGTTCAAAGTATGGGGTTCTCTTGATCAAACTCACACACTCAGATCCTTGAGGAATCGGAGTAGAAATATTTAAATTGAGCTTGAGCTCTTATTTTTGTAGTTTCAGAAATCAATACACCAGTGTTTATCTGGGATCTCACAAGTTTCTTGTATTTTAACTGAAATCAATTCAGAATCTTACTTTAACATGACATGAACCCCATTCCAGAAAGTAGCCCAGTGGAAGCATACATGACTAGAGATATGAAGGTTGTGGGTTTCAACCCCTGGTGGAGACTAGAATCTTTTATAAACCTTCCTGGGCACAAAGTACTGGTCCAACCCAGGGTAACTGTACAAATGTTTCCGAACTGATGCAAAAAGAATTGAAGTTAAATACTTGAGGGGTAAATTTTATGAGTTGGAATGCTTGATTTAAATGGTACTCCTGGCAAAACCAGGCTGAGGAACATTATCATACTAGTGTAAGCCCCATAATTATGAATTACTGTGAAAAGATCATACAGCTGCACCTGGCATTACGACTACAAATCCGTACTGTTTTAATTTTAGAATCTACTGTCAAGGCCATGGAATTTTAATTGTATAGTGACATCCAGCTAATAACAAGTGGATGAAGACCCATAGTGCACAGTGGCACTAAGGTAGAACCACAGACCAACTGCAACCAAGTGGAAAGTTTCACACATGAAAAATCTGAGAACCTAACCAGGGAGCTTGGTTTTAAGCAAATACTGTTTAAGCTTTGAATAAAAGGAGTCACTGCTAAGAATAGAATATATTAAATTTTATTCTAGACTGACAAGATTAAAAAGATAACAATGAAAATTATGTCCATAATCAACAAAAATATACATGAATACTAAAGTACATATCTCAAATCAAAATACAATGCCATTATAGACTGCAAATGTTATTATCAATAATTTAGAGCACCTTGAAATTTATGCTTTATAATCAGGCAGAAATCAGACAAAATCTGACTTGACAAGTAACTGGTGTTGCACGCAACACCTGAGTCCCTTACCGGTGAGGTGCATAATTTTTCCATTACCATAGCAACCAGAATTTTAGTCTGAGAAAAAAAAACAAAGGTGCAGAGTCTCCATATTGCCATCAATTTATATACCAAGTTTCATAATATCTTAAATAGTTTTTAAGTTATTGTGGGATCCTGATTTCCAGACTGACAGACGGATGGACAGAGGGCAAACCTATAAACTAAAAAGAATTAATACTGGTAACCTTTCAGCTGACGTCTCAAAACAATGATCAAACATTTGTGTATATAACATACATTTTGAATAGCATTTGCACTACCTAGTGTAAAATTTTTCCGTGTTTTAAATGCACATGATTTTAGGTGTAAAATACTGCCAAATAACAACTTTACTCAGACATTTAAATGTGTAAGTTGACTCCAATGGATGAACTGTTTTCTATTACAATGTCATAAATGAGAAAGCATGTAAATTAAAAAGAGGGCCATGATGGCCCTGAATCACTCACCTGAAAAATATTGTCCTCAATGCCAATAATTGTATTACAAGTCATACTGAATACATAATTCATGCAAAAGTACAGCAAGATCATCTAAAATCAACATAAAAACTGTACCTGCCATCCAAACTTTGAAGGTCATGGCTCTAACAAGTCTATATAAAATCAAGTAACACATAGGGCAGGGTCTATTCTGACACCAGGGCCATGATTTGAACATACTTGGTTGAGGTCCACAGCATCTTAATTCCAGGCTTTGAGAATTCTAAGTAGAACATCTTTTGAAGATTTTCCTATACAAGTATGTAAAATCAAGTGACCCCTAGGGTGGAGCCAATTTTGACCCCAGGGCCATGATTTGATCAAAATTTGTAGATGTTCATTAAGCCATGTTACCAAATATCTAAACTCTAGGTCTAGTGGTTTCTGGTAAGAAGATTTTTTTTTTTTTTTTTTTTTCTAATATAAGTCTATGTAACATCAAGTGACCCTAAAGATGGGGCCAATTTTGACCCCACGGCCATGAACAAACTCAGAAAAGATCTAATAGTCCATGTTACACACCAAACAAGTAAACTCCAGGCCTTGTGGTTGCTGAGATCTTTTGAGGGTTTTCCTATACAAGTCTATGTAAAATAAAGTGACCCTTGCGGCGGGGCCATATTGACTCCAGGGCCATGATTTGAACAAACTTTGTAGAAGTCTACTAGGCCATGTTACACACCAAATATCTAAACTCTAGGCCTTGTGGTTTCTGAAAAGAAGATTTTTCTAGTTTTTCCTAATTAAATCTATGTAAAATCAAATTACCCTGGAGCTGGGCCAATTTCAACCCTAGGGTTATGATTTGAACAAACTTGGTAAAGGTCCATAAGACAAAGCCATACACTAATTATCTAAGCTCTAGGCCTTGCGGTTTCGAAGATTGCACTTTAAAAATCTATTTTTGACTTGACTGAGTTTACCTTTGCCTTGACAGTATTTCAGTCATATAGCAACATCCAGCTAATTACAGGTGGAGGTGGAGGCATCTGGGTTAAACCACCGACCTACCGCAAACCAGCTGGAAGGAAAATCTATTTTTAGCTCCTATGACCTAGATATGCAACGGACCGGAACCAATTGAACAACTTGTAGAGCTTCATGCAAGGAACATCCCAGGCAATTTTCATAAAATTTAGCCAAGTGGTTTAGGAGGAGATTGTTTAAAGAAAATTGTTGATGCCTGACACATGCACAGATGCCAGACAAAAAGCGATCACAATAGCTCACCATGAGCACACATTATACCTTGGGTATAAAACCACATAGATAATTATGCATGCACATAAGTATAAAATATACTTTCTAAAATACCATTGTACATATATATCTAAATGTTCAATTATAACAATTAAAGACCAATTACAAAATGTAAAATCAAAATACAAGAGTACAAGTTTTTAACAAGAAATATGTTACAAAAATATAAGAACAATAAACCATTGTAAAATAGAACAACTAGAACAACGCAAGAGAATAAATCTACAATATTTAGAAACCTACTTAAAAATAAATCATATCTTTGATTACATGTTTAAGATTTTTTTACAAAAATAGCAAAAAGAAATGTCACCTCAATATGTATATAGATTTTCTATCTGTTTGTCTTCATCTTCAAAACTTCAGTCAAACCTTTACCTTTTAGTTACAACATATAGCACCATGTTTGGCAAAAGGCAAATAAGACTAAAAGCCTCTGAACATGTTAACAGTATAACCCTGTCATCTTGACTGTACTAATGAGAAGCATCACTAGAGACCTGTCCAGCTGAAAGTTTCATGTTCTACCCTGCTTCATAACTTCCTGAGACAGTAAGTACATGTAGCTGGTCATATGAAGATGCTAATACAGAATACAAAGAATGCCACAAACACAATGTAGAAGAGCAGGAAGCCTAACTGTGTGTCATCCTCCAGCCCCAAGGGCCTTGTCCTGAGTGGTGCTAGGGTGCGGTCCCACTGAGTCATGATGGCTCGCCTGGCCCCTGACCACGCCCCGGGCCCATGGAGACGATACTGGTACGGGGTGCAAGGTCCAAACACAACCTTTTTCAGCAGCTCCGGGTCAGTAAATAGCAGCTTCCCTGTAAATATCAGACTGATGTTGATTCAAATTTTTTTTAAGTTGAACTAAATATTTTATTTTAGGAATAATGGTAGACAGCCATGAAGTGACCATTTGTGTAAAAAGAAATTAAATTCTACCCACTGGCTCCATAGAAAAAGAATTTTGAAATTTTCTGTATAGAGCTATATAAGACTAGAACTCCACGAGTCGGATGTGTCGCCTGACGATGACTTATCTGTTAACAGTAAAGATGACAGTTTGTCACTTTCTTTTAAGGATGAGGTATTAATGCGCAATGATGTTGCCATCAAACAGAGAAAGGCTTATAATGATCAAATAAAAAATGTAAGGACTATTATAACTACCTAACAAGTATAATGAAATAGATTACCTTTTTGTTGTTAAACCCTTTTAACATACATATCAAGTCTCAAGTCGTTCAAACTTATGGTGAAAAAGTTATGCACCAGACAAGAAATGCTCAAAGAAAATCTATCAAAGGGGAATAACTCAAAAAGCACACAAGGTTGAGTTTTGTTTCTTGTGCACTGCACTACTGGTCATTGCAAGAAACATACATATCAAGTCTCAAGTCATTCAAACTTATGGTGAAAAAGTTATGCTCGGGACAAGGAGATGGGGCCACGGCTGCCGCCGACAAAAGTAACTCCTATAACCACAAAAACTACCTGACCCCCTAGGGGCCTCATTTTTCAAGAGATTGAATTTATTTTAGCAATAATGGCAGACATCCATAAGGTGACTACTATACATGACAAAAGAAATTTAATTCTAAGCATTGCTTTCATAGAGGAAGAATTTTGATATTTTTTTTTATTTTCAGTATATAAGAAAGGGGCCTCATTTTTCAAAGGATCAACTTTTTTCAAGCAATCATGGTAAACAGCCATGAGATGACCATTTGTGCTGAATGACCATTCGTGTTGAATGAAATTATATTCTGACCATTGGCTTCATAGAAGAAAAAAAATTGAAATTTTCTTTACAGAGTAAATAAGGAAACTACAAGACCCCCTAGGGGCCTCACTTTTCAGGGGATCGACTTTATTTTAGGAATCCTGGTAGAGATTTATGTGACCATTAATGCCAAAGGAAAATAAATTTTGACCACTGGTTTTAGAGGATCAGATTTTTGAAGTTTTTAAAGTAAAATTCTGTTGGCTTCCATGGCAACCACAGTTCTGCATGGATAAAGTTTATTTTGACAACTTTTGTGATGGGCCATCCAATAATCATTCATGCCAAGTTTCATCAATTTCTACCCAGTAGTTTCAGAGATGTCGTTTAAAGCAAACTGTTGATGATTACAAACAACACACAACAGATGATGACGGACGATCACAATAGCTTACTTTGAGCATGTTGTGCTCTGATGAGCTAAAAAGGAAGCACTTAATCATTTAAAGATAAATATTTTTGCTGCTTTTAAAATCAAAATAAGTTTTTCAGTCTGCTCAAGATTTTAATATGTAAAATTATAACCTTAATGTCCTTGACTTCAACATCTCAGTACCCTACAGCTGATCTGGTATTCCACTGTTGGGTTTCATTAAGGATACACATTCACAATTTAATAAGTATCTAAAACCTACTGAGATTTGGCTGATTGCTGTTGATTCTTGCCAGTTCATCCATAAACTGAACATAGTCCACCTGTATTGTATGCCGCTGGGATTTGATGTAGCGTGAGGCCATCTCTGTCTTCTTCCTCCTAATATCCTCCCATATCACTGACTTCTCTGGCAAGCGTACCTCTCCCTAGGGTAACACATTCATTTTGATATCTACAATCTTTTCATTTACTGATGATTTTGTTAATCTATTCTGCAAATTTAATTATGGTCACAATTATTCAAATATGTCAGACACTACATATAATGCTTTTCAAATGTAAAATAACTTTGGACATGCAATAATTAGAAAAATTCTATCAGTTGTATATTCAAATCATTCCCTTTGAATCAAAATTACCTTCATCCTTTATTGAGTATGGAATGAGGAAATGTGTCTCTGCAACACTGATGCCCCTCTGGCATAATATGTTGGTCACAACCAAAAGTTTCCTTGTATTTTTAAAAAAAAAAAAATTGATATATATTTGTATGAAGTTTCATGATGATGTGATGTCATCTTCATAGAAAAAAAGCATAAACACAAAGGTAAACCTGACGCAGAACAACAAATTTCACTATGCTCATTGAACCATAAAATATAGGTCACAGCCCAATTTTTTTTTAATTAAATAGTTTATATCATGATGTACATGTGTACCAAGTTTCATTTTGATGAGACGTCATCTTCATAGAAAAAAAAGCTTAATCACAAAGGTAAACCTGAGGTGTGACAGTTAACGAAAGAACGAAGGCAGGAACAAATGGATGGTTGCAAAGACCGAAAACCTATATATCCAGCAGCGCACACAAATGAACACATCTTCATCTGATACTAATCTTTACCCATCTCTCCTAATACTTACAAAATAAAGAAATAATAACTGCATAGTATTTCTTACTCTATCAAACAAACTGCAAGTATCACAAATACATGGAGGAAACATGGTTTAAATATTGCATAAAGGTCCCATAGCCATCTGAGTAAGTGTTGCTATATTGAATATTCATTTAGTATGGGATCTGTTATTACATTCAGGCAGGGGCTATTTAGTACAGTAATATTATTGGGTTCATAGAATGACAATTTAATCTAACTATTTAATAAACAAACTAACAGTCATGTAAATACAAGTACAGTAAATGGTGCTTAGTGATAATTCTGAGTGACCGTGAAAAGACTGGCTGAGCTAATTAGGTGTGTTACGCTTACAGTCATCTATGAAATTACCTCAGTGTCATAAATCACAATGTTCACGAATACCCATGTACAGCATCGGGAGCATGTGAACAGCATGATATATGGTCCTCAGAGAACTCCATAGCTGACTATAAGTGACAGGTTACATATGGTTTGGCATACTGAATGCCTTTACATGTGTAAATTGTGCTAAGGGAGGGAACTGTAGTCAGCTATGGGTTATCTTACATCCCATTTAATTGGAATAATTTCAATTTATGTAAGATATATTGTAACAAGTAATTAATTTGCTATGAAATTATCTTTAGTATAGCAAAACTATTATCAATTATCTTAGTATGTTATTCAGCTTTTGGAATGAGCAAAGACATAGATTACATAGATAAGCAGCTTTCACTTTAGAATTACACAAATATGTGGGGTGTCAAGTTTTTGTCTGTACATTAAAAAGAATGTAACATTTATAAAACAAAAGGTAATATGTCTCTGTGACATTGATGCCCTGCTGGCATATGTTGGTCACAACCAAATATGTACTTGTTTTTTAAAAGTTTATATCTTGATGTATATTTGTATCAAGTCTCAGGATGATGTAACTCAACTTCCTACATAAAAAGTTTAAACACAAAGGTAAACTAGAGGCAGAACAACCTATTCAGCCATGAAATATAGTTCACAGTCCAAAAATTGTATAAAATCATGATGTACATGTGTACCAAGTTAAATGAAAATGTGATGTTATCTTCATAGAAAAAAAAAGCTTTGAATGAAAGAATGGACAGACACACAGTCCGATATTCTATATACCCTGAAACGCATTCGGTGGGGCATAAAAAGACAATATAAGCCAATATACAAGTCTACCTTACCTTAAACACCCTGGTTGCTAATCTACACTGCATCTCACTGATGGGCATTACAGCCCCCAGGGGCTGTATGAAACCAATTACAGCCAGGGTTGGCTGCTCGAGATCAGGTGGGAATGCATACTTGAAGAGTGACACCTCATTATTGACAACTTCAATCACAGACTTGTCTAGAAATGGGAAACCAAACTTGTATCCTGTGGCAAGAAATACAATGTCAATGTTGTCCTCAAAAGTTCCATCATCAAATTTTACTCCAGACTCTGTGAATGTCTCCACATCTGGTTTTATAATGACTGAGCCAGTGATGATCCTGTTGGGCAGGTCATCATTTACCATTGGATGCTGTGCAAATGGTTTATGCTTTGGTTTAAGACCATAAGCTTTGTGGTCAAATCGAGCATTGAGGCGATATTCAGCAAGTTTTGAAACAAGACTGGGACATAAATCCAGGGCTTTCATAAAAAAGCGTGTTGTGTTGTTCATGTCTAATGGCATTCCACGATCTGAGACCCGGTTTAGAACCCAGCTGCCACGCCTCGTACTTAGGAACACCTGAAGATATTACATACATAACCTTAGACTTTGTCTTTTTCATTCTTAGAATTGCTTCTTGATTTTCTATGATTTTGCATTTTGTAAAATGGATTATCCAAATGCAAAGGATTAATTGCACATAAGATAGATATCTCTTAAGAATAAAAAGAACTGTCATTGAAGATGATAAATACCCCCAGATAACACTTTGTCACAGTTACTGTGACCATGTCAGACAGTCTTGACACAGTTGAAGGATAAAAATAAGATACACAAATACCATGTAGAGGTCTGATACACATTTATGGCAGACAAAAAAATATTCAATAAATATAAAAAAGGGCAATAACTCAATTAAAATTAAGCTGATAATGACATGTCAAATATAGGTGCAACTAGCATTGGTACTTATAAATGCTGTGAAGCTAAATCAAAATATGACCAATAATAGTTAAGAAATAGAGCAGATAAAATATATTCAAGAAATATATCACTTATTTAAAATCAAGCCAGTCAGGATGTGCCAACAATAGACATGTACCAGTATGCGATTAGACTCTGTACTTATGAATGTTGTGAAGTTAAAACAAAATCAGACCATTGGTAACCGAAAAATAGCATAGACAAAATATATTTAAAAAATATAACAAAAGGCCATAACTTGTTTAAAATCAAGCCGATCAAGATGTACCAACAATATGCTCAACTACCTTTGGTATTTACTAGCCTTGTAAAGTTTCATCAAAATTTGACCTAAGGTAGCTGAGAACTAGGTCAAACAAATCTCATCTACAGATGGACCGACAGGCAGACCAACCAACGGAGCTGATTCCATATACTTCGTATCTTGGGGTATAAGAAACTGATAATAAGAAAATATTATTCTAAGAGACTATAAACAAGCTACCATCTCAGAGAAGTATAAGGACCAGTTTTGGGCCCACTATACCTGGGAAGTCACCCTGCTCAGTTCAACTGCTGCGTCCCCACCAGAATTTCCAATGCCAACGATGACCACACGTTTATCCTCATACCCACGGGGTTGTTTGTAATCATGGCTGTGAATCACCTGACCTTTAAACCTAGTTGTATAGAAACATGTGGCAATTCTAAATGATATTTGGCATGTGTTGGTCTCATCACCTCTTATAACCCAATTTTGTTACTTTCATGTGGTTAAATGGTTTTGTTTGTAACAAATATGCTATCCACTTCAGATAAGACTTCAAATATTTACCTTCCTAATTAATATAAAAGAAATATCAAATTCAAATGGTCTTATACAATATAACTAAGTGGTTATGGATAACCCTTCACCACATTTTCTGGGTCTCACAGCAAACATTGACCCCACTGTGCTGCAGACCTACCTGTCAAGTCCCGGAAAGCTTGGTTGATGAATGTCAGCATGGTGGCCAGTACAGATCAAGACAGCATCATACACCAGGTCCTCTGTTGTACCTGCTCAAAAACACACACACTCACAAATCAGGACAGCATCATACACCAGGTCCTCTGTTGAACCTTCGCAAAAACACACACACTCATAAATCAGGACAGCATCATACACCAGGTCCTCTGTTGTACCTGCTCAAAAACACACACACTCACAAATCAGGTCAGCATCATATACCAGGTCTTCTGTTGTACCTTCTCAAAAACACACACACTCATAAATCAGGACAGCATCATACACCAGGTCTTCTGTTGTACCTGCTCAAAAACACAAACACTCACAAATCATGACAGCATCATACACCAGGTCCTCTGTTGTACCTTCACAAAAACACACACACACTCACAAATCAGGACAGCATCATACACCAGGTCTTCTGTTGTACCTGCTCAAAAACACACAAATCAGGACAGCATCATACATCAAGTCCTCTGTTGTACCTTCTCAAAAAAAAACAACACACTCACAAATCAGGACAGCATCATACACTAGGTCCTCTGATGTACCTGCTCAAAAACACACAAACACACACACTCACAAATCAGGACAGTATCATACACCAGGTCCTCTGTTGTACCTTCACAAAAACACACACACTCACAAATCAGGACAGCATCATACACCAGGTCCTCTGTTGTACATTCTCAAAAACACACAATTCAGGACAGCATCATACATCAGGTCCTCTGTTGTACCTTCTCACAAAAACACACACACTCACAAATCAGGACAGCATCATACACCAGGTCCTCTGTTGTACCTTCACAAAAACACACACCCTCATAAATTAGGACAGTATCATACACCAGGTCCTCTGTTGTACCTTCACAAAAACACACAATTCAGGACAGCATCATACATCAGGTCCTCTGTTGTACCTTCTCAAACAAGAGGGCCAAGATGGCCCTAAATCGCTCACCTGAGAAAAGTATCATTCATTGCCTGTACAAAACAGATTGCTTTAGAATTAAGATGATGAGGTGAAACAATGTTCAGGAATTTTCTGACCCCATCCACAAAAGATATCATCATGACAAACATTCTGCCAAAGTTTGAGGATGATTGGACCAAAAATGTTGCCCTCAGAGTATAAACAAGATTTTTCTAAGATTTGACCTACTGACCTACATTTCTATCCAGCCCCACCCATTTTCAAACTGGTTCGAGATATCATCATGACAAACAATCTGACCAAGTTTGAGGAAGATTGCATCAAAACTGTGGCCTTTAGTGTGTAAACAAGATTTTTCTAAGATTTGACCTATTGACCTACTTTTCGGTCCGGCCAGCCATTTTCGAAAGGGTTCAAATATCATCAAGACTAACATTCTGACCAAGTTTGAGGAAGATTGGATCAAAATTGTGGCCTCTAGTGTGTAAACAAGATTTTTCTAAGATTTGACCTACTGACCTACTTTTTGATCCAACCTGACCCATTTTCGAAGGTTCAAGATATCATCAAGACAAACATTCTGACCAAGTTTGAGGAAGATTGGATCAAAATTGTGGCCTCTAGTGTGTAAACAAGATTTTTCTCAGATCTGACCTACTGACCTACTTTTTGATCCAACCTGACCCATTTTCGAAAGGGTTCAAGATATCATCAAGACAAACATTCTGACCAAGTTTGAGGAAGATTCGATCAAATTGTGGCCTCTATGTGTATAACAAGATTTTCTAAGATTTGACCTACTGACCTACTTTTGATCCGACCTGACCCATTTTCGAAAGGGTTCAAGATATTATCAAGACTAACATTCTGACCAAGTTTGAGGAAGATTGGATCAAAATTGTGGCCTCTAGTGTGTAAACATCAAATGGAGATTTTTCTATAATTTGACCTACTGACCTACTTTTTGATCCAACCTGACCCATTTTCGAAAGGGTTCAAGATATTATCAAGACAAACATTCTGACCAAGTTTGAGGAAGATTGGATCAAAATTGTGGCCTCTAGTGTGTAAACATCAAATTGTTGACGGACGACGGCCGACGGCCGACGGACAATCAAGTATCCCAAAAGCTCACCCTGAGCTATGCTCAGGTGAGCTAAAAAACACACACACTCACAAATCAGGACAGCATCATACACCAGGTCCTCTGTTGTACCTTCACAAAAACACACACACACTCACAAATCAGGACAGGATCATACACCAGGTCCTCTGTTGTACCTTCACAAAAACACACACACACTCACAAATCAGGTCAGCATCATACACCAGGTCCTCTGTTGTACCTTCTCAAATACACACACACTCACAAATCAGGACAGCATCATACACCAGGTCCTCTGTTGTACCTTCTCAAATACACACACACTAACAAATCAGAACAGTATCATACACCAGGTCCTCTGTTGTACCTGCTCAAAAACACAAACACTCATAAATCAGAACAGCATCATACATCAAGTCCTCTGTTGTACCTGCTTAAAAACACACACACTCATAAATCAGAACAGCATCATACACCAGGTCTTCTGTTGTACCTGCTCAAAAACACACACACTCATAAATCAGAACAACATCATACTAAGGTCTTTGTTGTACTGCTCAAAAACACAAACATCATAATCATGCGCACATACCAGGTCTTCTGTTGTACCTGCTCAAAAACACACACACTCACAAATCAGGACAGCATCATACATTAGGTCTTCTGTTGTACCTGCTCAAAAACACACACCCACACAAATCAAGACAGTATAGTACACCGGATCCTCTGTTGAACCTGCTCAAAAACACACACACTCACAAATCAGGACAGCATCATACACCTGGTCTCCTGTTGTACCTGCTCAAAACACACACTAACACAAATCAGGACAGCATCATACACAGTGTACTCTGTGCCTATCAGCTGTTAGGTTATGATAGGTCTATGGATGTAAAGACTTGAGGAATGTTCTGTAATATCTGCATTAAGACTTGGAAATGATTTTTTTTTCTGCATAATTTTTGAAGAAAGAAAATGTGTTTATGCATGCAACCATGAACAGTGTTAAGATATTACATTTATATAATTTACTTGAATAACAATTAAAACTTGACAAAAGAAAAGAGCTGATAACCTAAAACTCATGAGATATATATGTGATCTATTAAACAATAATTTTGAAATAGGCAAGTTCAGAAGATATCAGTTTACTTTAAAAAATAAAGTAATTACATAAATTTAAGCATAGAAAAATCTTTATTAATGTTATACAGGCATATTTACAGTGATTCCTTAACTTGTGTTAAAAATATTTGCATTTTGGTTATAGTATTGGCTCATAAAAGAAAAATGAACAAAAAATAACCAGAGGAAGCCCTAATAAAACACCAGGTCCTCTATTGGACCTGCTAACAAACTCTCACTCATTCAAATAAGGACAGTATAATATACCAAAACCCCTGTTTTTGAAACTGTGTGCAAGTATGTTTTTCAAATGCAGAATATGATCACTATGTTCAGTAGGAATTTTGACTCTAAGCCAGAAATCCTACATGAGTAGTACTGGAGAACTGGAGAACTGGATTGTATTCATAAGTCATTCTCACACATCATTTTTATTTTTCACATACGAGGAAAGTGAGAGATTTTGAAAGAGGGGATTTCTGTTATCTGCTTTTGTTGTGAAGGGTTAAAGAACCTACAAGATTTATAAACTTTTCATTTAATTCAAGTATTATCCTTTACTTTCAGATTTTTTAGCATATGCCATGCATACAAACCATGCACACACTACAATAAATCATTCATATTCTTTTCTGGATATTTATGTTGAAAATTTGCAGATTTCTAAATTTGCAAACATTTCAATCTCATGAACTTAAACACCACAATGTGTCATAAATTATAAACAGATCATACCTGACACTTTATCTTTAACTCTGATGTCCCATCTCCCTGTTGAGCTAAAGTCTTTGGTCTTCTTTACATGAACAACCTACAACAGAGTGAGCTGTTGTTGTATTTATTTAGACCTTGACATCGAGAAAAACCCACGAATATTCAAGCACCTATTTCCAGTGGGGTCAATTTTTTTGCTGAAGAGACAGAATGTAGAAGAGATGGTGCTTCAAGGAAGTTCTGATGCGATACCCTAGCTGAATTCACAAATAGACCCCTTGGTTCTTTTACGTGTTATGTATAGAACCAATATACGGGAGACAAATTCCTGGGTAGAACTGAATACCGGTACTTCTATTTCCCTAAGCAACCCTTATTTGAAGAGTGCCAGGCAAGGGTGAGTCTAATTTTATGTCTTTGATTTACACTGTCATTGGGGGAAAGTGACCAGGTGGGATTTTAACCCTAGACCCAATAACACAGGGGACACTATACTGCTGACATTATCATTGAGCAATTACATTATTATGCATTCTTTTAAAGGGTATTTGTTCATAATTTATCAATAAGGTACAGCGCGACCACTTGTGTAAAGAAAATTGACATACACCTTAACTTTCAAGTCAATGAATGCGTAGAAATAATTTGCATCGTGTAAAATCAAAGAAAAACAAGACCAGAATACAATTTCACAGGATTACCTTTCCAACTATACAAAACTTAGTATTATCTCACTCTGGTTGACATTCTGGAGAGTTTTATTTTTTTATGATTTTCTTTTATCAAAATCAAACAAGAAGCAGTCTGTAAAATAACTGGTAGTGCGATAACCCAAGACTACCAGTTTTTTCCATTTTGTGTGCTTGGTGGGCCCTTAAATAATTCTGTCGTCCATTAGGACCTTTTAGCAATGGAAATTCTAATGTAAGAAATGTAAAGAGCTAATAAAGGCATGATAAAAAGAGACAGATGGACAGCACAGTCAAAACCATGGTGGGGAGATACTGATCAGGAGCAAAATGGGCTTGTGTCATTTGATCATGACAAGGTCAGAAGCAACCTTTGTATCAGGTATGGTCTCAAGGATACAAAGTTATGGATTAGACACAAATTTAGAACTTCTTAGCCTGTGACCCTGACCTTAAGCAAATGACCTAAAGTTAAGATCATAAGCAACATTTGTGCCTCATGTGAAGGTTTACAGCAGATTTACTTGAAGTGGGTGAGGGAAATTATTTTTGCCAAATAAAATTAAATTCTTAATGATCTCAGAGAGACTGAAAGAAAAGACAAGATTGTTCTTTGGAAACAATTTCTAATTTCTCGAAATACTTTTTTTTTTCAAAAATAAAAAATCTGACTTTGGCTTGCCTTGGCATCAAAAGTTCTGCACAGTTCAATTTAATTTCTAAAACTTTTCTGAAGGACCACCCAAGATTCATCCAAGTCCAGTTTCATCATTTTCTGTGGTTTCTGAGGAGATGTAAGCAAATTATTGATGTTGAACAGAGTGTGATCACAATAGCTAACCTTGAGCAAAATTTGCCAATGTGATTTAACAAGAGAATCGGTAGAACTGCTGGATACTCTGAAAAATGCTAAATAACAAAGGGCAATAACTCCAAAATAATGCAAAACAGAGTTGTGGTTCTTGTACACTGCACTTCTCCTCATTGAGATCTATCTACCAATGTAGTTTCAAGTTGATACCTTTTATAGTTTTTGTGCTTTGCTCCGGACAAAATTTAAGTATGAAAAATAACAAAGGGCAATAACTCCAAAATTATGCAAACAGAGTTGTGTTTTTTGTACACTGCACTTCCCCTCATTGAGATCTATCTAACTATGAAGTTTTATGTTTATACCTCTAATAGTTTTTGTTCATGTTTATACCTCTAATAGTTTTTGTGTTATGCTCCGGACAAAATTTAAGTATGAAAAATAACAAAGGGCAATAACTCCAAAATTATGCAAAACAAAGTTGTGGTTATTGTACACTGCACTTCTCCTCATTGAGATCTATCTACATATGAAGTTGCATGTTGATACCTCTTATACTTTTTGTGCTATGCTCTGGACAAAATTTAAGTATGAAAAATAACAAAGGGCAATAACTCCAAAATTATGCAAAACAAAGTTGTGGTTATTGTACACTGCACTTCTCCTCATTGAGATCTATCTTCCTATGAAGTTTCATGTCGATAACTCTTATAGTTTTTGTGTTATGCTCCGGACAAAATTATGACGGATGGACGGACAGTTGGACGGGATGGACGGATGGACGGACAAAGCGGCAACTATATGCTCTCCCTTCGTGGAGCATAAAAATTAACAGAAGGAGAATGATAGGTTTTTGCCCTACAAACATGAAAAGCTGATAGCAGACCATATCTTTAAGACTATTGTCTAGATGATGGTGGTAATAAAAAATACCTCTGTCCTAAACTTGATATGTTTTGATAGTTGGAACTCCTCTGCATACTGTTGGAAGTACTTCATCACAAAGGTGTTATGCATAAAGATTGGATACTTGTCTGGAATTGGGAAATCACTGTAGCACATCATCTCTTTACTTGTGTTGATCACCTGAAATAAATAAGAGCTAAGTGAATTAGGATATTTTAATGTCCATTCTACATCATTAAAAAAAGATCACTGAACTGAACAAGCTGGGCACTTATATGCATATCATTTGCCTGAAAACAATAATTATGATTTAATTATGTATAAATGCATTTACAAAATAATATTATATCATGTTATATGTACATATGTTGCATGTTAAACCTAGATGGATGAATATTGTAAATAAATTCTGATAATAATGTTTAATCATTAAAATGCCATAATTCTATGCCATTTTATTTCAAGTGACCCATATCAGAACTTGGTCATGATATTATGGACAAGAACAAAGATTTGAATCAGAGCAGGGCTCAAATTTAATTTTTTTCTCCACTCGCAAAAAAATGTGAGTGCCTTTAATTTCAACTCGCGAATTCGCAGACTTACTCGCAAATTATTTTACTTTCATGAAAATTACTTCCAATTGGCTTGTATATAAAAATATCAGGATCACTGTTTCACAAATTAATGAGTTTTCAAAAAGTGACTATGCTGTTTGTCAACAACTGCTTCAAAAATGGCGCATTTAAATATTTATACTGATTTTTTTTCTTCTTTTTTTTGCATATGTGTGTTTGATTTGTCGATTTCAGATTCTGTGCTTAGTTCATCGACATCGCCAGATTTAATAATAATAAAAAAAAAATCTTTTGTTTTGACATTGATCGAAATCAGCATCAGACATGTTTCCACTGGAAACCAGACTTGTGTAAAATCCAGCTTGCAAGGTCGATAAGAGGGTGTGGGTAACTTTTATTGATTGAAATTAAATTGATATCATAATTTAAATTTTAATAATTATAATAATAATTAGAAAATAAAGCCAAATCAAGTATTAATATTCATTAAGGGAAATATTTAGGGTATGTATATATATCCGCGTGTTGTGTACCGTAGTTGACAGACTAGACCCGCATTTTATACTAGTCATGCAACAACATTCCTGTGTAAGTTGGGCTTGTTATATTTAAAACAAGCCAGGATTGTTTAGTTTTGATGATGTTCTTGATTATTTTATTGAAATATCTCATTTGGACACGTTAAAGAAAATGTTAAAGCCTAAATTTTCACTCGCAAAAAAAAAGCTAGTGGTTTAAATTGGAACTCGCAAACTTCATTTTCTACTCGCATTTTGCCGAAATGTGAGTGTTAATTTTGAGCCCTGTAAGGGCTTGGTATGCCATAACAAGAATGTAAAGCAAGAGGGCCATAATGGCCCTAGAACGCTCACCAGAGTACCTTCACTTCATTAAACAATTCAGTTTAACCTGGATTAAAATTCCAGATAAAAAAGTACAATTTCTCAATTTCTATACAGACTAAATAAGAACTACTAGCAAACCATCAGCAGGACATATTTCTTAGAGAAAATGACTGTGAAAGAACATGAGCAACTTAGTCAATTATTGCACAAATTACTTCAAAACATAATTAAAGCACTTCCAACACTTAACAGAGACACCTTTTCTCGGAGAAGTCCATTATATACCCTATATAGTTGTTTGTATCTTTTGACCTGGTATAAAATTAACAAAAAAAACAAAAAACAAAAATCTTAAGCAACACTGCTGGTTCACTATTATTAACAATGTATTCAGAGAATTTTATACCGTATATTAATTTAATCAGACTCTTTCAAACAATTCACTTAATATATTTCTGACAATACAAAAAAAGAAAATAGGGGGAGTTAATTGATATTCTGCATTTATTAGTTTCAATATAAACTATTGATTATCTCTCTTACAAATCTAAAAAGCAATGGTTTGGCTAGGTTTTGGGCCTTATTTTTTAAAGGATCAACTTGATTTTAGCAAATATTGTAGAGAATAATTAGGTGACCATTTGTGCCAAACGAAATTAAATTCTGACCTGTGGTTTCAAAGAAGATGATTTATTAAATTTTCTGTCTAAGTATGAATAGCTATATACAGAAATTTGCAAACCCCATGCGGGCCTCATTTTTCAAGGAATCAACTTTACTTTAGCAAATATGGTTATGACTATTTGTGCAATGCAAAATTAAATTCTGTCCATTGGTTTCAGAGGAGATGATTTTTGAAATTTTCTATATAGAGTATATAAGGAAATTTGCCAACCCTGAGAAGGCCTCACTTCTTCAGGGATCAATTTCATTTCAGTAATTATGGTAGATGACTATAATTTGAGCATTTGTGCTAAAGGAAATTAAATTCTGATCATTGGTTTCAGAGAAGATGATTTTTAAAGTTTTTAAAATAAAATGCTGTTGGTTGCCATGGCAACCAGTTCTGCAAGGATCAAGTTTATTTTAGCAATTTTTGTGAAGGTTGACCCAAGGATCATTCATGCCAAGTTTCATCAATTTCTAACACGTGGTTTCAGAGGAGATTTCTTTTAAAGCAAATTGTTGACGACGGACAAAGAACAAAGACGGACAGAGGGTGATCCCAATAGCTCACCTTGAGCACGTTGTGTTCTGGTGAGCTAAAAAGTCATGATCTATATTTTGTGCTATAGACCATTTTACAAGAGGATTGGCATTATCCAGTACAATTTGCTGATTTAAAATGAAATCAGTGACTGGGAAAAAATCTCAAACATATGTTTATTTCCCATTGAACAATGTGTGGAATTATACACTAGCATTTAGATTTGGTGCTCAACACTAGCATTTAGATTTGGTGCTCATTTTGGAGTGAAATGGTCTATTTGGATCACAATTACACTTGGATGAAATGTTATGACCTTTTTCAAACTATCACACAATGCTGAATTATTGCTGATGAGTGTAAACCAAAAAGAAGTCTGGCATTTTTGGATTCAAATGCTACCATTGACCTAATGGGCCATTATCAGCAATAGATAATAAAAAATTGACTAAGATACTGTGGCCATTGTTTCTAAGTTTGATAAAGATTATGGGTACTTAATAAAAAGTAAATGCCAGAATGAAAACAAGAGTTGTTGGAACGACACATATGCCCCCCTACGCTCCCCCCACTCCCATCAAGATCACTGTGACCTTGACTTTTGACCAAGTGACCCCAAAATCAAGTCTACTAGTCATGACCAATCACCCTATGAAGTTTGAGGAATGTGGGCCCAAGCATTCTCCAGTTATTGATCATAAACAATTTTCACATTCAAGGTCACTGTGACCTTGGCCTTTGTCCAAGTGACCCCAAAATCAGTAGTCTACTAGTCATGACCAATCACCCTATAAAGTTTGAGGAATGTGGGCCCAAGCGTTCTCCAGTTATTGATTGGAAACAAATTGGTCTACCGACGGACTGACCAACCAACATTTGCAAAACAATATGCCCCCTCTTCTACTAAGATGCTTGATTATCAGAAATATGTCATAAGCAAACTTGGCTTGGACATAATAGCCATTATCATTTTTTTTCAAGGTTGTCAGAGTAAAAAAAAATTTTTCCTTTGTCCTTATTATTAATCATAACTCCTGACCTATTGGTTCAATATTACCAGTATAGTATTCTTGGCCATAAACAGCCTTTAACATTGACCAACATTTTTTCCATAGATATGATCACTAGAGTGCAAGCAAAGACAAAATCTAGTCAAAAATTTATTTGGTCATAAACCCTCTTAATAGATATACATGTATTTTATTTACAAGACTGTAATGGCTGCTGTAAAGAATTTGGCTTGCAATTTTCAATGACTGATCAAAAACAATGAAAAACTTGAGGTTTTCAAATTCCTCTAACCTATACCATCAGCAGAGAGAAAGAGAGAGAGGGGCGTTAATTGTAGAAAACTTACAGTAGATTTCATAACACTTGCTTGACCTGCACGTTTTTCCTCCTTATAATTCCAAAGACCTCCTATATCATTTGTCTGTTCATAGCAAACAACATCCAGTCCCTCATCCAGGCAACATTTGATGGCTGTCAGACCACTGGCCCCTGCTCCAATCACAGCAACCTTCATAGTTAATTGAATACCTGTAGTAAATATATACATTTTGGCCATTATGAAGTGTAGGTCCATCTGAACAGACTGGTGATTTTATGGTCTGTTTTAATGTCAAGCAATATTTTGGGCAGTAATGTATACTCCTTTACATCATGAATATTCATGAACTAAATTATGACTTGATGAATGTTAATTATGGGAACTTTAGTGATATATGAAATCATGAATTTTTCTTTGCCACATGCATTGTGTAGAAACTGACCTACAATATCATATAAGCAAACAGATGAGACCTAAATAAGACAGCTCCTATGAGAGCTGTCTGATCTTGGTCAGCTCTGTTTGCCTATACGTCAAAATGAGTCTATATGAAGTAAATGGATACTCAAGCCCATAATGACAAATTGTTGACTGTATCAGCAGTCTCTAGAATGTGATGGTAATGAACTGTTTCAAACTCTACTTATTTGATTTACTTGGGTAGCATTATGATTATACACACAGTTATCACAAGTTCATTGCATATAACAATTATGTTTGTTTATTTATTGGGTCCAGATGACAGTATTTCAGTCATTTGGAGACTAATAATTGTCTACTTGAAAAAGTTATAGTGCTGCCAAAATAAAGTATCAAGTCATAGACATGTGACATGATACCACACTCAGTCACCCCCCTTCCCACTCCAATTAAATCTTCTCATGGCAAGCCCTCACATGGTGCATATAAGTCTGTAATTCTTGCTCAAAATAGTCTGATGCATGCTTGGACTTAAATAATTGGGATAGACTTCATCAGTAAGCCAGGTCCAATTATAAAATTGACATCAAATGTGACCTCCAAATTGCAAAATATTCAAATATAAATATTCAAAACATACACAAACAATACAGTACAAAATTATGAAAATTCAATGAGGTAACATTCTTTGAACAGTCTAATCGTAAACTGGTTACTGATGCTTTTTCATGGTAACTGATTCTTTTTTTTTTTAATAACGTCACTTTGTGTACTCAGTCGGTACTTTCTCTTTTCTCAATTTTCATATTGACCCTTCTCCACTTGACTTTCCTAAAAAAGCATTTGTTTTTTTAAAGTCAACTTCGAAACCTGAAATTTCACATCAGCTACATTTAAAAAACAAAAGCCTTAAAACACAATAAAAACACTGCATAAACACTTACAAATTATAGTAAGGAAAATTTAAGATGTTGATGAGTAAATATGTAAATTTAGAATATATTCATTGAAAGAAAAAAACAAATTGTGCTTAAAAAGATTAACACCAACAATTCTCCAAATCATCATTCTAATGCTTAGATAACTCTAAACACAGTCAGATAATGATTGATTACATTTATTTCCCTTTGATCTAGACCCAAAGCCTCTAGCTCAGACTGTCCTAATGATTCATTACTCAACATTTCCAAGAAATTATATTCATTAATATATTGTTTCCTAGATGAATTAAGATACATAACGTGTATGATCATGAGAAACTGGTATAGGCCTAGATGATGATGGAGTTATAGTTAGTTTGTTATCTATCTTGGATTCTCAAATTCACTGAATGTTGATAATTTGAGACAATCATTTGTTGTGACAATCATTTGTTATAATTGGCCTTGTATAATTATATTTCAAAGCTTAAATATCATTTCACTATAAACGGCTAGAAAAGTAATATTATTAAGTAAGGAAAATAAGTTTCATATGTATAGTTATTCAGACCGCTCGGACACGACACGTTTCAGCAGTTATTTAAGTTGTTCATTTATGCATGAAAAGATAGAAATTAAGAAAAGAATATTAATGATCAATTGTCGTTTTCATATCTGATCTCATAATATCATTTAAATGATATGTGTATTATAAATGAGCACTGCTTAAAAAAGTGGGTGGGCTCTTATGATATCTCAGCGATTGTCTTGATTTGGGTTATTCAAAACCAGGCTTTAACTGAAATAAAATACAGGTCCCCAACATTCCAATAACTGGGATTCAACTGTAAATCCTGGTCGGTTGTAATTACCATGGCATTTAGATTTCAGAAATAAGTAGCAGCAAAATGAAATATTAATCCTTCAATGATCCTCAACATTTCATTAATAAAATAAATAACTGTTACTTCACTAGAACAATGTCTTCTTGATAAAATGATTGACAATGTAAACACTACGTAGTATATTATAGCACATTCTCAGGAGGGCATTTAGTAGCCCGGGGTTCTACAGTACTGCAGTACTTAATATTAAATAGAAAATACTTAGATATAAACATTATACATAACCAGGATGAAATTTCTCTTTTATATGTTAATTGATCCTCTTCCAATGAAATATGTCCAAACTTTATTGCTTCAAATCAAACAAAAGGGCAGTGATGGCCCTATATCGCTCACCTGAGTACCACTGCTCTAAAGGCAACCTTGGGCCATAACTCCCATACAAGGCACAATAATCCTTGGTTTATTAACATTTATATGTATACATCTGATCAAGATGGCAATCTGAGTTCTACATGGATCAAGTTTATTTTATCAACTTTTGTGAAGGTTAGAAGATAAGTCCATGTAAAATCAAGTGACCCTTGAGGTGGGGCCAATCGACCACAGGGTCATGATTTGAAAGAACTTGGTAATGGTCCATAAGATAATGCCATACACCAAATATCTAAGCTCTAGGCCTTGCGGTTTCGGAGAAGAAGATTTTTAAAGATTGCATTTTAAAAATCTATTTTTAGCTCCTGTGACCAACATATGCAACAGACTGGAACCATTTGAACAACTTTGGTAGAGCTTCATGCAAGGAACATCCAAGGCAATTTTCATCAAATTTGGCCCAGTGGTTTAGGAAGAGATGTTGTTTAAAGAAAATTGTTGACACCGGACACACACATGGACGCTGGACAAAAGGAGATCACAATAGCATGTTGTGCTCAGGTGAGCTAAAAATGGTTGAAATGATGTGCAAAATATTGTAAAATCTTGTGACAAACTGTGGAAATGTCAACTACAGTGGTCACGCAATTCCTCAATGTGGCGATTCATTGAATACCGGCGATGACTCGAGCTACAAGCCCGCTCCCATGATTTAGCCCTACTTATTCAATATAAATTTATGGGCGATTCTTCAAACATGCAATTTTGGATTCCTCAAGCAACATCCTTGGTCCCTAGATAGTATATCCTATATTATTTCTTTGCGATTCCTCGAAGTCGATATCAAAACCTACCTATATCTCCTTGACAACCATACTCCAGCCCTATGACCATCTGCCCATGTAATTAACACCTTGGTCGAGATGGTTTTCTTTTTTGTTTTCACGCATTGTTAAACCTCCTCCTAAGAGTACATTAGTGAATCGTTATATCAATACGGCCATGTAGAAAGTATTTTCGCACCTACTGATCATGTAACAAACTGTGATGGGTCTGCATGATTAATCATTTGTCATTAAAAGAGCCGATTTTGTTTGTGTGTTGTTCTTTTTCTCTGTAATCATTAATTTGAAGAACCACAGTATATAAAGTATTATTAAAGGCTAAATGTAACAAAAAAAATAAATGAAAAGATGATGTTAAGGTATCAACAAATGTAAATGTATTGAATTTTGACACATAAATGATTCCTCGAGTTTTTTGGAAGATCCCATCTGACCTCGAGGAATCGCGTGACCACTGTATACACTTGTATAAAAAGTAAATCTTGCTAAATTATTCCAGTAAATATTAAAATGCTGTTCAACCATTACTAAACATATTTACAGCAAGGTATGGAGATGGTACTAAAATATGACAATTTTAAAAAGAATCATTAAAAATGTTTTATTTACCAAGAATGTATTCATTTTTCCCCGAAATTATTTAATAGGTGAATGCGATGCAATTTAGTGTCACAGTTGTAAAAATACTATTACTGACAGATGTTGCGTTTATATGCAGTTGCAGAAAATGTTATCAATGCAATATCATAGGAACCTTGCATAACCAATGCATGTAAAAATCTCACCAACCATTGACTTTTTTTAGACCAATTTCTGTCAACAGAAATTTTCTGTGACATTTAATGAGCTGTCCTGAAAATTTAACAATGTTTTTTAATTTTATTGTATATATTTCTTTTTTAAAATTGTTGTTTTAAAAAAACAACTATATGTTATATTTCTGTCAATATTTGGGTCATAAAATAAATGCAAAATATCACTTGGAAGTAGCTCATACCTATGGTTTAAGGTTTTGACACATAGCATATAGTGTATGTTAACTTTAAGTAACAAAATTCATGAGACCTATGGTTGACTTACCATCTTTGATCCCCTTAACATTTTACCTAGTATCAATTCAATTGGAATTATTGTAATAACATTAAAGAAAATAAGTACATAAATTAAATATTTGATAAATTGTTAAATTCATTATATTTTTTGTCAAACAATTTTAAAATAATTTGTTGCCCTGTAAAAGGAAAGCATTTTTTCTGGGGGTTCGAGAGGAGGTGGGGTTCGAGAGATGGTAAATCAGCAGTATAATCTTGTCATTTCTTAATACCCTGGTAATATACAACCACCAGTAATACCCTCTCAGAGTATATGTACACATCAATAGCAAATTCCTTTCCTGCTGATATACATAATTACATTAACACAATTCTACATATCTTCACATGTTTCAATATGGATATATTTTGAGTGTGTACAAAGTCTGTACCAGATTGTTTAAATCCAATTTTTAAACTTAATTTTACTACAAAATTCACTAGTGTATATATCATCATCAGATCTAAAAATATCTTTTCTCCAACATGCACACTGCTAATAATACTTTCAAAATAAAGTGTCAGCAGTAGCACAAATATGAAGACATGTATCCTGGTGAGTTGTATTACCGTGGTATTTAGCTTTCAGAAATAAGTTACAAATAGAAGAAGAAGCACACACATGAAAAATTTATATTTCAGTAATCCTCAACATTTCATTGTTAAAATAATTGATTGTCACTTCTCTACAACAATTTCTCCTTGATAAAAATATTGACAATGTAAACACTACGTAATATATTTCTGAAATTTCTTGGTAGGGTATTACCAATGCATTTATAAACTTCACCTCTAGTAATCTTTTTAGATCAAATATCATCATAATAATTTTTCTGTGACGTTCATTATGCTGTCCTGCAACATTTAGAATGATTTTTAATTATGTTGTATACATTTATTTTTAATTATTGTTTCAAATATTAGTCCAGTAGAAAATATGTTATATTTCCATGGAATTTTGGTTGTTAAAAAGAGACCGTGTAAGAATCAACATGGAACACTTAAATGTTAGGAGTTATTATTTATGCAATGAATACATCTGCATGGGTATCCAGATACCCGCTGGAATTAGGATGACGGGTAAACACGGTAAAATAATAGATTCGTTTCAGTCCTGTCGCCATGATTATACTAGATCGTGCCTGGCTGTGGGCCGCCTGCCCCTCAATCCTTGGGAAGTCAACACGTTATGTGGACTTATGACAACCGATCTGTAAAATCAGTCAGAATCATACCTTACAGATGCAGAAATATGACCTCAAAAATATGCACCCAAAGCTTTATCAAGTGACATGACACTGGAAATTAACACAAGTTTCAACTATCTCATTGATAACAAAATTGGACTTGCAGCCGACACATCCTTCACCTTTGGTACTCGGCTTTACTAAACCACTCACAGTACGGCTGTAAAGCAGGGAACCAGATAGATCAGATTATATCTCTTTTCTAGAAGAGTAATATGGACCGCTCATTTAAAGCTAGAAAAAGTTTAATACACACATTAATTTACAGGAGATAAACATTATAATCGAAATATTATAAGATATTCATAAAATAACAGCAGAAATTTTTTTCTTCATTTTTTTTTATATATGTTAACTTAAATGATTTTATAGAACATCGAATGCTCCCTGACTGTTTACATTTGAAGTCATTCACGCGTGTCATTAAGTCAATTAGCTACAAACGGTTATCAGAAAACTGGGGTGGAAAACTGGCGGACTAGGGATACAGAAAAGAATGACATACTTGGGAAGATATGCTGTTTATGGACAGTAATAATGCAATGCAGCTTAAGTAGTTATCCGACTGTTTCTCATATGTACGAGCGCTTCGTTCCCCGGTCACCCCATACTTCACATTAAACTGTGCTGCGCTACGCGGCGCCAGGCATGTAGACTTGAAGTCGCGACGAATCGACCTGTTATATATTGGCATGGGCGTCAATCAAGGGGAGTCTGTCGTTTGTTAGACTACATTGATTGTGCGGCGGTAGACATTGAGGCACATAACATTCCCATTTATCTAACAAGGTAGGCGCCTTTTTGCTGTCCCTGCTTCGATTTTGTGTTTCAGAGAGAAATTGTGATGAATTCATCTTGTTTCAAGTCAGTTATACTGTTCTGGGTATTCCTTAAGCTTTCAAAAGAAATTTGGTATATGGTTAGCATGTGTGAAGGTTTCAGGGCAGTAGTAAGGATAGCTGGATATATACAGATAATCAGCAGCAGTATATCTTATGTAAGCATAGTAAATATTTATTTCTCTGATAATTACATCTTCAGTTTATGACTAAATATGTCCTAACATTTTATAACTTAATAATGTATAAAATAAGTAAAATCATGTATATACGAAAGTTGGTGTTAATTATAGAGTATTTCATCACTGATTACAAGAAACTTTTTCTTTTACAGGATCAACATTTTTTTTTATTCAGAGGAATTAATACACATAATTATTCAATGCTTCTGAAACAATTTGCTATTCTTAAAAATCTCATATATTTAAATTAAACAGACTGTTTAGAAATGACTATGTGTTTAAATGTGCAGAAAATTAATATACTGTCATATGTATATAATAGTTTGTCAATAAATGATACCATTGGATATAAATAATTCTTATAGAGGACTCATTTCCACACCCTTTAAGTTTAAGACCAGCATATTGTTATATTCACATTACATATGTTCTTAATAATACAGCATTTCAACATAAAGGCACACAAACACGTGCTTTATCATATGACCATGAACTTATCTATAATAATAAGTTGTCTTGAAGGAGAATAATAATTTGATACATATAAATTTTATTATTAATACACTATAAACATATAAATATGTCATATAAGTTATATGTAGATATATTTTTTGTTAATTTTAATAAACAAGTTTGTTTAATGAAAAGTTAAATATAATGTCTAATCTGTTATTTGTCTCACTCTCTCACTCTCTCTCACGACCTCTACCCTCACATATATGTTATGCTACAAATTTAAAATTGATGTACATTTACTTTTTCAAATAATTGAATTGACACCTATACTACTTTAGTATATGTCTTCCATTTTTATCTTTGTTAAATTGTATTAATAATCAAGATCAGTCTGAAATATATTCTCACTATCAACGGTAACCCCTTACCTCATGAATATTTATGCACAAACTTATAGCTGGATGAATATTAATTTACTGAATTTTAAATGGTATATATGAAACAATGATTTTTTCTTTGCCATGCAGACTGTGTAGAATCTGACCTACACTATCATATGAGCAAACAGAGAGGAGACCCTGATCTTTTTCTGATCTGTTTGCCAAAGCATCAGAACATAATCTATAATTATGATGTAAAATTTAATGTGCAGTGGTATGTATACTGATATGAATATATGTTTTTAATAACTAAGGTAATAAACCATGCAAAACAGATTTAGAGACAAGAATGAGGTAGGGAATCACTAACTGGTCTTTAGACTTTATATTGTGAGAAGTAAATATATTCAGGACATTTTTAAACATATTTTTCCACTATGGTCAATAGTAATACCTATTTTTTTTTGTAAGTTATATGAGGTGCCTGTGTCAGATACATATCCTACAAAAATGATATGTGTTATTTCAGATTTAACTATAAGTACATTATTTAATTAATTTTGTAACTGTTTGAGAATCAAAGTAAGTGTTTCAAGATTTATTTAGCTAAATTATGACCCTCAAAAAAGGTTCTCCCAAGTCAAATCTGAATTACATGTATAGACAAATTTTTCTTTTCTTCCAGGAATGTCGAGTAAAACCTAATGTAAACATAGTTATAAGATGTAAGTGGTAATTTCTTTATGAGTCGACAGAGCAGTAGATTTTTTTACACTGTTTTTGGAAGATGACCCATTACCTGGCTGGCCTTCTGATTAGAAATACACAATGTATTTCTTGTAAGCTTAGATGATAGAAATTTGGGAAATGAACATTTACAGAAAATCCAGGATGTGAAAGTGAAAATATATATTACTGACAGTCTGTATGTGTTAGAGAAAAACCTTATATGTTTTCATTTGAAAATTTGGTCATATTAAAATTAAAATTTGCAAATATATATTTATATATATATTTTGGCATTGGGAATATTGCCAAATATTGCCTATAAACCAGCTAATAAGATGACTGCAATATAAAACCTGATCAGTCAGAAATCTGACTGATCAGGCTGAGTTGCTATTGATAACAAGTGATTTACAAAGGGTTCAGTCTGATCCAATTAAACTCTAGTCTGGAAGGATCTAGGTTAAACTGTCATTTCTTCATATCTGAAATTCAATGAAATAAAATTATTCCAAAGTTGATGGTACTCATAATATTCATAATCATTGTCTTCAATGAAAAAGTAAGAAATGTTTAAATGCATTATTATCATTTCAGGTAATAGTACAAATTCTATTTGTCTTAAGCTATACCGGTAGTTTACATGTACCGGTATACACATGCAGGAATAGGTGACATTTTATTTTATCCATTTAAGGACCCATCATTATTTTCTGCTAAAATCTTATTTTCAGAAGGAAGAAAGGGAAGAAAACACACATTTTTTTTGTTCCTTTATTATGGAGGTTCAACAGAAATTATTAAACAAATTTATAAGGAATGTAAGATGCTACTGGTTATAAATATATAGGAAGATTGTTCAAGCTATTTTTATCCTGTGTTTGATTAAATAATGATTACCGGTAGATCAATTTTCATTAGTTCTGTGAATCATAGACCTGGAGCTGAAATTTTGTTGATTTCCAATATACCTAAATATCATATTATTCAGATGCAATTTATAACTAGGTATGTATTTCGACTTCAGTTTGTTCAGTTCATTAAAAAAGGAGAGAGAGTAAAAATATAAAATATTACACATACAAAATGCCACATTAACGTTGAATATATAAAAGGAGGGAATCTGTTTGATTTTCCGTATAATTTTCACCAGCCTGTCTCCTCTGAGCATCAAAGCTCATTTTTGGCATACAAATCACAATTGTTCAGGTACACCCCCGTAATGTATAATTTGACTGAATTTTCTCTTCCTCTACTTTTATGATTTAAAGCCTGAATCTGGCAGTGTAAAGCAAAGAATCAAAACTAAATGGCCTTTAAGTAATTTAAACAGAACCAGACAGATACAAGTCAAAGGCTTAAGGGGGTGGAGTAGATTTAATTAAACATTTCATGCTTTAATGCAGTTAATTTAGTTATGAAAAGGAACTTTTTTTTCAAGTCAAATTTCATCTTAAGAAGTTTGGTCTACAACTAAAATGCCTCCAGATGAAAGACAGGCTAAGCGAGTCAGCGGGATAGAACAGTAGTTTATCATGTAATAATGTTAATATTAAATACTGGTGCTAAGTTTGGAAAGAATTAAATTTGTAATTATTTTTTTTTATTTACAAGTAGTCTTCATTTTCATGTTAAATGTGTTAAAACTCATTAACATTTACCTAATTACATTCTTGATTTCCTTTTCTTTCTTTTTCTGTTTATCTTTTGATCTAACCTCCAACCTTAATTTTTTTCTGGAGAAAACAACAACAACAAACACGTACTACTGGTAAAGAGAAAGCAAGAAAACATGGCTTTCTTCCCTGCTGACTGTCTCAACATCAAGAATAAACTCTTGTTAGACTCTTAGAAAATTGATCAGTTATGTCTGATACTCAGACTTATTTCATGTATATTGGTATAAAATATTCACTGAGGGCACAACTTTAAGATATTCTACAATTACCTAACATCAAATATGCTTGCAAAATGTCTGCACTTTAGGCAGACTACTGGCAAATTGCCTATCATATTTTATACACTAAAATAAATAATATACCTTAAAATGATCACATGGTGCTTTGGATGTGCTTCTGTTTCTTATACAGAGATGATGGGAATGTGAACGCTGCATATTAAAACCTTAATAACAATTGGAAGTTACTAAAGGACCTATATAATGATAAGTGTTCATGAAGTCATTTTTTCAACTCTTCTAGAAAGGTGCCCAAAAAAAAAAAAAAATCAATTTACCAAATATCGGAATAATCACTTGGGAAATTATATGTTATGTAAATACACATATCTGTCACTATGACATTGTGTACATCTATCATTTAGAGCCTTACACTGTCATCCTTTTTTATGAAATAAGACAATTTTAGGATTATTTCATCTGTTTCTAGATAGCCTTAAAACTGTTCAACTATATTACAAAGGCCAGGGGAGATACATTTTTTTTTCCAAATTAGAATTTTGGAATAAGAAAAAGTTCAGTTTGGCCAAAAGTTTTTTTTAAGTCAGAATTTTTTTTTCAGCACAGACAGCTTATAAAAAGAAATAATTATTTTTGATAAACTGATAAAAATATATAATTTACTGTAATGCTCTAGATTTGCTGTAATTTCTTGAGCTTTTGTTCCAATGCTGGATTTAAAGTATAAAGACCAATATTTCAATAACACAGAAATAATTACCTTATGATTTTTTCATAAGAATTAAAAATTAAAATGATTTCTTTGTAATTCCTGTTTTTTTTTTTGTTTTTTTATCTAAATAGCATTAAACATCTATCATGCACTTTAAAAAAAGAGACTGTTTTAATGCACAATAGAGCTAGTTTTTTGTCCATTCTTTATTTTTTAAAATGGAAAAGTGCACAGTGGTCCTTTGGTGGGTCTAGAAACCATCTAGAGAAGTTTTCCAATTGATATAACAAGAAATACAATTAGTTTAGGCATTACAAGTGAGGGCTATTCTGGAATCCCACTTGTCATGCCCTGTTGCCTTTAAATAGCATAGCATCTTATCACATCCTCCCAAACTGAGGCTCAAGTATGGATGTCGTATGTCACACAAGTGTAATATGGGAGAGTTCTTCAGTCTTAAAAAAAAGAAGCTTGTGAGGCTGTTTTTAGGATGGGTATAGGGTCAAGGTCACTGTTGCTAAAAAGGGGGGGTCTGGAGTCAGGTACTGCATGAGAGTTTGTGAGTGACATTTAGGGCAAATCATCAGTTTCAATAAAGTAATAAGACTTTCACAGACAGCTAATTTGAAAAAAAAATCATCACAAGAACAGGATCTCCATGGAGATTGCAATCTCAGCCACTCAGATATTTAAATAGATAATGAACTTTTCTGTTTGACATACTATGCATACATATATGGATCAAGTTTCATAGACATGTCATTTAAGCGCTTATATTAACAAAATGCTTGCGAACTTATATAAGTGTAAAACCTTGTTATATAGGTGAATGTATTTTTGGCAGATTAGCGGTTGTGGGAAAATATTATACCCTTTTGTGAAATTCAATGTATTTGGGTTTTGAATTTCTACTTCATAAAATGATTGTACTTGAACATTATGTGCACTTCCCAAATAAAGCTGATTTTTTGGAATATTTTTTTCATGTAAATTAAACAGATCAAATTTCAGTATCTCTTCTCTTGAAGGATAACCATCCTGTGTAATGAACTCCTTCACTTAACAATTTACACTCTTCATACTGTGGAGAACATAATAACATCTGCATATTGAAGATGTTTACTTCTGTCACTTATTATTGTTTCATTTGAAATATCTTCACATAATTTCTTTCATTATAACTAGGTCTGATGAATTTAGATCAATTCTTTTTCTATGTTATTTTCCAGTATTACAAGTCAAATGACTGAATATCTAAATTATACTTGTTTGTGAGGGAACTTGCCTCATGCAGGTACCATGTATACCCCCATAATCTCTAACCAAACCTATATACTCTGCCTTTCAGGTAATTCCTTTTATATTTAGAGATCAGTTATACATATCACTTTATTGTTGCTATATTTATGTACTAATTTATTAAATTAAAATTTCTGGTGAGGATTGTATATTTATTTATCTTTACTAAGTGTCGTGATTCTTTAACCGTACTCATTATTTTTATACATTTTTGTGGTAAAATAATTTTTACTCTGAATAATTACTTCCTTTAAAATGTTTGACTCATTGTATATCTATGAGGAAATAATTTATAACAATAGGACATGTCTTGACTGGATGAGAACCTGTGTTTGATATAACTGATATTTTGATACGTCAGGGAAGGATTGGTGTTTATTAACCCTTTCCCTCATATAGACTCATTTTGACACACTCAATATAAGCCTGATCTGCAGAAAACCACAGTTAAACCTTACCAAATTTAATTATAAAGTCCTCATTTCCAGACCACTGAGGAGCAGTGAACAGCATAAAACCTGATCAGCCTGCAAGTTACTCGCAGGCTGATCTGGTTTTATGTTGTTTGCGTAGGTCTTTTTATGGTTTCCTCTATGAGGGAAAGGGTTAAAAAAACTAATAATAATTAAAAAAAAAAAAAAATGAGATAGGAAAAAATGTTCAATATAGCCAGGGATTAAATATATGTATATTTGGTGTTCACTCTGACTATTATATGGATAGCCAGGTGGGTACTGGCTTGTTTATCTCAGATCTGCATCCAAGGTTTGATCCCTAAGTTGTTATGCCCCCTTTGGAAGAAGAGGGGGCTGTCCCCCTTGGAAGAAGAGGGGGCATATTGTTTTTTTTGTCTAGTTTTGTTAAGGGCTAGCAGAGTTTCCCATCCAGGTACTGGCAAAATAACACTACTATATGTGCCATCAAGAAGGAGTTGTAACAAATGTTTCACAGTCTGAAGTAAACTAAATGTGTGTACAGTTCTGTTAGAAATTTAAAGACACTGTGGTTTGTCTAGAATCCTGACTACTCAACTTCATCATACTGTACAACATGCCCACCAACACCAGTCTTCTTATAAATTCCACCACCTGCAAACAAATACACACCTGTCTGTCTCCTAGGCTTTTGGCTATTATTTTACTTAGGCTAATACATAACTTTGAAACCTTGAGACCATAGAAATTCATACATAGCACAAAGGTTGTTTTTGACTCTGTCATGACCAAATGACACAAGTCCATTTGCTCATGGCCATTGTCATAGGCTGATTAAGAAAGTCTTCATATGGCATATCTTTGTTATTACTCTTTGTCATTAGATGCACATAATGTTGTTGATCATTAGTCATTATATAATTATACCTCTTCTGAGTACCTTTTGACCTCTACAGGTTTGAATCAGTAGCTTAAACTATAATTTTGGTGTGTTGTTTTGGCTTGCAAAGATCAAATCTTTACCTTTAACAGTGTAAACCAGTACTAGACTCACATTCCACCATCCATACCCAGCACTAAGTAATGCCTAAATACTGAGGGGCAGTTTAGGGGCAAAATTCATTTTCCATGTTTTTCTTACAAAAATACCCAAATATTGTTTGTCATTAAAGTAATTATTTACGGTATGTTAACTTAATCATGTGTTTGAATATTTCAAACAGAGTAATTGCAGAATGCATTTCTAGATAATTCAAGAATGCCAGTATCACTTAGTAATAGTGCTAAGTATTATTGGTAGAAACGAAGCTAGAATGAAAACACCCTCTAGACTTTCTGGTTTCATGATTGTCTCATGGTATATCATCATGCATTTACTTGACATTACATTGTTTCATGTTGTTTTATATTCACTTAGAGCTGAGGTATTAACTTATTTTATAACAAGTCATAAATGAAATATTTCTACTGCAGGACTTCAGTCATTGCTGAAAGTATGAACTAGGCTATTGTGACTTCATTTAGAAATCTTTCCATAATATCAAAACCAGACATTTTTACATAAAAGCTTGAGCTCACTGGCTTCCATAAAGGAATTGCCATAGAATGAGATAAGATGCCTGCAACTCCGCATGCAGATAATAATGTACATATATGTATATCTGTTAAAAAGTTTCGAATTGTATCAGTTGTCTGTTGAAAGCAGACGGTTGTCTGATTTTTTTTCCTGGAAGATATGAAAAGAGGGTTAGAAGATGTGTTTTTTATGATGATACTGGAGGCTGTATATGAAAGAGTGTGAAAATAATTCTAGAGACAGACGTCTATAGACTGACATTTCACGATTTGTCATTTACAGATGCTGAATTGACAGGTTTTTACAACAGCCTTTCATAACTGTCTGGGTTGGGATTGGCCGTTTGTTGCTTTTAGTACACAGGTGCTCTTAAGAAAATGGCCTACTCAACCAGTTGAAACTCACATTCACTGGGCAGATCAAACCCTGCTTGGATGAGTAGTTATGGTCATCAAGTCACTCAGCCTGCGGTGGGTTCGAGACCTAGTCTGGTCACTAATTGTTCCTGTGAGGATTGAGGAACACTTTTTGCTGGCTTGCAGTAGGTTGATCAAGGTTCATGTGAGGAAGACTTTTAGTTGGCTTTTCAGTAGGTCGATCAGGGTTCATGAGAGGAAGACATTTTGCTGGCTTGCAGTAGGTTGATCAGGGTTCATGTGAGGAAGACTTTTAGCTGGCTTGCAGTAGCTTGATCAGGGTTCATGAGAGGAAGACTTTTAGCTGACTTGCAGTAGGTTGATCAGGGTTCATGAGAGGAAGACTTTTTGCTGGCTTGCAGTAGGTTGATCAAGGTTCATGTGAGGAAAACTTAGCTGGCTTGCAGTAGGTCGATCAGGGTTCATGAGAGGAAGACTTTTAGTTGGCTTGCAGTAGGTTGATCAGGGTTCATGAGAGGAAGACTTTTAGTTGGCTTGCAGTAGGTTGATCAGGGTTCATATGAGGAAGACTTTTAGCTGGTTTGCAGTAGGTTGATCAGGGTTCATGAGAGGAAGACTTTTTGCTGGCTTGCAGTAGGTTGATCAGGGTTCATGAGAGGAAGACTTTTAGCTGGCTTGCAGTAGGTTGATCAGGGTTCATGAGAGGAAGACTTTTAGCTGGCTTGCAGTAGGTTGATCAGGGTTCATGAGAGGAAGACTTTTAGCTGGCTTGCAGTAGGTCGATCAGGGTTCATGAGAGGAAGACTTTTTGCTGGCTTGCAGTAGGTTGATCAGGGTTCATGAGAGGAAGACTTTTAGCTGGCTTGCAGTAGGTTGATCAGGGTTCTACTGGGGTGCCTTTATGCCTTACGGTTCTTCCCTCATTTGTAATTTGCTTGGCATTACATTGTCATTGAAATAACTTTTCAAAAATAACATAGCATGTGCCAGACTCCAGTATCCTTGATTACACTCAATTTTGTGGTACTCCTCAGTACTTTTGAGAAGAGAAGGTAACTTTTCAGAGCCTGTTGTGACTGAATCCCTGTCATTTGGATCTGACTTTTCATTGGTCCATGTATTGAATTCAAAGGCTACTTACATTTCTGTTTTATCAGAAGCATTTTGGCTTGCGTTTAATGTTTAGAAATTTCTTTGCTAGTCAATTGGGAAACAGTTCTTACAGCTTATTTTAATCGTTCTCAACAGTTCCTGGGTTGGACCAGTACTTTGTGTCTGAGATAGTAATGAAAGATTCTTCTCTCCGATGGGGTTTAAATCTACAACCATCACATTCACAGTTATGTGTGCCATCAT
>CM037790.1:52475074-52525074 GCA_021229015.1 Solen grandis
TTGCACCCACTGAATTAACTTTATTACATGTACAGAGTCAATAATGACATGCAATAAAATTACAAACAGTATAACATATTTTGAATGCATCCTTTCAAATCAGGATTTTACTTGATTTAGCAAATAATAAGAAATAGTAAAATTCAGATTGAATCTTGTATTTATAATTAGAATAGTACCAGAAAATAAAAGATCTTTTTGTTTTCAGATACTCAGTTGTGCATGGTTCGTAACTGTCTGAACTGCATGCATTTTTGACACTGAAAGTTCAAAGATTCAAAAGCCTCAGAAGATTCCTGATTCTTTCATGACTTTTGAATGTGAGGCCCTACTTGTAATCCCTTAATAAAGACTTGGTTTGAATGGAAATAAAACTCAATATCTAATCATTTAAAAATATGAACTGTAAGATTCTTAATTGAATATGTATTAATAATTTTAAGATAATTTACCAACCAAGTGATCAGTTTAAAGGCCCATTTTTAGTCTAAAAGCAATTTAAATTCTTTGGACAGGTAAGTAAAATGTGTCACAGATTTGTTATGAGATGCAATTTGTACATACTTGTTCATGACAATATTACTACAATGCATGATTAAGAAAGAAAATTCAATTGTTTACTAAATTACAAAAATATCTGATATTATATCCTTGTCAGTTTTTTTAAGATTTCCATTGACCTGCCATATAGTTCTATTAACGAATCACAAGTACATATAAATTGATAATGTAGCAGACAAACAAATTGTGATTCAAATACGAGGGTTGTTCAAAAATAAATAGGACTGCGGTGATACCGTTCACATCTTTTAATATACCTACATGATTTTACAAGTACATGTAATATACATCCTAACTTATCCTCTACATACAAAGAAAATATCAATAACATATGATAACAACTAAAAAATCTATGACAATTACAAATAACCAAGGTTATGCAACCCGGCGCACAAAAAAATATCACTCATGACGTTCACAACGTCGCATGCAGCTATACACATAACTAACCCTTTCCTGTTTATTATCCTGTCCTCACCACATTTAAATCTTTTCCTTGTTTATTATCCTGTCCTCACCACATTTAAATCTTTTCCTTGTTTATTATCCTGTCCTCACCACATTTAAATCTTTTCCTTGTTTATTATCCTGTACTCACCATATTTAAATCTTTTGTGCCAGCTAAAAATGAATGATCTGTTCACACTATTCTAGACCTTTGTTTCCTTGATTTTTAAGACGATTAAGAAAGAGTATCACCTAATATGCTGACAAAATTTGACAAGTGGCGAATTTTTAACTTTTCATTCAACGGCATGTTTGCACGTTTAACGTTATCACCAGTATTATTCAAATCTTGTTTATTGTACTTTGGCATCTAACATCAAAATGATGCCAAATCTGTACATGACATCACTTATATATAATGAAACATGTTGGCAGAATATGAATAAAAGCAAAGGACAAATAATGAAAAAATCAGGAGAAAAATGGTGCTACAAAAACTGACTTGATGCACTGTGGCAGGTGCGTGTTACCATTGTTATTCAATTGTAGAATGCGCGTGCCTATAGTTAATAAATATAATGGAATTATTACAAAAATGTAGAAAACATTTTCCAATTGCCGTACATATGAAAATATCTAAAATCTAACGGAAACAGAAGATGCAAGACCCTCAGTCCTATCTATTTTTAGCTCACCTGAGCACTTGTGCTCGGGTGAGCTTTTGTGATCGCCTTTTGTCCGTCGTGCGTCGTGCGTCGTCCGTCGTCAACAATTGCTTGTGAACACTCTAGAGGCCACAGTTTTGACCCAATCTTCATGAAACTTGGTCAGGATGTTTGTCTACATGATATCTCGGATGAGTTCGAAATTGGGTCATGTGGGGTCAAAAACTAGGTCACCAGGTCAAATCTTAGAAAAACCTTGTGAACACTCTAGAGGCCACAGTTTTGGCCCAATATTCATGAAACTTGGTCAGGATGTTTGTCTACATGATATCTCGGATGAGTTGAAAATGGGTCATGTGGGGTCAAAATCTAGGTCACCAGGTCAAATCTTAGAAAAACCTTGTGAACACTCTAGAGGCCACAGTTTTGGCCCAATCTTCATGAAACTTGGTCAGGATGTTTGTCTACATAATATCTCGGATGAGTTCGAAATTGGGTCATGTGGGGTCAAAAACTAGGTCACCGGTCAAATTTTAGAAAAACCTTGTGAACACTCTAGAGGCCACAGTTTTGGCCCAATCTTCATGAAACTTGGTCAGGATGTTTGTCTACATAATATCTCAGATGGGTTTGATATGGGTCATGTGGGGTCAAAAACTAGGTCACTAGGTCAAATCTTAGAAAAAACCTTGTGAACACTCTAGAGGCCACAGTTTTGGCCCAATCTTCATGAAACTTGGTCAGGATGTTTGTCTACATGATATCTCAGATGAGTTCAAAATTGGGTCATGTGGGGTCAAAAACTAGGTCACCAGGTAAATTCAGGTAGGATCAAAATGTAGGCCACTTAGTCAAATGTTAGAAAAACACTTTAGATGCCAGATTTTTTGTCATTTTGCCTAACACAGCCATCTTAATCAGGTGAGCGACACAGGGCCATCTTGGCCCTCTTGTTGAACAACCCTCGTATTCCTGATTATGGACCATCTTTGGAAATACTTACCAGTGCGAAATGTTTTGACGTCCATACAAAATAATAGATGGTGTAATTTGATCAAATTCTTAATGCATCTAACTGCTATTTTACAGCAGATATTTGCAAATTATATACCATTTGTGTTCAACTACAATATCGGTATGTCAAAATCTTTCAATCTTTTATTTTTCATAAACTTTGTACCATTATGAAATATAATGGGCCTTTCAAGAAAAAATTTTTTTCCCTATAAACATTGCATTGAATTAAGAAAAAATAAGGTTGTTTATGATGTAGTAATTTTTAAGATAAAACATGCCTGTCATAAGAATCCTTAAGAATAATTAAAGGGGATGATTTATCCTGGTAAGCTGTATTCTTTATTTCCTTTGTGCTTTGTGTATTTGGGATAGTTTTATCCCCACAAAAATCCTTTTTTGACCTTCCTTCATAATTTGAGTAATTTCTTTAGAGACTTTAGCCATTGCCTCATATAGACAGTTTTGAGACATTAGAAAACTGAATAGACCCTGATCAGATGGCTCCTGACACGGATCAGGGTCTCCTCTGGGTTTTTTTTTCTTACAGAACTTGTCTCAGGTCCTATTTAAGAAATCTATTGTTTCATTTACCATTTACAGCTTAGTCTTAATTGATATTCATCTATTCATAAATTTGTACTTAAATTCATGATAGCCAGTCCCAGGTCTGAATCTGAATGGTTTAATCTGTGCTAAAAATATTACATTAAAGATATGACTTTGTACCAAAAGATACCAAGAAGCTGCAACTTCCTCCGACAGTCAAGTTTTATTTCCACGATATTATCATGTTAATACCTGTGGTTTGGATTTTCCCATGGCATTTGTTAAGCTCTTTTCTTGCCAGTACATTGAAAGGATTTAATATTTCCAGTGTGGGCCATCTCAAAAAAACGGATGTAACTCAGCCTCCCCCACCGATCAATTACTTATGGAACACATGTCATGGAAACAGACTGGTACAATACCTTTGTAGCCTTAACACAATGCTTCTACTTTTCTGATCATTATAAAAGTAGACTACCATTCTCCAGTGCATTATCAGGCCTTGAAAATCTCAAATGAAAATAATTACAGGCTGTGTAATGCTCCTGTTATTCAGCCAATTTGAATATCATCATTGATAATCAGCGTAGGATCCTTAAGCATTTTGGTAGACAGTTTGTCTAGACTTCGAGCTTCGCCCTAATACAACGTTTACCAACCTGTCTCCCAGCATTCCATACTTCTTGTCAGACATGGCCGTAAACAAGAAATATCAATAACGTGGCGGCAGGAGTGAAGTTACATGTAGATTAGGTGGAGGAACTTGGGGTTGGAGGTCGCTGATCTGCAGTCTTGGTGGTGCCACTGCTGCTGCTGCTATTTGTGGGGATGGAAGGGGAACAAATTCCTTGGTGCCAACAATATGCCAGTTTTGTGTAGAACAGTCATTTTTATTGGGTATAGAAAATTTAGCAAAGTGCATCTAACTTTATTATTAATATTGTTACATTTTATTTTGGATTTTATGGCGTCTTTGTATGTGTTGCCAAAGGCTAAGAAAAATAAAAAAGTTTCTTGAGCCATTGCTTAGAAATGTTATTAATGTTGCTAAAGAATGGTTTCTGTTTAAGCTCTTTGTCTCAGAGCCTTATCTTGTAATTGAGCCATTTCTCAGTGATTTTGAGATAAGTTTATGGGAAGGATGCAGTTAGTTCACAACTCACAAATGGATGAGAACATTTCTTATAAAATAAATTCTGTAAAGCATAAAGTGATATACAATATAATAGAACTTATATTACGGCATCTATATAAATTATTCATAACAGTATCCTGTTGTGTGGAAAAGAGAAATGGGGCACATTTAACCTTGAACTTCATACAGACTTATTATGTCACCTTGGCAAACAGAGGAAACCCAGATCAGACAGCTGATTCTTTCAGGAACAGTATCTCATCAGGGTCTCCTCTGTTTGCTCATACAATACTGAAGCCCATATTCTACATTCTGCATTGCATATTGTTCTGTATACCATTCAATGTTTGTAGTCAATAAATACTCATCAAGCCATGAATCTATGCATGCATATTCATGAGGTTAAGGGCTAAGAAACTTTTTATGCAAGCTGAACATATGACGAAATCCTTATCACTTTTTAACACTGTGCCATTCAGATACCTCTAGAATGAATTAAAAGTCTATGAGGAGACTTGGCATATTTGTAAATTGAGGGCAAGGTGCAAATCTATGGTATCTACATATAAATCTTTTGCACCATGTCCTCAAATTATAAATTTTTACTGTATATATCAGAATGCATAATACAAGTTTCCAAACCAGTTTTTAAAGAAACCTTCAAAATTTTGTATTCATAAACAAAAATTATGAAGGACTGAGAAAATGAAATGAAGTAGATTATTTTAACTGAAACAAAAATATTTAAATGTGCATAATTATATCATGAACTTTAATAGCATCTTCATAGTTTTGTCTTAAGTGAAGAAATGTATCGGATCTGTACATAGTATTATACTAAATAAGTTCATTAAACTTTTTTCAAAGCCAAGATAAAGATTTGCAGATTTCTCCTCAAATTTAAAAAAAATAATTTCTCACTCTAATACAAAACTCATAAAAACGTGTGCTGTAGTACATTTAATGTAATACGATACTAAAATTAATAGAAAGGAAAAAAGCTCTTTTTGTTGAAATATCAAAATTTAGAAATTAAAAGAATAGAAAGAAAAAGATTTGTTAAATTATTAAACCCAGGATTTTGGACAGAACTTCTCTTCAGAACTTTTCAATGGTTAATTAAAGACATTTTATGGCTTCATGGAACCAGGAGAATCTAAAGGAGCCTGTGCAATGAATTCAACGAGTCTTTTCATGTCGATGTTTGTCTAAACAAAATTCTTTGTGCAAGAGTCTAAAAGGCTAGACATTTTGTCTAAAGACGGCTTAATCTGTAACATGTTTGGAGACATTTGGCTTTATATCTCACTCAGTACATCTTCCTGTGGAATAGAACTTTTCTGGAGATTAATAATACATAGCAGGGAGAATTTGTTACAGTTCTTTTTTTTATTGAGTTGCAGAAAAAAAAGATTGCAGAATGATTCTGTTCAAGCAGACGACATATTGAAGAAGATTTGGAAAATGAAGGCTGTTTGAGAGATGGATTGCCTGTTGTCCTCTTGGCTATTTTTTTTTATTGCTAATTCAAAAATGTGAAAAGACATCCAGAATATTGGCGACTACTTTGAGTGAATAGGGAAGGATTCAGGTGATCAAAACAAAGATCCCAAGTTCAAGCTGCTGGTCAGGGTGTGCCCATTAATATGGTTTACCAAAATATTGTATGTTACAGTCTGAGATTTCATTAAAATTTAAGAAAATGAGAAAAAAAAAATGAGAAAAAAAGAAAGAAAACATCAGTAAAAGACCTTTTTAAAAATGCTGTCTTAAATTAAAATTTCCAAAATACAATTCATAATCTCTCCCATATGTCAAAAGATTACATTTGCATAAACAAATTGCTGTATTTGTAAATCAAAGCATCCATGGTAATATTTGAAATGTTTTTTTTTTCGCAGGAAATACCTTAGAAGTTTTCAAAAAAAGTGATGAAAATAGCAATGTGAGTCAGAGTTTCAATGATTCCTTTAAGTTGCCCTGAAAAGTATCAAAACAGCTTCTATGTAAAACTCACTCACAAGTTCAAACTTATGATTATTCAAAATTGTGATGCTGGTATATAACAGTTCAATTTCAAATCGATTTTAATGTTTTGCAATAGAAGTACATGTCTCGTAATGGAGAAATTATTTTCTGCTATCATTTAATAATAGCGAATAAAAACAATGCTTGTAGTTCCTTTAATTCACCATACTCCAAAATCAGCAGTTTTTGAAAAATAAAGAGTTCACATACATTTGCTTATTTATTTGTTTATCTGCTTTATTTAGTTTCTTACATCCTTACATTTTGCTTATCTATAAATGGTACAATCTTGGTTAATCATTACACTTGAGATTTATGAAGTATGTGACTAGCTATAGTATTAAGTTAGTCAACCAGCAAGTATATGTAACTGTTTGAAGTTACTTTGAATGTGAAAACACAGCTAAACTTTTCAGATCTGGTTTTCATAAGTCTTGAATTTTGTTCTTTGTGATAATGCACAAACTTATGAATTAAAGGATATTAATTAACAGAACTTTATATACAGCAAAAGATTTTTCTTTGCCATGCTGACTATGTAGGATCTGAGCTATAGTATAGAATGGTATGAGAAAACAGAGGAAACCCTGATCAGATTGCTCCTGCAACTCCTCTTTTTTGCCAATTTGTCAAAATGAATCTAGATCACCAGATTGACCATTGATAGGCAGTGTTCATTGATAACATATTATCCCCCTGGAGGCGTGACGTCACAGAGGCAAAGTATAGGTTCAAATGGGGAATCATTTACAATGATTAGCATGAGTTCAAAATAAAAGCTCTATTGCTAACAAGTATAAAAGAAATAAGTTTAAATTGAGTGTAAAGTCATGTTTCTGAGTTGGCAAAGGCTCACATGATACTGCTGAATTCTGATTCAGAGAGGCAGATGAACTATTTTACCCACAAGCACACAGCCACCGCAGGCACCCTGGAGACTTTATTCAGGCTGGGAAACATGATCCCTGTAATGATCCAGGGCTTTAAATCATAAAGAGGCTGAAAATATGTTCCTGTCATGAAGATGGAGGTGGGCTCAGCAGTTAATGACACAATTTTATGATTTTACAGGGAACAGTAGAAGCAGGGTATCTAAAACAGACGGCAATTCATCAAGTAAGGTTAGATGTAACATGAACAGTGTCTAACTGAGCAGTGTTAGCTTGGAAGAGTTCATGTTGTTGTTGTTTTACTCCTCTGATAATTTGTCATTCATTTAGAGTTTTATTTTTCATTCATGAACGATACATCATTGCCTGTGTTTTTGTACCTGTTTCAGGGTGAAATGAAGGAACTGAAGTTCTGCACATTTGTCCCATTATGGCAGTATCACATCATGTCAACCATTGGAAGAATGAACAAAACCGCACAGTAAGATATTTAAACCAATTTGAATTTCTCTTGAAAGTCCTTAAGTAGGTCATAAGACAATTTAAATTTGATATTAAGCCCATTCAACTCTGACTTGAGAATTATTTTATTCTGTCATTCCCTGTTGTTCCTACACAATTACTTATAATTTACTATTCAGAGAGTACAGTCACTGTTCACTATTTAGAGAGTACAGTTACTATTCACTATTCAGAGAGTACAGTTTCTATTCACTATTCAGAGAGTACAGTTACTATTCACTATTCAGAGAGTACAGTTACTATTCACTATTCAGAGAGTACAGTTACTATTCACTGTTCAGAGAATACAGTTACTATTCACTGTTCAGAGAGTACAGGTTACTATTCACTTTTCAGAATATGGTTACTATTCATTTTTCAGAAAGTACCGTTACTATTCACTATTCAGAATGCAGTTACTTTTTTTTCAGAGAGTAGTTACTATTCATTGTTCAGAGAGTACAGTTACTATTCATTGTTCAGAGAGTACAGTTACTATTCACTATTCAGAGAGTACAGTTACTATTCATTGTTCAGAGAGTACAGTTACTATTCACTGTTCAGAGAGTACAGTTACTATTCACTGTTCAGAGAGTACAGTTACTATTCACTGTTCAGAGAGTACAGTTACTATTCACTGTTCAGAGAGTACAGTTACTATTCTATTCAGAGAGTACAGTTACTATTCACTATTTAGAGAATACAGTTACTATTCACTGTTCAGAGAGTACAGTTACTATTCACTGTTCAGAGAGTACAGTTACTATTCACTGTTCAGAGAGTACAGTTACTATTCACTATTCAGAGAGTACAGTTACTATTCACTATTCAGAGAGTACAGTTACTATTCACTGTTCAGAGAGTACAGTTACTATTCACTGTTCAGAGAGTACAGGTTACTATTCACTATTCAGAGAGTACAGTTACTATTCACTGTTCAGAGAGTACAGTTACTATTCACTGTTCAGAGAGTACAGTTTCTATTCACTGTTCAGAAAGTACAGTTACTATTCACTGTTCAGAGAGTACAGTTACTATTCACTGTTCAGAGAGTACAGTTACTATTCACTATTCAGAGAGTACAGTTACTATTCACTATTCAGAGAGTACAGTTACTATTCACTTTTCAGAGAGTACAGTTACTATTCATTGTTCAGAGAGTACAGTTACTATTCATTTCGAGAGTACAGTTACTATTCATACAGTTACTATTCACTTTTTAGAAAGTACAGTTACTATTCACTATTCTGAGAGTACAGTTCTCATTTAGGAGGAGTGCAGTGCACAAGAATGATAACTCTACCTTTCATAATTTTTGAGTTATTGCCCTTTGTTATTTTTCAGACTTATTTTTTGTTAGGCACATAACTTCAAAAGTGTTTGAGGTATCAACTTGATACTTCATGGGTGAATAGATCTCATTGGGGAGGAGTGCAGTGCACAAGAATGATAACTCTACCTTTCATATTTTTTGAGTTATTGCCCTTTGTTATTTTTCAGACTTAAGTTTTGTCCAGAGCATAACTCGAAAAGTATTTGAGGTATTAATTTGATACTTGATAGGTGAATAGATCTCATTGAGGAGGATTGCAGTGTACAAGAATGATAACTCTACCTTTCATAATTTTTTAGTTATTGCCCTTTGTTGTTTTTCAGACTTTTTTTGTATGGAGCAAAACTCAAAAAAGTATTTGAGATATCAACTTGAAACTTCATAGGTGAATAGATCTCATTGAGGAGGAGTGCAGTGCACAAAAATTATAACTCTACCTTTCATAATTTTTGAGTTATTGCCCTTTGTTATTTTTCAGACTTAATTTTTGTCACAGTGACCTTGACATTATGCCTGTAGACCTCAAAATAGGGGAATTAGTATGGGTTTCATATCTATAATCACTTCAAACATCAGTCTTCATTACCAAAAATTTTCTTTTAAAAATGAAATATTCTACTCTCCAACACATCTTCTAAAGAGTGAGCATTTGGTGTGGGATCGCCATGTCAACATGGCTCTTGTAGTCACTTGGCCTCTCACTGATGTGAGACCGAACCCTAGCCTGGTACTTCATCAGCTTGGCTTTCAGTAGGTCAGCAGTTCCATTCAGGTTCCCTTTGTAACTGAAGCAATGTACATACTAAGGTTCAAGTCTTTTGCCACCTGTAATAAGTTTGACATTACAGAGTTACCCATCAAAATGTAATCAAACAAATACAGCTCTAGGTTTTCAGCCTGCAGGTTCCTGGTTCAGACATATATTTTCATGACCTTTTCCCTGGGGTGTGAGGACTATAAGCAAAGTGGTGTAACGATTCATCGATGAATCACAATATGCCTTGTCTTCAATGTATGCATTGGAAAGAAATTTTAAATGGCAATACATTGTGATGCAATACAGATTTTACCTTGTGATGCATGGAGACAGCTGACAAGTATCGCAATATGCGCACAATTTCTTACACATGTAATATTTGTTACTTGTTAATACATAATGCTGCCGCTTTTGTCATTTTCCAGGAAAATAGTCAGAACTCAGTGTGTTTCTTTTTAGCTCACCAGAGCACAACCCTAGAGGATCAGCTAGGTTTCTTTTTAGCTCACCAGAGCACAACCCTAGAGGATCAGCTAGGTTTCTTTTTAGCTCACCAGAGCACAACCCTAGAGGATCAGCTAGGTTTCTTTTTAGCTCACCAGAGCACAACCCTAGAGGATCAGCTAGGTTCTCTATATACTCTGTATAGAAAATTTCAAATTCATGTCTTTGAAACCAATGGTCAGAATTTAATTTCATGTGGCACAAATGATCACCTCATGACTATCTACCTAAAATAATATCTTAAATAAAGTTGATCCCTTCAAAAATGAGGCCACTAGCGGGTCAGCAAGTTTCCTTATATATGCTATACTGAAAATTCTTTTCTTCTGGAACTAATGTTCAGAATTAATTCTTGTTTTGCACTAATGATTACATCAAGGTTTTAAAGCATAATTGAGGCGTAAGCATTTTCGTTTCCTTGAAAATTGAGGCCTCCAGAATATAGACTTATTGAAGAATTCTTTGTATCTGAAACTCAAATTTAGTTGCTATGGGAAGAAACCAGGTAAAATCAAATGACTTGAATTGTTTTGAATTAAGCTGATGTACTCTAGTCTGGCACATGAGTACTAACTGTCATATATCCAATCAAACAAAAGTTGTTCTGCATATTATGAACTGTTGAAGAAATACCTTTTCCAAAACTAAAAACCATTCACTATGTGTGTCTTTTTTTATATGCCCAAAGGGACGTACATGTATTATGTTATTTTACCATACTAACTACTGTGACAGTATGCATGGCAGCTTTGAAGAGCATCTTTATCTGCTTCATAACACTACCAGTTACGGTTCAACATTCTCAACCTGAAGGTTCCTTGTTCAAGACCTGAATTAACAACTGTGAGAAATTTTTATGCCTCCGAGATCTGTGATCAGGGGCATATCGTTTTTGCCCTGTCTTTTTGTTTGTTTGTTTGTCAGCTTTTACATTGGCCATAACTTAAAAACTATAAAAGATAATGACTTGAAACTTCATATATGAATACAATGTGACAGGAAAAGTGCAGTGACTAAGAACCATTACTCTACCTGGCCCAATTTTTAAATTATTTCCCTTTTTAATTTTTTTTAACAAAAGGCCATAATGACTTGAAACTTAAAACATAATATATACAATGGTATATAGTAAAAGTCAAGAACATAACTTCTGAACTATTTGAGGTATTGATTTTAAATAGTTAATCATTAGTAGAATTTTAATGACTATGAAACAGAACTCTGTGGGGTTCTATATTCCTATTTGCTCCCTTTATATTTTAATTATTTTTTTTGTCTTGAGCATTACTTTAAGTCTATATATTTGACATATGTCCTCCACTCATGAATGGCTTTCAGTAGTCATCATTTAATTTATCTGTCTTGTTCAGACGGGCGTTTTTTTAAACTTAAATTTTTCCCCTATATGTTATTTGCCCATTTTCTCTCCATGTATGAAAGCTGTTTATATGTTATTTGCCCATTTTCTCTCCATGTATGAAAGCTGTTTATATGTTATTTGCCCATTTTCTCTCCATGTATGAAAGCTGTTTGTTTGCAGTGCTGCAAGAAGGTTAGACTAAGTGATCATGATGTTGAAGATGGTCTTTAACTTGAGAACAAATTTAAGGCGCACCTATATTAGATTTAGGATTACCCCTGGCTTGCAAAGCAGATTAGCCTTTTGACTTTTTGATAAAGTGCACTAAATGTCTTTTTCTTTAGTATTTTCTGCAACATTTCAAGTAATTTTTGTGGAAAATATACATTCACACATGTGAGTTTGAGATTAAGTGTACATTGTAGAACTTTTTCTGTTTCCTGGTCAATAAACATTATTTGTATGTGGTTTTTCATGCCTAATTAGAAACTTAAACCGCATAAAGATTTAGATCAGAATTAGTGTTTTATGACCAGGAAAGTAATAAAATTTGATGGCTTCTTAAGTTTATTAGGTTGTTTATAAGTGTTATAAGGCAGCAAATTAGAATGCAACAAAAACTAATCCTTGTGGTTGTTAGGAACCTGATTTATGTTTTTCATCTACTCTCCTGTCTCTTTCAGCTTTCACTTTTGCATGTTTTTTATCCTTTTTCCACTTTATTTGTCTTCCTGTTCATATCTTATTTGCTGATAAGTTCAGATGTATTTTTTATTATACACATATCTTTTCTTTAGAGTGTAAACTATTCTTGATTTAGGGTATATTTTAATCTGAATGTTAGTCGTGATAGGTAAGCTTGATGATGATGATGAAGATTCTAGTGAGACAAAAAAAAAAAAATAATAAAAATACTGTACAATGATGTGCCCCTTCTTTGTGATCATAATGTCATGGTCATATGTGGCCCCAAGGTCATGGTCCCAATCCATGGCCTCAAGTTTGTGGTCTCAAGGTCATGGTCTTAATCCATGACCTCAAGTTTGTGGTCTCAAGGTCATAGTCCTGTCTAATTATCCAGTGATGTGGTTCTAATCTGTGGCCTCTGTAGTTGTGGTTGAGCCTCCAGATTTTGTCCACTGTATATCTCCAGTTTACCTGGGAAGAATTGGTCAAATATTTGCCTCCTCAAGAGGATGGCTCACTAAATGGCATGTCTTAGAAAGTTCTTTTGAATCTTAGAAAGCATCAAAATGTTGTATCAAATCAGCATGCCAGCTATGCACATAACCTACATAACACCAGTCCCGTTGCTGAGTGGTTAGAGCATCCTCCTCAGAATCGGGAGGTCTAGGGTTTGATCCCTGGCATCCCATACCAATGTTGTAAGAAATGGAACTGGTTATGCCACATGTCTAGGGTGTGATACTACAGTGTGGCAGCACTATATCTGTCTCAAGTAGACATCATCTCCAAATGATTGAAATACTGTTGGTGGGACGTTAAACCCTAAATTTATAAACAACAAATACATACAAGAGATGGTCATAATTAAGTTTTGGTTTTCAAAGGCATAAAGTAAAGATTAATTTTATGATATATGACATCAGTGTTTCGGTAAGACCTACCCAGTGGAATCAAGAATGAAATGTTTTTCCATATCTGCAGTCAGAAAAATGTAACTGATTCATTGATTTTGTAAAGCTTTAAAAGATCATTGTATACTTTAGATTTTGCCTATTTCTATGACTAATGTAGACTTTAAAAGATCAGGGAAATATGTACACTATTGTCTGACATATCTAGATCAGATACAGAATTAGTGTATATGTGAGCCGTCTAGACAGGTTTAATTATGGCTGTGTATGGGAAACTATACCTTTGTTCTCTCAATACTTGCTACAGCAATGTATGTTCAAGGTGAACTTTTGGGATTGTGCATCATCATTTATGTGTCACCCATGTGTACATCATCAGGAATATGTCACCCATGTGTACATCATAATGTGTGTGTCAACAATTTGTACATCATCATGTATGTGTCACCCATGTGTACATCATCATGTGTGTGTCAACAATTTATACATCAGGTATGAGTCATCCATTTGTACATCTCATGTATGTGTCACCCATGTATACATCATCATGTATGTGTCACCCATGTATACATCATCATGTACATGTATGTGTCAAGAATGTATACATCATCATGTCTGTATCACCCATATTTACATCATGTATGTGTCACCAGTGTGTACATCATGTTTGTGTCATCAATGTGTACATCATCATGTATGTGACACCCAGTGTACATCATCATATATGTGTCACACATGTGTACATAATCATGTATGTGTCATCCATTTGTACATCATCATGTATGTGTCACCCATTTGTACATCATCATGTATGTGTCATCCATTTGTACATCATCATGGATGTGTCATCCATTTGTACATCATCATGTATGTGTTATCCATTTGTACATAATCATGTATGTGTCACCCATTTGTACATCATCATGTATGTGTCACCCATTTGTACATCATCATGTATGTGTCACCCATTTGTACATAATCATGTATGTGTCATCCATTGTACATCATCATGTTTGTGTCATCCATTTGTACATCATCATGTATGTGTCACCCATTTGTACATCATCATGTATGTGTCATCCATTTGTACATCATCATGTATGTGTCACCCATTTGTACATCATCATGTATGTGTCATCCATTTGTACATCATCATGTATGTGTCACCCATTTGTACATCATCATGTATATCATCAGTTTTTTGATATGACAACTCCAGAAAACTGTCATGATAACTAGATGTATTTTATGTGATTATTTGAATTTAATTTACACAAACTTTTTATATTCACCCCTTTGCCATGTAGTGATGCTTTCTTTCATATTTTGCTATGTATACAGTAAAACCTCACTCTGCGACCAACTCATTTTCACGACCAACTTTATATTACGGGCACATTTTGTCGGACCTGAATTTTTCTATATATATATTTCAATGGTTGCTCACCTCATTAAAGCGGGCATTTCAAAATTGCGTAAAAAGACCACTAAAATCGGACCAAATTGTAAAATTAGTCTTCTTTTGATCTCAATATTGCGAACGATGGTCCTGTGAAAAAGTTGCTTCAAGTTGTCATTTTATGACACCTGGTTTCCGGTACAGGTGAAGGTTGCACGTGCCGTAATTCGGATGTTTTGATAACACGGTAGATAAGATTCAATGGAGAGTGTCCAGATGAGCTGCCCCTGATTAGCAGTAACAATCACCGTGACGCGTTTCGATTGTCTTAAGTTTTGACAGGCGTTAATTGGCACGAAGACTTCCCACAAAAATGTGACTAAAATAGAATTAGATATCCCGCCATATTAGTCAATCACTATCATAACTACTTTCCAAAGACTTTGATTTAAAACTGAAATCTAACGTTAAGATCTTTAAATTCAAAAGAAATTGTCTTGAATCAAAACAGTACGGGAAAAAGTCAGAGGCAACTGGATGATTAAAAAAAGCATATTACTACAACAATTGAATAAGCAATCAGCTTGATAATTATAGGAAAATTAGATAAATTTAAAATGGGTAGACTTTTAATCGGCATGATATGACCATAGATTTTAATTTTAAATGTGAAAAAAAAGTTTTATAAAAATAATCAGGATTACATTTCATAACAAAACTTTTTAAAAACATTAAATTGATTCAAGAGATGTTATATTCGTCTATCAAATTAAAAAAAATTTTGAATTTGATCAACATTGAAATGAAATATTTATGAAAAGACCATAGCTCAATAATGAGACCAACTCAATAATAAGACCACTTTCAGATGGACCCAATAGTGGTCTCATTATCGAGGTTTTACTGTATTCAAAATCAGTGAATGGGTAGAGGCTGGTTACATTACATCCTCAAAACTAGTATACTAAAAAAAAAAAATGTGTACTCCTGGCATTAATTGAACCTAAGTATTTTTAATATTTTTACATGATTTATGGAGTTTGAAAGAAGAATTGCATTTATAATGAAGAATTTGGTGAATCTTTTTAAATTTTAATCACCTGTTGAGCCTGTGTAAACAATTCTGTAGTATAAAGACGAAGCAGTTTCAGTGGTATAATGATAAAAGAGTTAAATGACTTTAAAATTAATTTAAAAAAAAAAAAAAAAAATAAATTTTTAAAAAAAAACAGAAAATGAGAAAGAGAGACAAAATGAGAAAAAAAGAGATAAAGTTTTAAGAAACAATATGAAGGAGGGTATTTATATAAAGGGGGAAAATACTTAAAAATAACACATATAGATGAATAAATAGAGAGAGAGAGAGAGAGAGAGAGAAAACTCATTTCAGTTCAAAACTGACCCTGCTTTTCTGTTATACACAAGGTCTCCCTCATCATAATTGTATGAAATTGACGGCTAATTGACAGCCATTCTGCCGTCAGCATGTAAAGTGTGAGGGCGATATTTAGTCGCCATACCAACTGTACATGCATCTTAACAAAGAAACAGGGAAAAAAAACACAACCTCGAGTGGGATGTTTAAGGTTTTCTAGTGTTCACCACGAGACATGGTGTCTAGACGCTGTGGCTAGTGTCAATTCACTATCAGATCGAGTCTGTCTGTTTGTATTGATTCAAGTTGTTGTGTATGTTTGAATAAACAGACCTTCCGTTTAGGCAAGAGTGGAGGTAAAACTGAAGAAAAAAAATGATGTGGAAAATATTTTCTGTATTCCAGCTTCTTAATGGAGTAAATATTCATTTCTGAAGGTAAATGTGTTTAATTTTCTGATTTTGATGGAAGTTTCTTAAGCTCAAGAAATTTGAAATGGTTGGTTTGTATTTTCATTGGGGAGGGGGTAAGTACTCTTGTGTGTTAACATCTCTTTTGTCACATTTGTTTTCTGTAATATGACTTTCATTAATGCATATATAAAAATATCATAGGTATCACCTTGTATTTCAATGTACTTAAAATGTGAATCAGACCTGATGGCTGAGTGGTTAGAGCATCTGCCCCAGGATTGGAGATTGTGGGTTCAATCCCTGGCCATGTCATAAAAAATTGTACCAGTACAGCTCACTTGCTTGGCACTCAACATATAAGGGAAGTTCCAGGACAAGTTGCAGGCCTGATGTGAGGATAATGTAGACATGAGTCCCCACATGACTAAAAACTGTCTATGGGACGTTAAACCCTCTCCTTCACCTCCCCCTAAAAAAAGATAAAATAAAATAAATTCTGTTTTATATCTTATGTTATGAATGTGGAGAAAATTTTTCACGTTAATACTAAAAGAGATGAATATTTTCATTGCTCCATGTATGGTAAAAATATTTTATTTTAAATCTTTGTCTTTAACAGTTGAACGTTTTTCATTAAAATGTTTTCAGTTGAAAACAATTCTGTAACAACTGTATCAGTAAATGACATGACTCAATCACTTAGTGGCTGGACATATAGTGTATACCCTGTCTGTCTTGCCATTTTTCTGTCCATCTGAAATACAAGTGTATGTATCGTGCCATTTGTCAACGGTGTCATATGGCATTGAGGCAGCATTATATATTTGTCTCATGTGGACAAATTTCCACGGATGACTGAATTCTGTCTGTGGGATGTTAAAACCTGAATAAGCAAGATGAATCAGTTATTAACCCTTACAATGCTGTTGGCACTTGTGACTGGACCTTGCAACAACTGCACACCATGACCAGACTGCACTGTTCACTACTCAGTCAATGATTTATCAGCAAGCACATACCCCCACAAACAACTAATCGTACAGTCCAAAATGAAGAAAGGATGAGTCCAATCAAGAAATTAAGCATGGTAAGGGTTAAGAGATGATCTTACCCGTAACCAGATTAAGACCCTACCCAGGTATCTCTACTCTCCAGGGCTTCCTCTACCTGTACTAGGCTGGATGTCCCGTAATGACTGAAGTATTGTCACACAACAACCACCACATAAACCCTTCCTATGCTAAATTTCTTAATTGGACTTCTCCTTTTTCAGTTTTGGACTATATCATCAGTTGCTTATATAGGTGTTCGCTGAAAACTAATTGATTGAATAGTGATCAGGGCAGACCATGTCAGACTGCAAGACTGCACAGATGTGCAGGCTTAGCTTGGTATGCATTGGTTGCAAAGACAGTTTCAGGCAAGTGCCCACAGCATTGCAAGATAGCTGGAATCAAAGTAGAGAATCAAATGCTCAGAAAGTAGGTACTATGGTTTTGAGTGACTATGTCACACACAACTGAAAATGACCGATACTTTGTCAGATGCTTTGCCTAAAATTAGATCAGAAATACCATATAACCCAATTAATTCTCCCCTCCCATTTTTAAGGGAATAATAGGCATGTATTATTATTATGTATATATAGGTACTGTGTTCACCTGAAGGCATCCAGTCCTTGTAAATAATTAACAGATCAATCTGTGGAAAATTTTAAATAAGATCAGGCTGTGTGTTATCTACGGGCTGATTAGGATTTAAGATTAGGTTATACAGTTTGTAATGAGCCATTTTGTATTCTGTATAATCACTGTTGAGGGGGGCGGGGGGCGGAGGTCAGAGGTAACTTTTGAAATTTGAAAGTGGCAGTGACATTACACTCTAGGCAACAATAACAACCACAACACTATCATGCTAAGCAAGGTCTGACATTAAATTGTAAGCTTCAGTTTGATCTGCTATATTATTACACCAAGGGGTAAAAAAGCCCATCTAAGTAACAGTGAACCTATGTCAGTAAGAGGCATTTCATTAGTGATGACATGCAGGATTTTAATGTTGTCCAATGATTAAAACCGACATTTAATCAGATTTAAGTAAATTTTTCAGGAAGATATCTGCATATATACATCCTTTATAGATTACCTCTGCAGAATTGTAGCAAACTATCTGATAAACTCTGAGGCAGTGAGTAAATGGAGAACAATACTATCAGCTTAACTATCATACATCTCAAATTCCCAAGTGCAGACAAAGTGGGGAAATATATATTCAGTATTTGGTGTGTGCGAAGATAAATTAAGTACAGGAAACAATTGCACAAGAATTGAGTTTTCAATCAGTTGAAAGCCTCAGTTCAGAATTTAAATAATCGTCAGATACAGCAGGAAGAGGGCTAAAGTAATCTCCATGGATTTTATTCTCCTTCGTAAATCTTTAGGTGACAGCCCCTGGTTTACAAATTTGACAATTGACATATGGATATGCCACAATCCTGTATATTTTAATTTGCCTCTCTCTTTGTTTTCTGTTTATTTTTCTTCCTACTTCTCTTTCAGGGTAATTTCTTTCTATGTTTCATCTTTATTACCTTTTACATCCAGTGCATTTTCAATAGATATTATCTTCAGATCTTACTTTCCTGTCATCTTTGAAATATAGACAAGTAGCCTTTATCATTTCTCAAGTTTGTTTTTTAAATCCCTTAGACATAAAATTAATGTAAATGTCTTGATCTTAGGAATCAGTATCATTACAGTCTGTCCATCTGTCCTTTGTCTGTCCATCTGTCCTTTGTTGGTCCATCTGTCTTCTTGTCTGTCATTCTGTCTTTTTCTCCATTAGCTATGTTAAGTCTACACTTATCATTAGCGTGACTGTGTCTGTAAAGTGAAGATCCCTACTTACTTCAGGTGTATCACAGTTACTTCTCTTAGTATAAATCATAATTATGCATATGTCAAGATCTGCTGGTCAGATTTTTGCAGGACCTTAAATCATCAGACCCCTTATTTTCTATCTAGTTGATATTCAGAAACTGGTAATGAAAATTCTAAAATATAATATTCCATGCAATATACATGTAATAATTATGTATTTTGAAAAATAGTTACAGTGATTAATAGTAATAGAATAAACCGTCCCTGGTGGCTGAATGGTTAGAGCATCCACCTCAGGAGTAGGAGGTTGTGGGTTTGATCCCTACCAGCTACATACCACAGATGTAAAAAGGGGCACTAGTATAGCTCCCTTGCTTTGTGCTCATCATATAAGGGTAGTTGCAGGACTGGTTGGCCTGGTGTCAGGATAATGTGGCTGGATGTGGTATCATGCCACATGTCTGCGGTGTGATACTGCAGTGTGACAGCACTATATCTGTCTCGTGTAGACATAGTTTCCATATGACTGAAATACTTTCAGCGGGATGTTAAACCCAGTACAATACACACAAAATAAAGAATAAAAAATCTTCCAGTTAGTTTGTCAATCAATCAATCAATCAATCAATCAATCAATCATTCAGTCACATACTTTCGAAAATGTCTTGTTCCATTGACATTAACCAATTTAAGTTCATGGATATAAATATTTGCATTTTACTGTAAGAAGGACTTTTGGCAGCTACAAAAGTTAGGGTAGATTAGTCTGGTGACTACCACTAACAATGCTGACCTAACCATACAGAATCAGTCGTGGTTTTACCATATCCAGTCCTCTACATCAGGACAGACTGTACCAGACCATAAAAAAATGAAGAAGCTTTTAACTGAATCTTACGCTATGATAAATATGCACATTTGTTTAAAAGAAACTTATAACAAATGTCACAGAGCCTTCTCAAATAAGTTTAAAAGCCAACTTGTCAGTTTAAAGTTTTACTGGCTGTTATAGATTTCTGAACACTCTCTGCCTTGCGTGTACCTAATTACTTATCTCTCGTGAAATTTTACATTTAAAACAGTGAAGCTGGGGCCATAAATTTTTCTAGTTGTAAATTTTGACAAATAATCTTAGGTTAAAAAAGGAAAAAGGAAATATTTTGGTTGTTAAACTCTGAATATTGGGCATAGACGTTGCTTCTGTGAGTATAAATTTGTGTTTGGCATATTTGAGAGAATAACCAGCTTCTTACGAGACGGATAAACTATTTTGCATACAACTAATAATTCTCCGGGGGAAAATTTTACAGCAATTGGGATTGTGCATATGGTGTTAAATATAACTTTATTCTCTGTAGACAGGATGTGATACCGTGAGACCTGAACTATATGTGACGCTTACAGTGGGTATCTGGGCAGATGTAGTCATTGCATAAAAACACTTAAGCGCTTGTTTAACACTAACAATAAAGTTGTTGATTTTAACACATTTCAATAAGTGATTAACCCTTTCCCTCATATAGACTCATTTTGATGCACTCAATAGGTACCACATAAAGCCTGATCTGCAGTAAACCACAGTTAAACCTTACCAAATTTAATTACAAAATCCTCATTTCCAGACCACTGAGGAGCAGCGAACAGCATAAAGATCTGGTTTTATGCTGTTCGCATAGGTCTTTTCTTGGTGTCCTCTATGAGGGAAAGGGTTAATGATCTGGATTGTATACCTGAAAGATGTCTTGAAAGATTGTGAGTCACTGTAAAGTACTGTTGTCAAATTCAAAGATTTTGAACAGGATTTTTTTTATTCCCTATTAACACCAATTAAATAATCATTAAAAACTTTTGAGATATATATATAGTTTTGTACTAAATCAAAATCATGTCAGTTGAACTATCTATTAAATGAAAATCTCTTGCTTTGTAAATTCATAGGATTTAAGGACAGACTATTGCCTTCATATTTCTTATGATTATTGTGTTCTCTTTAAACCCCTTTGATATTTTACTGTTCAACCTGTATCTGGTCTGCAGATTCTATGCTGTCAGGGATGTATTGGTAGGGAGGGATTTGGGGGTTGTTAAACACTGGCTTTCTGAAGGGCACCATGGTCCAATGTTGACATACCTGACTGCGGATCTGAAGGTTGTGGTTAAGTTAGGATCCTGTTGGACGCAAAGACTTTTACTAACCTTCCCAAGCACAAAATACTGATCCAACCCAGGAACTGTAGAGAGGGATTAGTAAAATATTGATTCTTCAATGACTACCTGGATTTTCACACTGTATGTACCAGCTGTCACCTGCTGTATACCATGACTTAGGAACATTCCTGTGCAGATTGACATGCTGTTTTAGTTAAGTTTTGAGATTACAAACATCTAGTTTGGATGAGATGTATACAATACAAGAACTGTCGACTGGTTCTGGTGGTTGAATGAAAAGAGCCCATAACCAGAAGGCTGAGGGTTTGATCCCTGTCTGCAACATAACAAAGCAGTTAAAATAATACTGGTATACTTCCTTTGGTTCTGAGACTGGTAGCCTAGTGTCAGGATAATGTGACTGTATGTGGTATTATGTCACTTGTATACAGTGTGATATCACAGTGACGCAGCGCTGTATCTTTCATGTAGACAGAAAGTCCTCAAATGACTTAAATACTATCAGTGGGATGTTAAACCTATGCAAACAAACAAAGTTGTTTTTAGCAATCTCCCATGTAAATTATTGTAACTTGACACATATTACTTCCATTATTTTGGAAGTTAATCTGGATTTATAGTTATTTATGTGTGTTACACTATGAAGCCTATGTTACAAGCTTATGTTACGTATTTATTGAGCTCTGTATGTCTAATGTGTTAATGTGATTCAGGAGTCTTGAATATTGATAGAAAGAAATATAAAAAGTAAGGATATACTGTAGTGTTACTGTCTTTCTTAATTGCTCTAAAGGCATCACAAGAACCACTCAAAAAGTTCCAGAAATATTTAGTAAAATCCCTGAAACACTTAGTCAAGCCCCAAGAATACCCAGAAATATTTAGTAAAGTCCCATAAATATTCAGTAGAATAAACCAAAGGTGGTGAATGTAGTAGTTGAGTGTATAGGATGATAAGTTGTTTGAAATTAATTTCTTAATGGGTAAATTTGAGGTCAGGATTTGGTTTAGCAGTGTTATTTTTGGTGAGTCTTCACTAGGGTTTATAGTTTCTAGATATAAGAGAAGTATATATATTTGGCTAATTGGCACCACACTACTTAAAAGTCATGATGAAACTGTTTCAGGAAACAATCAGGCATATAATCAAGTATATATATATATATTAGAGTTTCCTGAAACAGTTTCATCATGACTTTTAAGTAGTGTGGTGCCAAATAGCTGCTCTTAACTTTCTTTTCTTGAATTCATTAATGTTATATTAGTTGGGATGCCTGAATAACAGCATACTAACAAATTGATCGTCAGTTTCAAGGATAAAACTGAGCATTGTAAATGTTAGAATATTTGCACAATAATTAAGTTATGTTTCCAGAATACTGTGATACTATAGGTTAACAGACAAACTGCACCCTGTCACTTACCATTGTATTCCATCCTTATTAACTGCTATAAGAATTGAGTCAGTGTTTTCGTAGCTAGTTTGACTCCATGAATTTAAGCTGTTTCAAAATTGTACCCTGCCCCTGAATTGTCAATACTTATTTTGTCCACCAGACTGAAGTTATTAAACATTTATAGCTTAGAGAGTGTCAGCCATTGGTAAAACATGATAATCTGTTTCTGTGAACTGAAAATGGTTAACAGTATATCTGTACTTAAATACTGTAACTGGTCTACAGCATACCTGTACTTAAATACTGTAACTGATCTACGGTATACCTGTACTTGAATACTGTAACTGATCTACGGTATACCTGTACTTGAATACTTTAACTGATCTACAGTATACCTGTACTTAAATACTTTAACTGATCTACAGTATACCTTTACTTGAATACTTTAACTGATCTACAGTATACCTGTACTTGAATACTTTAACTGATCTACAGTATACCTGTACTTAAATACTGTAACTGATCTACTGTATACCTGTACTTGAATACTTTAACTGATCTACAGTATACCTGTACTTGAATACTTTAACTGATCTACTGTATACCTGTACTTGAATACTTTAACTGATCTACAGTATACCTGTACTTGAATACTTTCACTGATCTACAGTATACCTGTGCTTGAATACTTTAACTGAATAAGGAATTGGTTTACAGTTAAACTGTACTTAAAAACAATAACCATTTCTATAGATTCCATTCCTTGTTATAACAGCACTGCTCTGACTCATTTGGCTGCTAGTAAAATGTACAACTTAAATATCTGTAATAACAAGCTCATATTGAGGGAATGTGTCACAAAGGTGTTGGGAAAATAATTACGACCACCACTAAGGATCATCAATTATTCCAACATATGCATTGTAACCTTAACCAAAGGGGTCTGGCACGAAAGTTGGGTCATATTTCTCTATATATAATACAAGGGATACTATTCGCGATTGACCAAGATTCATACCCTCGTTGAAAAGATGCCAATATCTCAGTCATTTATGATGGTATATTCATATTCTTTGCACCTATCGCAAGCATATACATTTATGTAACCAAAAATCACAACTGTTTCACCCACGCTAATGCAATTATCAAGCAACGAAACCTGCTTTGAGAAACTAACTTCAATTTTTAGAATCTTGACACGCATTCGTATAGCCAGTCTCCAAGTGTAAACAGTTGTTTATGTGAAAGGGCAAGGTAAACCAACACAACAATCACATTAAACAAATTAATTGCTCACATAGGCATGCATAATATTTTCTCGGGCGCAAGAAATACAGTAGATATCGCCATTTCAACCAATTGTCTACTTTCACATTGCATTTAGCAAATCTTTGAATCAAGTAATTTTCAGAAGAAAGAGATGTTTTGATTGGCTGTTTCTAGCCCCTACAACCAATCAAATTCATAGTTACGTGATTCACAAAATGACTCATGATAGAGTGAAAGATCATTAACTAACGAAATTGGCAATATCTACTGAATGCCCGAAAAGACATTATGCATTCCAATATGAGTAATTAATTTGTTTAGTGGTATTATTGCATTGGTTAGCCTCGTCCTCTCGCAGAAATGACTATTTACACTGGGAGACCAGCTGTACGAACGCGTGTCGAGATTTTAAAAATTGAGGTTAGATTCTCATAGCGAGTTTCGTTACTTGATAAATCGTTTGCATGGGTGAAACAGTTGTGATTTTCTGTTACATAAATGTAAATGCTTGCGATAAGTGCAAAGAATTTGAATATACCATCATAAATGACTGAGATACTGGCATTTTGAATCTTGGTCATTCGGGAGAAGTATCCCTTGTATTATATATAGTGATATATGACACACTTTGACACACCCTTCAAAACTTTTTCAGAAATGGTTTTAAGGTTAAGGAAAATTTAACCCTGTTTTACACCATGCTTAACAAAAAAAAAACCCTTAAAAAACCGTAGGTCGAATACTACACCGGAAATTTCTCTATATCCCATTACTACATTGTAATAACATAACAACACAGTATATATCCCCATTTTGGATATATCATTACTCCACTGTAAAAGCATTACTGTACAGTGTAGATCCCATTACTACACAGAGTATTACTTTGCAGAATAGATCCAATTCTACACAGTGTAAAACAATAACTACATTTTGTACATAACATAGATCCAATATTACATAGTTTAAATTCCATAACTAGACAGTGTAAGTCCCAATTACTTCATAATTCATTATGTACCCCTCAAAATCCTTTAAATAAAATGTAATGCAATATAATTAGTGTTTTAACAGTGACACTATTTGTAATTGCTATCCTGTGATTATATACAGTCCAATATAAGGTGGTTGCTGGGTTTGAACCTCTGAACCTGTGCTGTAATGGATCTTTTCTGTTTTAGAAGGAATGTACAAGGGTTACTCCGTAATAAACTGCATATATCCTGATCAGCCTGTACTGGGGTTACTCTGTAATAAACTTCATATATCCTGATCAGACTGTACTGGGGTTACTCCGTCATAAACTTCAAATATCCTGATCAGCCTGTACTGGGGTTACTCCGTCATAAACTTCAAATATCCTGATCAGACTGTACTGGGGTTACTCTGTAATAAACTGCATATATCCTGATCAGACTGTACTGGGGTTACTCTGTAATAAACTTCAAATATCCTGATCAGACTGTACTGGGGTTACTCTGTGATAAACTTCAAATATCCTGATCAGCCTGTACTGGGGTTACTCTGTAATAAACTGCAAATATCCTGATCAGCCTGTACTGGGGTTACTCTGTAATAAACTTCAAATATCCTGATCAGACTGTACTGGGGTTACTCCGTCATAAACTTCATATATCCTGATCAGCCTGTACTGGGGTTACTCCGTCATAAACTTCATATATCCTGATCAGCCTGTAATGGGGTTACTCCATAATAAACTTCATATATCCTGATCAGACTGTACTGGGGTTACTCCGTAATAAACTTCATATATCCTGATCAGCCTGTACTGGGGTTACTCTGTAATAAACTGCATATATCCTGATCAGCCTGCACATACTTTTCAGGCTGATCTGGTTTTATATTTGCTGCATCAGCAATTTTCCTGGGTGTTTTCATGCAATAAAAGTGATATTGACCAATCTTTTGTTATAGCAGCTAAGAAATTCAAAAGAGTTAGTATGTGGTAAAGAAAAATATGATAAGTTCTCTATAAAAGAAAAAAAATGCAAGATTTGAATGAATTGCAGTGCCTTAGTATCGCTCCCCATATGGTTGCCAGGGTATGGCCAGAAAGGCTGGAGCTTGTCATTGATTTACCTTCTGTATTCATATTCTGACATTTAATCAGTAATATTTAAAGGTTTGCAGACTGTGTTAGCTGTTTATTCATGTCTTACGCCATTTAGGAATTCTGTGACCAGACAAGTCTCCTGTCGCTGGTGCAATTTTTTGTTTGCTTGTTGTTGTTTTTTTCTTTGAGAAGTGTGTGCCAGTGCCCATATTTCAAATTGTGAGCTGTGATTCCAGGAAGCCTGTAGCAAAATTGCAAAACAAGGACAGGCTATGGTGATATTTATGAAGATATTCTAGGATTTTTCCCCTGCCTGCAGTACATAACTATGTCTGCTTACTTCCTTAATTTTGCATGATGGTGTAGGCATCATAGCGCTATCTGATTGTCAGCTCTACGTTGACTTCAGGCTGCTGAATATGCAATTGCTTTGTCTCCTTTCGGTCTACAATATTTAGACTTAAATCTATCAGTGATCTTTCTAAATGACAGATGTGTGATTAGTTTAACCAATGTTTCCAGCTTAAACAATAGTTTGGAATTAATGGTCTGGAATAGGAATAAAGGTAGCGTTGTTTTTATTATTTAAACACTGAGGTCACAGGATGTTACAGACTTAAGATTATACCAACAATTAATTGAATCATTATGATAAAAATATACCAAATATTTAATTACTGTATTCATTCCAATAAATCTACCCATTTCAATGTTGTTATCAGGTGCCCATATTGATAGATGCAGTGAGAGCATGCACTATTATTTAAGTGAATTGTAATACAAAACTCAGTATTTTCTTATTTAAAATAAATGAAGCATTACCGGGAATTGGCATTCACATTGAAATAATTTAAGTTTCATTCCAAAAGAAAGACCCAGATAATATTTTTTTGATGATGGCTTTTTTCTTTCTTTTTTATTACCTGTCAATTTAATCAAAATTCAAGTAACTATTCACAACTCTGAAAAAGAAATGAAATAGGGAAGTCTTTCCTATTGTGGCTGGATATAGAATATGGAGAGTTTCATGTGGTCTTAAAATAGTTATATCTGGTAGCTATAAGCATCCAATATGTGAGACCTCATTTACTTTGGATAGGAGGAGATTAAGTTGACCAAGATGGGAGCTTTCCATTTAAATGTCTGTCAAACTGTTACACTGGGGTTAGCGACACCAAGTCTGACACATGCTATTTGAAATAGAATGACTTTCGAAAAAAATGAAACAATCTCGTACTTAATGATGACAATTACGTATTGCGGAGTCATTTATCTACTGAACAAGTAGTCAGATCGGCTCCCTGTAACTCATTCATTATAAAGGGAACCAGTTAAGTTGTCAATAGCAAAGGATGCCTATATTTTGTCTCCAGTGTTCTTTATGTGATTTTAGAACCAATGTATTTGTTTTGAATGGAATATTATTGCATATCATGGGATGAGTATACTGTATGCTTTATTATTGCAGTTACACTCATATATATATATAATATTATCTTGTTAACACATTCGATTTTATTTGATTATATTCATTTGCTTTAGGTGTAGAGGTCTAGGATGAGTTCTTTTACATATAGCTATTTTTAAAAAAAAAAAAAAAAAAAAATATACAAAGTACATGTTTATGAAATTATTGAAATATTTTTATTTATATACGTTTGGATGAGCAATTCTTGCCGTGTGTTTTTTTATGCAATACTGTACCTCTTGTTCTTCACAACTTAGATTAACCCTTTCCCTCATAGAGGATACCATGAAAAGACCTATGCGAACAGCATAAAACCAGATCAGTCTGCGAGTAACTTGCAGGCTGATCAGGTTTTATGCTGTTCGCTGCTCCTCAGTGGTCTGGTTATGAGGATTTTACAATTAAATTTGGTAAGGTTTCAGTTTGGCTTTCTGCAGATCAGGCTTTATGTGGTACCTATTGAGTGCGTCAAAATGAGTATATATGAGGGAAAGGGTTAATGATTTATGTCTTGTCCTTGTGGCTGAGTGGTTGTAGTGTCCATCCCAGAATCAGGAGGTTGTGGGTTTGATTCCCTGCCATGACATACCAAAGTCATGAAAAAAGGGTATTTGTATTACTTCTTTGCTTGGCGCTCAGCATATAAGGGTAGTTCCAGGATTGGTTAGCTTAGGTGTCAGGATAATGTGACTGGGTGTGGTATCATGCCACATATCTACAGCATGATGCTGCAGTGTGGCAGCACTATATCTGTCTCTTGGAGACATAAGTCCCCAAATGACTGAAATACTGTAAGTGGGACGTTAAACCCAACAAACGAACAAACATAATGATTGTATGCCTCATTACACAATAGATAGGCTGAAGCTTATCTCAGAACAGTTTTACAGTGTTAGTTATATTCACGTTCAGCAGACAGTAGAAAACTTGTTCAAGCTGAACATTTAAGGTTGATTGGGTTTTGCACTGGTAACTGTCACATAGTTTTAAGACTGTGAACCAGATGGGTGATTTTTTTTTATAATTTTCTCATTGGATCATGTTAAAAGATCATTCATCATTGACAATTATCCTGTCTGAAATATGAACAATTAAATATAATTATTATCAATTATTAACTGACCTGAGCACATTAGACCCTTAAGGTAAGCTATTTGGGATCATGCTGTGTCTGTCATCCATTGCTGTATGTTTGTCATCATCAATTCATTTACTTTAAATGATGTACCTGAAACCTGTTGGCAGAAAATCTTGGCATAGATGACAAACAATGGGTCCCTGATCAGAGTTGCTCATTTAAGCATTATTCATATAGATGTCATGGCAATTAAAAGAATCTTATTTTGAAAGTCCTAAAAAAATATTTTTCTATACTACTTAAAATTGATAATATGAAGTTGAACATCTATAGAATGTGACTGCCAGAGAGTGAGGATGGTTCTTTGATATAATCTATATTGAAAATATAACTCCCTATAGTCAGAAAACCTGCAGTCGGAATTCAATTTTATTTTGCACAAATAATAACCTCATAGCCCTGTAAAGTAATTGTTAAAAAAAAAATGGAGCTCCTAGTAAGTGGACAGTCACTTCAATATTTCCATTTTTTCCCTGAACCTTTTGGGGAGAATTTCATTTTATTAAGCCTGAAGTATTAAATTATTCATTCATAACCTCCAACAAATATTGCTACATCAAAGATAATTTCAAATGCACACAGGGATAAGGACTTGGTTTCTCTTTCATTCAAAATTTATTTTGGAACACTGTAAAATACTTGCCTGAAACTTGGTTTATAATGTATGGAATGTGACAATATCAATTCTCCATTCCCCTAACAGAAGTTATTATTCAAAGATCCATTTTGAAATGAAGTCCCATGGAGTTAGAGCCGTTTTCTAATAATCTGTATATAATAGACTTTTTAAACACTCTTAAGTTAATGAGAATTAGCTTTTATCTAGCCCAAATTGTCCAAGTACATGTACCCATAGAAACATTTTGAAGTTGACTATTAATTAGTGTGATGATTGTTATTTTATTTATTGAACTCTGCAAATGAGTGATCAAGGGCCACACTGTGGCCTTCTTGTTTATTATGAATCTCTTAGATTTTGTCCCACAAACAAGATGTTAACAAAGGAGCACATGTCATTGTTTGTGGCCAAACCTATTTTTATTCAAATAAAAGTTAGGGTCAGGGAACTATCCATTGTACACCCTGTTACTTATATGGTAGACCACTGAAACAACAGATCTGACCCTGGACTGAATATGATGTTATTCTGGTTTGTAACTTGTTAATCCTTTACCTCATGAATATTCATATATGAATTTATGACTTGATGAATATTATTTAAATGAGCTTTGAAAAGTGTATAGAAATAATATATTTTCCTTTGATTTGCAGACTGTGTAGAATCTGAGGTACCATTGTGTGTGGTGTCTTAACCTGTCTGTATGATCTATTAGATTTAATTAACCCTTTCCCTCATATAGACTCATTTTGACGCACTCAATAGGTACCACATAAAGCCTGATCTGCAGAAAACCACAGTTAAACCTTACCAAATTTAATTACAAAATCCTCATTTCCAGACCACTGAGGAGCAGCGAACAGCATAAAACCTGATCAGCCTGCAAGTTACTCGCAGGCTGATCTGGTTTTATGTTGTTCGCATAGATCTTTTCATGGTGTCCTCTATGAGGGAAAGGGTTAAGAAAGAATTTGTGCATAAGGGCTTTGGTATGTATTCATATATTGCACTTTATATTTGCAGATGGTGATAAAAAGACAACACCCACAGGAATAAATCATAGCAAGAGGGAGGTATGGGAAACCAAAACAATACCATGTACCTGTATATTCCACTGACTGGAATCTGGGAGAAACTGTTGATGCAGTCGACTTAAAGCCTCCTTGTACAATAAGCGGTCCCCATGCTAAATGAGTGCACCTTCTTGATTGATAGCACATTTGAACATATCCTCATACATAGTGTAGTGTGATAGAAACCTTGTAACAGGTTGGATTTCAATGTGCCATACTAGAAATGTTGAGAATACACTACTTTGTGTGGTTTAATGCAGATAGATATCAGGAAAAGATTTAATGTGATTCACAGTGTGTAAGGGTTTATCTTTGAGCTGATTGTATAGATATTTGTCAGATGATTGATAATTGAGTGTAGGTCTTTAATTATTTCACTGGCTAAAATACCTTTGTCATCTGTTTAAACCAACAGAAATAACAACATATTGGATTAAAGTATTTCAAAAGTGAATTACTCACAGGGAAAGTAATTGGATAATATTGGATATGTTTTGGTTGAAAGTGTCTTAAAGGTCTGCACCACATCCTATAGTTCAGCAAGAGTCATATGATGTCTGGTAGAAATGCAGGATTTCTGGATGTATTTATTAAACCATGTGTAAAGAAAAATTCAAGTCTTCTGTTTATAGCAGATAAGGTATTTCTTATGTGAAATGATTGAAATGAGTGTACAAAAACAGAAGATGGAAAACAGAAGAAGGAAGAACTACTGCATTGGATGATATCATTATGGAAAAGTTAGACACCCAATCTGAAGTATGTACAAATTCATATAAAGAAAGATCTAATGATCATCAAATAGAATCTCCACAAAGAGTGCACAAAGAAGTCGAGGAAACTCCTCTGACAGAAATCAAATCTGAATTTAGTGTTGATTCACTAATAAATGATAGAAAATTCATCTCGGAAATTGCCTGTAAAACAAAAAAAATGGTGGAAATAATTGAACTAAAACCTGGGGAAGATAAGGCCAATGACACCTGTAAGGATATCAGTGAAAAAACAGGTGGTAGTGACCATGGTTTAATACATTATGGTCATGTTACTGATGATCAAAAACACAATAAAACACACTTTGTCAATACAGTTAAGCAAGATAATATACACAAGGGTTCTCAAGAGATGGATCAGAAAAATGAGACACAGGTAGAGAAGCAAGAACAATGTGTAAAGGGTGTTGTATCAAAGGATATAGAAAGTGCAAAAAAAGACTGGGAAAAGGTCTGTGAATCAAATGAAACGCAGGGAAGTGTTGGTGTTAGAGTAAATAGTGACAGTAAAGAATGGGATCATTGTGCTGTAGACATGAACAAAAAAGAATCACTGAAATTACATATGAGGTCAAAGAACTACCATGGTTTAGATCAATCCATGGACCATGGGCATGATGGTTTAACCAATGGCATAGATAGAACATTGCAAGAGTCTAGTCATGGCAGGAAGACCCCAGAGTGTACAAACAGTGATAGTGATAATGAAACACAGTGTGGCTCTGAATTAGCCAGCAGAAATGGGACTAGTTTAATGAAGTTTGCAGAGGTACTGTACAAGTGCACTCTTTGTACATCCATTCCTTCCATTTTGACTTCCAAATCCAGTTTTTTACAGCATGTGTCAGAACAGCATTTGATGAAAGATCACAGCTTCCAGTTGTGTAAGTTTTGTTCCCTAAAGTTCCGGACTGAAGAAGATCTCAAAGAACATGTTCTTGCTTTGCATACAGGAAGTGATGCAATACCCACTGCTCATACAGGAAATGATGTCATAAGGCAACCACATGATCATTTAATGGAAAATGACAGTGATTCAGACTCATCAGGGCACAGGCAGTTAAAAACAAAGTATATCAAGAGAAGTAAATTAGAAATAAACCATGACTTTGAAAAACCCAAGCAGATAGTGGACCATGCAGGCATAGAGACCTCAAATGGTTCATTAGATTTATCCAAAAAGGATCTTAAACATAGTGATGTATCAGTGACGTCGCATGAAAAATTTCCATTTTGTGATAGACCAAGTACTAAACCCAAAGATGATGTAAACATATTCAATGTTCAGCAGATCACAGATCAAATAATGAAATCCAATGTTCAAGGTAGAAATCCAAGTAGCTCAAATGGTCAAAGATTCTCTTTCACCCCCAGTTTCACCCCAGAGTTTGGAAACTTTACAAAACTTGTTCGTGAGGGTGGAAACATTGTTTATTTCTGTCAGGTGTGTAACTGGAAATCTCCTGTGAAGTCCACATTTCAGGTCCACTGTAATACTAGCTCTCACAAAATCAAAGTCAAGTCAGCAGAAGATCCAGATTCAAGTGAACAAGCTGATGTCAATGTAAAAACCGAACAGGGCAGTCACAAGTCTCCTAACATCTGTGTTAGTAATGGTCTAAATAGTACTAAATATATTAAAATGGAGACATCTAGCTGGGTTGGAGCAGAGGGGTCTCCTGGATTAGGCAAGGTGACAGAAGGAAATATGTTCTATAACTATGTTAGACAAAGGAACATGATTCATAAAAACAGAACACCAGTTGTCTCCCAGTTTAGAAATGGTAGTAATGATGAACAAGCTGAGTTCCTGTTCAGGAGACATGGGGAATTCCCTCTGGACTTTGCTGCAAAGAAACGGAAAAGGAGTTGCATTAACTCTATGAGGAATTTACAACAAAGGCAGTATACTTCAGACTCAGATAGCGATGAATCAAAGAGTTCAGATCGCGATGCTCAGTGGAAAAATCACACAATGAATATGACCTTGTTGCGAAATAAGTTATTACAGGAAGCATGTGATAGGAAAGGTCATCCCTCAGGGCAGGGAGTGAAGCATTCACTGACTGAAGCAAGAGAGTCCAGCCATAATTCTGAACAAACAAGTCTGGATCTCTCTCAAACCAAATCTGATCAGGTACACAATAGCTCATCTCCAGCTTCTAACCTGGTTTTGAGTAGTGAGCAGAAAGACTCATTTGTGAGGAAAAGGAAAAATGGGTCTCCTGCTTTGGATGGGGAACCACAAGAAAAATTGTCTAATAACATGTCTGGGGAAAAACTGAGAGACGGGCTGTCAGAAAATGCTCAAAAAGCCAGAGATAGTTCATTGTTTAAATTGTATAAGTGTCATGCATGTACTTTTGAATATTCAAGCATTGATGAATATGAGAGCCATTTTGAACAAGTGCACAAATCCTCCTTAGGTGGCTTAGCAGATAGGGTATTGATGGGGCTTCAACAGGGGTCAGAGTGCAGTGAGGTACTTGTGCATAGCAGACATGAGGCTCCAAAAGGGAAGTCAGTGGAGCCCTCCAACACCATTGGGAACTTTGAGATGGGGGAAAACTGGAGAGTGCAGAAGCTGAAAGAAATTCTTCCAGGTAGGCTTGACACTTATCTTTTTATAGACCTGTCGAATGATGGGACATATGGATTCACCTGTGGTGGCTGGGCAGGTGTCAGGTGATATCCACTGAGGTTGTCTGCTCTCTAACTCAAACAAATGTGAACCGATCTTTACCAAACTTTGTCACAATGCATATTGGCTAATTATCTTGGCCAATTTTGATAACTTCCCAATTTCACTGCAGGGTTCCCATGGTCAGGGAAAAGTCAAGGGAATTTTGAAATTGGTCAGAGAAATTTGGAAATTCAGAAAAAGTTTGGGAAAAGTCAGGGAATTTTAAAATCAAGGAATGTCGACCAAACAGCAGGAGGATTATAAGGAAAGGCTAAGGCAGTTTCTTCCCTTTGGCTTTTTTCAGTCAGTTTGAATTGTCAGATTGGCATAATATTAAATAAGTTTCCAATAGCATCCAACTGGCTCACCATCATTTCATGTTTGAAAATAAAAAATAATCTAGAATTTAACTTAGTTTTGGAAGATCTGTATTTGCCGCTGGATTTGCACTTAATTTGGTCAGGGAATTTTGAGTTAGGTCAGAGAAAAGTCAGGGAATTTTGATTTTTCAATTTTGTGGGAACCCTGCACAGTTCAAGACAATCCAGAGTTTAGGCCCTTAAATTGATAAAAAATTACTAAATTAACAGTGTCAAATTCTCTAACTCTGAGAATCATGAACCAATCTTTTCTAAACATTGTCACAATGTGTGTGAGTACAATATCTTGACAATAAGTTTGATAACCAGCCAAAATGTTCCAGACATTCCCAAGTTATGGTCCTTGAATTGATAAAAAAATTGCTAAATTAACAGTGTCTCCTCTCTAACTCTAAAAACTGATCTTGTCCAAACTTGGTCAAAATGTGAATGGGCACAATATCTCAAAAAAGTTAAATAACCAGCTATAATGTCTCAAACACTTCAGAGTTACAGCCCTTGGACAGATGAAAAATTGCAAAACAGTGTCTCCTCTCCAGCGGCTGACAAATGTGAACTGAATTTTACCATACTTGGTCACAATGTGTATTAGCACAGTATCTCAGCCGAGTTTGAAAACCAGTCAGAATGTCCCAGACACTCCAGAAGTATGACCCTTGAATTGATAAAATTGTAGGATGGAAGTATTTTGTGATAACCAGCGCTCTTGTTTCTGTTGTCTTCTGGAAGAATAGTAATGGGTCGGCATTGGCTGAAAGTTCTTTTTAAAAGGTTTATACATGTATCTTAAAAATTGTCAGAGATATTTGCTTCAGACTTTGAAACAGCACACATGTCTTCCCAAACTTCAAGTGTACATAACCAAGTTAGATGACTCTCTAAGTTGAATTAAATTTGTTTAGGTTTGCATGCAAGTACTATCAAAAGCTTTATCTCAGACACCACTGCATGTGTTAGATTGAAATTTTAAACATGTCTTCCCAACCCTTCAACATTTGGGGAACTTGCCTCCCCAAACCCACAACCAAAAAAGTAAAAGAAAAAATGGGTAAAAGTTTTGCTGTAATTTACTATGATTCTTCTATCTTTGTTAGTAACTATGATTATTGTTTTAATCCTTAGAATAACAAACGCCATAATAGTGTAGCGCCCTGTCTAGCAGACAGCTCTTGATGTCACTTTCTCTCTCTCCTATAGGAAATGTCAGAAATTTGCTTATTCATTAATATGTATTATTATAAAGATGTATTTGGCTCAATTTTCAAATAAATATTGCACCAGGCCAATATTTACAGGGAATGACTGTTGAAATGGGTAAAAAAAAATTATTGCCAAAATTAAAGGAGCCAATTTTTACCTTCAATGTTTCTGACGATTGCCTATTTTGCAGGTTTTAAATGTGAGATTTGGCATATTTTTGGCAAAATTTATGTTGCAAAACTTTGAAATTAATCCAGATACATTTTTTTTGGTCATGGCTGTTTTTCAGCACTGAAATATTAACCGTTATTTGTGGTAACAGTTGCACTACTAAAGTGTATGAAAAGGTATGTAAAGGTTATAATGCACCAATTAAAATGAGACAATCAGTAATGATCAGTAATTCTAAAGATAATCAATATAGTTTAAATAGTTTACACTGATGACCTATAAACAGGTAATCAGTGGGACGTTTAAGCCATCAAACAAACAAAACAATACCTGTTCTTGAAACTGCATTATAAAGTTGCAGAATTTGAGACTTGGGACTCCACCATGAGCATATTTGCAAGTAAATCTGCTATTTCTAGTCTGTGATTCTGGCACAATATCTTCAACTGTAGAATATCCCAAGCATGCTTTTGGATTGAGGTGGGGTGATTCAAAACCCTGCTCCTCCAGGTAGTGATGTGCATCTCTGCCTTGGTGGGGCCTTGCATTATCATTCTGCCTTGGTGGGGCCCAAACAATTCAACTTTTTGACTCTTATTGCATTAGTATCCCATTATGCAAATTGCATTATTCATACTTCTTGCATTAATCTTCATTGTACCTGCATCTTAGAATTTCATTTCATCTCTGCTTTGGTGGAACCTGGCATTATTGTCCATTAGAACAAAATTCATTCCAACACTGCCTTGGTTGGGCCTTGCATTATTGTCAATTAGAACAAAATTCATTCCAACTCTGCTTTGGTGGAACCTGGCATTATTGTCCATTAGAACAAAATTCATTCCAACTCTGCCTTGGTGGGGCCTTGCATTATCATCCATTAGAACAAAATTCATCCCAACTCTGCCATGATAGGGCCTTGCATTATCATCCATTAGAACAAAATTCATTCCAACTCTGCCTCGGTGGGGCCTTGCATTATCATACATTAGAACAAAATTCATCCCAACTCTGCCTCGGTGGGGCCTTGCATTATCATCCATTAGAACAAAATTCATCCCAACTCTGCCTTGGTGGGGCCTTGCATTATCATCCATTAGAACAAAATTCATTCCAACTCTGCCTTGGTGGGGCCTTGCATTATCGACCATAAGAACAAATTCATTCTAACTCTGCATTGATGGGGCCTTGCATTACTGTCTATTAGAACAAATTCATCCCAACTCTGCCTCGGTGGAACCTGGCATTATCGTCATTTAGAACAAAATTCATCCCAACTCTACCTTGGTGGGGTCTTGCATTATCATCTATTAGAACAAAATTCATTTCAACCACTCCATAACATATTCATATAGAAAAGGATGAAGAATTTTATCTATAACAAAATTGTCATATGATACTCCGACTCGAACCAGGACCGAAGCTCCTCCAAACTTGTCATGCTCCACTACATGGCAATCACAGAAACATTCATTATTTTGCCTCCTTACTCTCATCTGGCCATCATGAAAATCCACCATAAATTATTATTTATCAACCGGAAAGAAAATCAAATTTTTATACACACTGTTAATATGATAACATGGCCCTTTAATATTTTGTTGGGTATTTTATTTTGAAATCACAAAAAAAAGCATGAGGACTTTGGGCATTCATGCTTTTATTTGTTGAAGTAATAGAGAATATATATCCAAGAAACACAAGGTAGTGGACCGCTGCATGGCTTTCTTATCTAAACAAGCATGTTGGTGTAATGCTGTCAGGGGCAGACTGTTTGTTGCCACATTAATATTCATGATGTTCCAAACGTTTCTGAATACTATCAGATTGTTCCAGACTATGTCAGGTAATCTTCGTTCATACTCATAAGTTCTTCGTTCATACTCATAAGTTAAAATGTCGGCAGCTTTTTAAGATTTTCATTATGTACCCATAACTTTGTCTGTTTCAATCTTTTCTTTTCTTGGAATATTAATGTTACATGAAACATTTTCATGCAGTGTTTTAACATGCAACTTTCTGTTGACCAAGACTTTGTAGGCATAAGTGTTGGGCTGAATACATCTTTAAAAAAGTATATATCATAATTGATATTTATCTATCAAAACTGGTCCTTGTTTTCCACTAAGATTATGTGTCAGAGTATTTTTTCCATCAACAGTTATTTCTTTTTATTCTCTTTTCAATTAGCTTTTTCCTTTGTCCAGAGCTTTCTCATTTCACACATTTTGCACCTTTGATTGTGTTCAGCATATAAGGGTAGATCCAAGACTGGCCTGCTGATGTCAGAATTGATGTGATATGATATCATGCCAATTTTACAAGACATAACATAATGAGAAACTTTAAGTGTTTGAATTACAGGTGAATTTTGAAACAAGAACAAAAGTCAAGTAGACCTAAATCATATCTTGGATATCTGTGTATTCAGGGAGAGATCAGTGGATTGCACATTTACCAACAAAGAGAGAAAAAACATTAAATTTATGAATCCCCACAGGGATTTTGGTGAACATACCATTCAACCAACCATGTTTACAGTATATCCCATAAAAAAAAAAATCCATTTTCACGAGCTGTAAGCCAGCATGCCTTGGTGCCTCTTTTGGAGACCTTGGGCAAACATTGGCTCCACACAGTTGTCTGAAAGGCCAGCAAGCTGCACTTCAGGATAGACATCCTCATGAAACTGCTACTACTTGGAAGTCACTGGCCTATAAATCATGGTGTGTAGTAGAGATGACGATGATAAGTCCATATATTTGTTTTCAGACAGTTGATGGTTTATACCAGGCCAGCTTCAGATCGGCTATATTGGTTAACCTACATTAATCATTCTAAGTTACATTTATTTTTGTTTGTTTGTTTCATCATGTAACTAAGAGAGTAACTGAATGGGGATTTGTCTCTTATATTTTTAATTCACTTGAACACATTGTACATTCATACTTGTCATTCATTCATCTGTTGTCCAGGGATCCATCTGACATGCATCCATCTGTTGCCCTGTTATCCATCTATCATCCATCATCCATCCATCTGTTGTCCAGGGATCCATCTGACATGCAACCATCTGTTGCCCTGATATCCATCTATCATCCATCATCCACCCATCTGTTGCCCTGATATCCATCCATCCATCCATCCATCCATCCATCCATCCATCCGCGTCCGTCCGTCCGTCCGTCCGTCCGTCCGTCCGTCCGTCCGTTGCCCTGATATCCATCTGTTATCCATCCATCTGTTGTCCTAATATCCATCTGACATGCATCCATCTGTTGTCCTGATCCATCCATCTGTCATCCATCCATCTGTTGTCTGGTATCCATCTGTCATCCATCCATCTGTTGTCCTGGATCCATCTGTCATCCATCCATCTGTTGCCCTGGGATCCATCTGTCATCCATCCTTCTGTTGCCCTGGGATACATCTGTCATCCATCCTTCTGTTGTCCTGGTAATCCTTCTGTCATCTATCCATCTGTTGTTCTGGTATCCATATATCATCCATCCATCTGTTGTCATGTCATTCTTCCAACTTCATAATATTTAACAACTTTTGATTATGACTGATAAGGGGAAAAACATATATCGTACAGCCCATGCATTAAAAAGAAAAAAAAAAGACAATTTCCATATTCTTTTCAATTTTGCATCTGCATTTATTACAATCTACTATTTAAGTAGAACTTATGGCCATAATGCCTCAAGCTTAGAGACCATTTCAAAGGCTCAGCCAAAAGGGTCTCAATTTGTTCTTTAAAACATATAAGTAACAACATTTTTGCACTGAGCCCATGATTTTTTCAGTATCTTAGTATGACTCTTTAATTATAAAAAAATGCCAAATTTCATTTTTATTACACTCTAGAAGGTGCAAACTGTGAAGCAATAGTAAAGCTATATCTTGGACAAGTTCAGTTTTGCTTCTATCAGGCATGTAGCTGAGAAGTTAATGCCCTTTGATTATAGAATATGTTTACACATAGCAATCTGATAGGGAGACCATAACTTAATACCTATTCAGGAGTCCTGATTTTCTTATATCAAGAAATTTGTTATTTCTAAAAAATATACTCCTCTATAGATGTTATTTTGAAAAATTATAGATATTTCATAGTAAAAAAACCCTTATGACTTTCATATATTGCAATATTTTCCTTAGATTTCTTAAACCATGATTGTTGGAATCACTTCAGTCACATAGTTTCATAGACACTTACAAAATTGTTTTAGAGACGTATCTAGGAGACAAGATTGACTTCATACTCTGGAAGCCAGACGTCTGCCATTAAGCACATGTTCATGCATAAATTATGGAAATTTATATAGGATGATAAGATGCCATTTACCTACATTAGTTACTTTTTTTTCTTTTGAGCAGATGGCAGTAAACAGTGTTATGGTGGAATGTATTGCATATTCTATTGTTATTTATCTTCAAAAGCAGACGTGATGCAGAGTGCAGAATGTCTGGATAATGGATGAATTAGATGTTGCTTTTGAACTTCAATCCATTCAATTTTTCTTGTGTATTTTTCTATAGGCACAACTTTAATAGTACCATCATGAATTTTCTAGGAAAGAACTTGCCATCATTATGCATTCTACTTCTACGAAATTGTTTAAGCCTTTCCCTCATAGAGGACACCATGAAAAGACCTATGCGAACAGCATAAAACCAGATCAGCCTGCGAGTAACTCGCAGGCTGATCAGGTTTTATGCTGTTTGCTGCTCCTCAGTGGTCTGGAAATGAGGACTTCGTAATTAAATTTGGTAAGGTTTAACTGTGGTTTTCTGCAGATCAGGCTTTATGTGGTACCTATTGAGTGCGTCAAAAGGAGTCTATATGAGGGAAAGGGTTAAAGACAGAATACAGTATCCTGAAGCAGGTGCTTGCAGTACCACATGATACTTGCATCTTCACCAGATTAAGATAGCAATTTCAAAAGTTCAGCCTATGAAGTGTCGGAGAGTGAAAGTGATGAGCTAAGTGACAGCAAATGAAAATAGAAAATATAACTATATTTTTTTGTAATTCTAAATATAGATTCAATACCATCTGTGACAGTATTGATTGTGATGGAGAAACCACCCATTTTTTATACAATCACAGATAGACGTAATACACACATATAGTTTAAAATAATTTTTTAGATAATGACACCCTGTGAATAACAAACTGAAATGAAAAAAAAGTTTCTGTGTAACAAAAATAGAAAGGTCTTTTTCATTAATTTATGCTTCTTCAGAGAAGTCCCTAGTTCAAAGTATGCCACATTAAGGACAGTGTGTTAAATTGTGCATATGTTGCTTTCTTGTGTACATTATAGAATCTCATTGTATCTTTATCATGCAGAAAAAAATGAGATTGTCCAAAAACTTATTGACTGCCCCTCCTGCATCAGTGGAGATATATTTCACTGAGCTACAAGGGAGATCACTCATACTTTCCTAGATTAACCAGTCATAATACCGAAAATCTTTTCTTTGATTAGTGCTCAACGCAAAAGTTCTGATGTGGACAAATTAGAAAAAGTTTTTCAACAGCAAGAGTATTTTATTTTTACTTTTTGATATTATTTTATTAGACATTATTGCATAATGACTTTTAACTAGGCATTGACCCTTACATTTGACAGTATGTCATCCATCTACCAGAATATCCTGTTACCAGTCCACCATTAGTCACCCTGTAAAAGTTCAATGCCAGTCCAGTATTGTTTCCAACAGTGCCGCCTGCTGCTGCTTCAATTGACGTCTGCTCCAAGATGATGTCTGTGTTACTTAATTTTCCTTCTCAAGGACACAGACTGTCTGGGGGGCTTGGCTTTGGATTCTGTATTGCACTTAACAATTTTACCACATTCCTTACTCTCTCTCCACATCTACATTCCTATTTTTCCACACTGCCAGTTCTCTCTCTCCACATCTGCTTTCCTATTCCCACACTGCCTATTCTCTCTTTCTCTCATCTACTTGCCTATTCCTCCACACTGCCTATTCTTTCTCTTCTCATCTATTTTCCTATTCCTCTTCACTGCCTATTCTCTCTCTCCACATCTACTTTTCTCCACATCTACTTTCCTGTTCCTCTTCACTGCCTATTCTCTCTCTCCACGTCTACTTTCCTGTTCCTACTCCCTGGTTATGATGGAGCTATATCATCATTTTTATGCCTCCACTTTGAAAAAAGGGGAATAATAGATTTGTCTGTGTGCGATTGTCTTTTAATCTGTCACAAATTTATGTAGTCCACTTCTTTTAATACTATATGTGTCAGAGTAGCTAGTATAACTTTAAACCTGGTTGGTTCTCAAATTCATTGTGTCATAGCAGAGTTAAAATGATGCAAAGTATTGGCTATCCATGTCCTGTGAATACATTTCTAGTTAATGACTGTTGTTTAAGTTTGAAATTTATTCAAACCAGAGACCTTCCACTGGTAAGATGCTCTCAGCACATATGACCTTCAGTCCTTCACCTGCTCATGTTTAACAAAATATAGTTAGGAAAAAGTTACTTTATTTCAGTCTTTACACCTTGCCTCTGCAAATTGTAGTCTGTGTACTCTTTTACTCAAAAACATCCAAAATTATATATTTTTTTATCTTTTAATCAGTTCCTATAACTTAATGGAACAAATTCTAGCTACTGGTAATCAATAAACAAGAGTGAACATTGCATCTTATTTTTGCCAGATAAGACTTTCATGTAAACTAACAGTTATGAATTATTATTAAAGGAGAAATGGGTTGTAGTAAAGTAAAGTTAAAGAGAATTAAATAATTCTAAAATCAAAATGATATATATTTTGTTTGTTTATTAATATTTACTCCAGTTGACCAATGAGGACTTATCTTTAATTCACTGCAGATAAAACTGGGTAGTAGATATTGTCTCAGCAGTTCTCATCACTAATTCAAACATTAAAAACACAATTCTCTCAACTTATGACAGACATGGGACCAAGAATTTGAACAAATTTTCTCCATAATATTGGTGAGGAATTTTGACCTTAAGAAAGTGTCTTCCCTTTCCGTTCTATTACCATACATACAATATGAAGTTTGAATAACTTGGAGCGCCTGTTGACATGTTAGTCACAATCATTCATGATATCCTTGTCATGAGATGTCTGGATTGCTGTGTTGAATAGATCTTTTCATGCCTGCACATCATACTTAATTATCATAGCCTCATTACTGAGTTATTCTAGTCAGTATCATAATTTACGATGATTTACCTTCATTTGACATAGATCTAACTTGATGTCTCGTGTAAGGTAAACATATTGGGGTTTGGAGGTTATGGTGTTTTGAGGTTTGGGTTTGGAGGTTATGGGTTTGAAGGTTATGGGTTTGGAGGTTATGGTTGCGTGTTTACAGGTTGTGGGTTTGGAGGTTATGGTTGCGTGTTTACAGGTTGTGGGTTTGGAGGTTATGGTTGCGTGTTTACAGGTTGTGGGTTTGGAGGTTATGGTTGCGTGTTTGGAGGTTGTGGTTTGGAGGTTATGGTTGGTGTTTCAGGTTTGGTTTGGAGGTTATGGTTGCGTGTTTACAGGTTGTGGGTTTGGAGGTTATGGTTGCGTGTTTACAGGTTGTGGGTTTGGAGGTTATGGGTTTGGAGGTTATGGTTGCGTGTTTACAGGTTGTGGGTTTGGAGGTTATGGTTGCGTGTTTACAGGTTGTTGTTTGAGGTTATGGTTGGTGTTTAATGTTGGGTTTGGTTGGAGGTTATGGTTGCGTGTTTCAGTTGGTAAGGGTTTGGGTTATGGTGCTGTTTACATGGTTTAGAGGTTATGGTTGCGTGTTACAGGTTGTGTTTGAGGTTATGGTGGTGTTTCAGGTATAGGTTTGGAGGTTATGGTTGCGTGTTTACAGGTTGTGGGTTTGGAGGTTATGGGTTTGGAGGTTATGGTTGCGTGTTTACAGGTTGTGGGTTTGGAGGTTATGGGTTTGGAGGTTATGGTTGCGTGTTTACAGGTTGTGGGTTTGGAGGTTGTGGTTTTGAATCCTGGTGTGGACAGGAATTGGTCTTGACTTTCCAGGACAAAGAGTAATGGTCCATCCCTGAAACCATGAAGATTTAGTATACATTGTAAGAATTTGATTCAAAGTTGTATATCATATATCATAAATATATATCACATGGTTATATTTTGACCAGGCTTATCACATGGGTATATCAATAACAAGTTTATCACATTGTAATATTTTGACTAGGTTTATCACATGGTTATATTTTTGCTTGGTTTATCATATGGTTTAAATTTGGCTAGGTTTATAACATTGTTATATTTTGGCTAGGTTTAACACATGGCTATATTTTGGCTAGGTTTAACACATGGCTATATTTGGCTAGGTTTATCACATTGTTATATTTTGGCTAGGTTTATCACATAGATATATTTTGAGCAGGTTTATTAAAAACATCCAATATACATGTTATATTCAGAACAAGTTAATCCTTTAGTTATATTAAGAACAGATTTATCAATAACATACAGTCATATATTAATCTTTTTGACATGTTTATATTTAGAACATGTTTATCATTTGGATATATGTAGGACATATTTAATACTTGGATATATGTAGGACATGTTTATCACATGGATATATGTAGGACATGTTTATCACTTGGATATATGTAGGACATATTTATCACTTGGATATATGTAGAACATGTTTATCATTTGGATATATGTAGGACATGTTTATCACTTGGATATATGTAGGACATGTTTATCACATGGATATATGTAGGACATGTTTATCACTTGGATATATGTAGGACATATTTATCACTTGGATATATGTAGAACATGTTTATCATTTGGATATATGTAGGACATGTTTATCACATGGATATATGTAGGACATGTTTATCACTTGGATATATGTAGGACATGTTTATCACTTGGATATATGTAGGACATATTTATCACTTGGATATATGTAGAACATGTTTATCATTTGGATATATGTAGGACATGTTTATCACTTGGATATATGTAGGTCATGTTTATCACATGGATATATGTAGGACATGTTTATCATTTGGATATATGTAGGACATGTTTATCACATGGATATATGTAGGACATGTTTATCACATGGATATATGTAGAACATGTTTATCACTTGGATATATATAGGACATGTTTATCACTTGGATATATGTAGGACATATTTAATACTTGGATATATGTAGAACATGTTTATCACTTGGATATATGTAGAACATGTTTATCACTTGGATATATGTAGGACATATTTATCACATGGATATATGTAGGACATGTTTATCACATGGATATATGTAGGACATGTTTATCATGGATATATGTAGACATGTTTATCACATGGATATATGTAGAACATGTTTATCACATGGATATATGTAGGACATGTTTATCACTTGGATATATGTAGGACATGTTTATCAAAAACATACATGTATTTTCCTATATTGTTTATATTTGGAACAGGTTTGTTACATGTTTATATTTAGCTCAAGTTTAGCATATGGTTATATTTAGAAAAATCTATTATACACATAGTTTTAGAATAACATTTTTTTTCTCACTTTTTTCAAGCGCCTACAATATTTGATATTATTATGTCATCCTGATAGTGAAAAACACCGGAACGTGTTATGGGATGATGTGAATGCACTCACAAATAAAATGACTTATCATATTTTTAATACATTCATATTGAGTGAAACATTGAAATTTTTCCTAGTATGGGAAAATACAAAACTTCTTGTCATACAATGGAATTACAAAATACTTTGACTTTGTATTATGTTACAATGTATAATGGTTGTGTATCAAGGAAAAATGGCAGTGTATTGTGAACGTATTGATTTACCTTATTTTTTCATAATATCTTAATTATTTTAGAGCTATTCCGTTGAGGATGTAAGATCAATAGATTTACATGTATGTTAAATGACATGAAGTTAAACAGACATGGTTGAGAGAATATAAATGTGTACTTGACAGTCATGTCATTTATAATCCTTCCAACCTTATTTGATACAGTTCATATCAAAACACAGTAAGATGTTATTCTAAATACACACATATTCTGTATATGTAAAGTTTAGATGTCTTTCTCAACATGAATGACGGAAATATTATACATGATTTTCACTGTAAGTGGGGGGCTCCACTGGAGTCAGTCTTGTTGTGTCACCTTATTAACTTTTGAGTACTTAATCAGTGTCACAAAAGGTATTTTTGGATTTCATTATGGATTATTTTAATAAATTTTCTTTATGTCAGTACTTATCTCTCTTGATGGTTCTTGGTTGCACCTGGGAAGGTTATAAGAGATAATATTGCAGGATATAAAGCCACCACCTTAAGATCTGCAGTCATGTATTTACCACTAGATCATGGACACATTTTACTATGAATTGATGGGATATGATGTATGAATTGACTGATTCTTGCCTTCAGTATGGTCAGATTTCAGATGGTATTATATGATGTACAAGTTCACAAGGTAAAGAATTGATATTGTATTTTGTATGTTTTAGATTTCCTGATGGTGAATGACAAGGGGAACACGTCACGTGACTTCCTGTTGCAATGTATCAGCCTCACGACCGGACTGCCTGAGTCACACTCTGGTCGTCCGCGTGTAACAAAGCCATGCGTGAAGTCTACCCAGCAGTCTTGCTCAGCGCAAAGGCAAATACAAAAAATATCCTTTCTAAATAGAATATAGGGTATTAAGGTTACAAACTCATACATGACCTAGGCTGTCAAATAAAGGTCAAGGTTACAAAGAAATCAGTCTCCATGTATAAATACATGTAATGGCTTTGTAACAGTCAGTGGCTTTGTAATATAAACATGCTTCTATCCACCTGTTAAAGCATGTCTTTAATACTGTTTCTCTAGAAAAAAATAAAGCTTTTAAAATCAAGGAAAAAGTTCTGCAATTATTGCTTGTCCTATATATTTTATATAAAGGATTCATCAGTTTATCAGTCCACTTTCAAGACAAGTTTCAGGTAGGGCACTTTTTAGGACCATAGATATATTAATGTCATACTGAAGTTCACTATTTGATCAACTAATATATTTGGTTTTATAAGGTTTTTATTTAAATAGATAGATCCATGTAGCATGTAAAATTTCTTCATTAAACCAGCTTGGTTGGTAGGAGTGCTTAAGACGTTTTTGTTTAACTGTAGCATAATTATCTATGACATCTATAAATAATTGTTGGAAAATTTCAAGAGCACAATCAGGATCTTCAAATGTGTCTAATGCTGACCAATGAAATATCCAAGATTACAAATTCTGGCGCCAAAAAGTCAAGAAACTTTCTTTTCGGAGCAAAAAAGAATTTTACACTCAAACCATTACTATCAATAACAAAAATCCTAAAATTCTTTGGAAAAACTTAAGGAATCTATTAACACACACCAGTTCTTACATAATGATAGTGAAGGAAGTGCTATAACAGATCCAAAACAAACTGTGCAGAAGAAGTTATAAATACTTTACAAATATTTCCAAACTTTCAGAAGAGAACATAAATGAGCTTCAACCTATAAGTGAAGAAATCATTAAGAAATTTGTAAAAAGTAAAATTAAAACAAGAAATGAATTTGAGATTCCTGAAATTACAGAAACCTTTATTATAAAGCAGTTGAAATCATCAGATATCACTATATCAACTGGAATAGATAGAATAAGGGCAAGAGTCCTGAAATTAAGTTCAGCAATCATTTCGAAACCTCTCACTAAAATATTCAATTTATCTATATTTAAAAGGAAGATTCTCATATACTAAAAATTGCAAAAGTTATACCTTACATAAAAAAAAGGCTCTAAACATGATATTAATAATTATAGACCAATTTCGATATTGCCTGTTTTGTCAAAAATCATGGAAAAACATATTGCATTTCATCTTATACATTTTTTGGACCAATCCTTTTTCTGATATTAATCATAATGACCTTACCTTCACACTCAAAGTTCTTATTAGATATATTTGCTGACAACACAACAATTTCAGCCATAAATAAATCTAAAAATGATGTCCATAACATTCTTCAAAATGACTTGCTCTGTGTTGAAAATTGGTGCAACCAAAATCATATGATTCCCAATGTCACAAAAACTAAAGCAATGTTTATAAGAAGCAAAACATTGATTTACCAAATCTATCCCTACATGGAAAAAGCATAGAATTTTTGAAAAACTTCTTAGTGTACATGATGACTTGAATCTGAACTGGAAAGATCAAGTGGAGCTTACACTAAAAAATGCAACTCTCTTTTATATTTACTATTAAGGATCAAATCTTTTATTGACATTAACACAAGAAAACTCTTCTTAAATGCTTATATACTGCCACACATAGATTATTGTTGTACTATCTGGGGAAACTGTAATTAAACTTATCTCAATAGAATATTAAAGTTTCAGAAAAGAGCTGCAAGAATTATTTTAGACAAAGACTTTGATACCCCATCACAAGAACTGTTCACTGAACTAAAATGGTTAAAAATTCAAGATAGGATAAACTACAAAAAATGCACTTTAGTTTACTAATCATTAAATAATTGAAATCCTTATCTATGTAACTTATTTCAATATGTTGATCATGTTGACAAAACATTAAGATTATCATCAAATAATCTCCTGAAGGTACCTAACCAAGTGTTGAACTACTCCATCGAAGTCTGTGTTATTCAGGGCCAAAAGTCTGGAATTCTTTACCTGTAAATACTCGCACAGCTTCCTCTGTTCATCAATTTAAAAAATCTTATACTCAATGGTAATTTCCAGAATGGGACCTTTAATTATACATGTATTGTGTTTTGAGGAATCCTTTTTTCAAGATTGATATTGTCAGTTTAAATGGCATGTGATTTCTAAATTCTGTTATATTATTGTTATGTATGTTGTAATATATTGTTGAAATTGTATGTTGTAAATATTTGTTATTATACTCCTCGAAGGGAGAGCATATAGTTGCCGCTTTGTCCATCTGTACCGTCCGTCTGTACCATCCGTCCGTCATAATTTTGTCCGGTGCATAACATAATAACTATAAGAGGTATCGACATGAAACTTCATAGGTCGATAGATCTCAATGAAGAGAAGTGCAGTGTACAAGAATCGCAACTCTGTTTTGCATCATTTTGGAGTTATTGCCCTTTGTTATTTTTCATACTTAAATTTTGTCTGGAGCATAGCACAAAAAGTATAAGAGGTATCAACATGAAACTTCATAGGTAGATAGATATCAATGAGGATAAGTGCAGTGTCTGCTTTGCATAATTTTGGAGTTATTGCCCTTTGTTATTTAGCATTTATTCGGGGAGCATCCATCGGGTCTACCGATTCTATTGTTTCTTTTTATGTGGACCATATGGAAGATTGGTTTATGCCAAATATGTTATCCACTATAAATAAAGACTTTACTTACTTACTGACTTACTTACTTACTTACTAATAAGGATGTATAAAGTTTTGCTTTAAATAAGGATGTTTTAGCATTTTGCATTTATACTCCTCTCAGCCGAATTCTTCCCTGTAAAGCCAGGATGCTGGTACTTGTATAATAAATACAGAAAATAGTATTAACCCTTTCCCTCATAGAGGACACCATGAAAAGACCTATGCGAACCGCATAAAACCAGATCAGCCTGCGAGTAACTCGCAGGTTGATCAGATTTTATGCTGTTCGCTGCTCCTCAGTGGTCTGGAAATGAGGATTTTGTAATTAAATTTGGTAAGGTTTAACTGTGGTTTTCTGCAGATAAGGCTTACTGTGATACCTACTGAGGGCGTCAAAATGAGTCTATATGAGGGAAAGGGTTAATGAATATTAAGCTTGACATGTTACTTTCAATTTCTGAACATTTTACATATATAGACTCACTAATAAATGTAGCATAGTGTGGCAGGAAGAAGAAGAAAAAAAGTTGACTTCTAGTGGGATTCGAACCAATAAGCGGCCCTAATATTTCAAAAAGATTGGCAATTCTGTGCTTTACACACTAGGCTAATGTAGAAGATGGGTACTTTTCAAATGGAGTTTTTCTTCCTTAATCATTTCCATTTAATACACTCCATTCAGTATGAATCAGAATGTCATAGAAATATGAAAAAAATAATCTGCTATTATTGGGTAAACA
>CM037790.1:52525174-52575174 GCA_021229015.1 Solen grandis
CTTATAAGATAATGTACAGTACCAATACTGACCAAAAATGTACAGTACCATTACTGACCAAATACCTACAAGATTATATACCAAAACAGGCAAGTTTACCTCAAAATTATGTTCCTGTACTTGTCAAAAATTACCATAAAATAATGTCCAAATCCTGACAATGTATTAAGTGAATTTGAAGAGGTTTCCTATATTGTAATGTCATTTTAATTTGCTAAAGTGTTGACATTTAACCTTTACACACGTTACCATGTCAATGTATTCATTTTGTTTTTGAAAACTAATTTTTCAAAAAGGAAAAAAAAATCAGGTCAGAAGACCCTAGAATTAGTTTAGTCAGTGTCTGAAATAGAAATGAATATTTTATGTTTCATCTGTTACTTATTTGAAAGGTTGGGACTACAATGGGCTTTGTAATCAGTGTAAAACCAGATCAGCTGGTTAGTTGGGCCAAACAGTTTTAATTTATTTTGTTAAAGATCAATAACACTCCATCTGAAACTGTCTCCCTGTAGAAACTTCTCAGACAAAGGGGTGGTGTTGACATTTGGTCTGTCAGGGTGGCGATTGGCATTTCTTTCAGAGAGAAAAATCTAATGCTTTTTTTTTTGTCTGTTGAACTTATGTCAACTGTTTTGCTGATGTAAGATCAGAACTTTTTTTGTAGTTTGATGTGCAAAACACAATGTCGTCTGGACCATGTATCTGTCTGCTGGTAGGTCTCAGGTGCTCTATGTCTGATTAATGCTGTCATATTGAGATATTTGTTGCCATGGTGTTAAAGTAGGAAGACCAGACTGTTCTTGGACAGGCTGACTACTTACTTGTTGGTTGTTGCTGAACTACTCAGCTGTAACTCCTGTACTGAGTGATTGAAGAGTTTTAAGTACTTAATACTTATCAGCTGTAACTCCTGAGTGATTTTTTTGCTGAACTGCTCAGCTGTAACTCCTGTACTGAGTGATTGAAGAGTTTTAAGTACTTACTACTTACTTGTTGGTTGTTGCTGAACTGCTCAGCTGTAACTCCTGTACTGAGTGATTGAAGAGTTTTAAGTACTTACTACTTACTTGTTGGTTGTTGCTGAACTGCTCAGCTGTAACTCCTGTACTGAGTGATTGAAGAGTTTTAAGTGAGTAAGTATCGGGTTTTGTAAATTATATGGAACACCTTGAAAAAGAGTGTATTTGTGTGAAATGGTTGTATATGGAGACTTGAAGGTTGCCTAGAATTATTGATACATGAATAGGGTTTGGCCAAATTTCTTGAGAAATTGTTAGGTAACAGAAAAGTATAAACAGAGAAAGTTGAGGAGTGGGTGAGGGGGATAGATGTAATGAGAGATGGAGAGAATAAGGGAGGAAAAAGTTACTGAACTGTTTTGGGGTTCTTGAATATTGCACACTTAACACACGTGCACTCACATAGACAGTTTGAGGGTAGTTTATGGTATTGTGACACTTGTCTACAGTGAGATTCTTCAAGGAGGAAGCACTACATTTGTCTTTTGTTGATAGAATCCCCATATGGCTAAAATATTAGACTTAGTGCAAGCAAATAAACAGTCTGGGAAAAGGGATCATCTGCAGAGGGATTCTGATCTTTCAAAAACAAGATTTTTGCAAAGAATTTCTTTTGTTAAAAAAATAAAAGCTTGAAAATAGTGTTCAGGTCTCATTTTCAGATTAAAATCAGGATGATTTAGGAAAGAATTTATTAAAATCAGGGTGATTTAGGAAAGAAATTATTTCAGATTGAAATCAGGGTGATTTAGGAAAGAAATTACAGCAAAGGCTTTGAATTTACAAGAATTAAAATTAAAAAGTATGAGCCTTTTCATTAAATCATTGCTTTGCTATGTCTGCCTTATCTAATGCATTCATGCATATTGCAGTATATGTATTTCTATATGCATTCATGTATAAATGTACATGTATATGGCAATATTTGTATTTCTATATTCAGGCATGTATAAAGGAATATTGCAGTATTAGTGTTACAATGTTCAAGCAATATTGCTATAGGTGTTACAATATTTAGACATGTATAAAGGAATATTGCAGTAGGTGTTACAATATTCAGGCATATTCAATGTTTTGGCAATATTGCAAAGGGTATTACAATATTCAGGCATGTGAAAAGGAATATTGCAGTAGCCTATAGGTGTAACAATATTCAGACATGTACATTTATAATGGAATACTGCAATATCCTGGCAAGAAGCCTAGTTAGACTTATTTGATCTCCTACTCTTATATAAAAGCAAATTCTGTATTAACTATTTAAATAGTGTAACCATATTTTTTCTCCTGCTGGTATCTTAATATTTTTTGTGTTACTTGTTTTGTGTTTTTGGAAATTCTGACATCCTTTATCCTACATACCATGTACATACATACGCCTTTCTTGAAGTAGGCTTACTACCTTAAAGACAGTAGTTCCTAATGATAGTCATCATTGGAATGACATAGTTCTATCAATATTGCCTTTAAAATGGTTGATAAATGTAGTGAGAGAACTAAACAAAAATTGAGTAAAATCTAAGATCCTGTCATTATGGGTAGTGGTTGTTGTTCTTTACCAGATTGTTTTCCTTGACCTTTATAACAACCTACTACTTTGGTGTGTGCATGGTGGACCAGTATCAAGGTCAGGAGGAGGTCACGGTGACAGAGGTGGATGGTCAAGTGTTCCAGTCCCCACTACGCGATGTCAACGTTGATATGGAGAAGATCATTGAACACCTTCCCTGTAAGTTGGCACTTTCATTTTCCTCATACAAATTAAGTTTGATGACCCTAGGGGTCAAGTGCTAAAAGCTTCGTCAGCTGGAGCAACACACCAGTGTTGTTAAAATGTTCTGGTATTTTACTCGGTATACAAGGGTAGTTCTAGGACTTGTTGATGAATATGAGATGAATTTGCCAGTTTTCTTACCTCTACCACAAAAAATACCCCAGAAAATCTAAAGTAAGTTTTCAAAAACTTGAAAAGTATCTATTATTCGACAGAAGAAGAGTAATGTTTTAGAAATTTTAAGATACAAATATTTTGCCAGTGTCCTTAAGAAAAAAAATTGTATCATAATAACCGGGTTCTTTGAGACATTAGAAATTGCAGCACCCCATATTTCATTTAATAATACAATGTTTATTTTATACATAGATTTACATTGAATGATCTTAATATCTATCCTGTATTCTTACTTGGTATAATTCAGTTGTTAATTTTAACTGATGATAGGCTTAGATCTATGATATGTTAACTAAGACATTTTTTTAACAGTAGAATGTGTTTTTAACAACTTTAAGACTTAGTATTACTTTATAGCATGAAATAATGTTGATGGAGTTAAGCCAGATACTCATTCTATATGTTGGTACATATGTTGGTATGTTGGTATTACTTTATAGCATGAAATAATGTTGATGGAGTTCAAGCCAGATACTCATTCTATATGTTGGTACATATGTTGGTATGTTGGTATTACTTTATAGCATGAAATAATGTTGATGGAGTTCAAGCCAGATACTCTTTCTATATGTTGGTACAGAATTCAGATATCACTGCAGAAAAGATTTTATCTAGGAATAAGTTGCTGATCTAGAGTTCATCTGGTTTCATTAGTCCTAAAAAGAATATTTATTGATAAATTGACTGGTGTGTTAAACATATTGTTTCCAATATTCTGAGAGGAAATTTTAGAAATAAGATTACTAGTATTGACAGGTGTTAGTTTGTTTATAGATATTTAGATTTACATAAAGGTGAACCTGTATTGGCAGTCACCTGTTTAAAGCAGCAAGCCTATTTTTAGTAGCCAACTTTAGATACCCAGGCTGGCATTTTATTTCACATTTGGCCTCTATGAATCAGCCACTTTTTCTTGGTACTTATACTGTCCACCTAAGGAGTATTGACTTCATGACTGCTGCCAAAGCATGCTAATTAGTCCTATTTGCAGGTTATTATGGAATCAGTGAAAATAAATATTTCAATCATTTGGTTAGTGCCTGATCCTCACTACAGCACCAGACTATGACCATGTCAGTGCACAAATTTGTAGCCACATAGCTGTTTAATTATTAATATAGGACTAGTCAGTCTAACATAGGCAGATTCTATGTGGTAGACATGTTTTTTTTTATTGCGTCTGCTTCATTTTTATTGCGTCTGCTTTACTGTGGAATACACATCATATTATTGCTAAGTGGATACAGAAGTATGGTCTTGAGAGCCAGGAAACATGTAGATTCAATTAAAAGTCTGCCTCAGTTATTGCTAATGACACGTAGAGGAACTTCGTTGTGTCTTACATTTAGGAGTGCTTTTTGCAGAATTCACCCTTGCTTAGGTCAGTTCATGGCTGGATGAGTCTCATACATTACAGATAGTGAAACCAAAGTGTTGATCAGTCTGACAGCTATATTGAAATGAAATGTAATTTTTGTTTTCCTGACGTGGTGACTGAGTCAGTTGACACAGTGGCCTGGTCAGAATATGCCCCTCTCCGATTTAAAAAGGTATGATGCCTAGACTATCTGCTTCAAACTGCAAGCAGTTCTGAGACTGAATAAGTTTTACACAGTGTTACTGTCTTGACACAGATAATGTTTAAACAATATATAAAACCTGATAAGGGTGTTGACTTACTTGCTGGCTGATCTTGTTTGATACTGGTTTGATATTTAACTCCTCTGGTGATTGTTAGATCATTATGTTAAGAGAAGAGGTTCATTTGTTTTGTCCCATTGAGTCCCTGCCCTATTTTTCAAAAGGTCTGTTACCAGTCCCCGCCCTATTTTTCAAAAGGTCTGTTACCAGTCCCCGCCTATTTTTCAAAATTTCCCCGCCTATTTTTCAAAAGGTCTGTTACCAGTCCCCGTCCTATTTTTCAAAAGGTCTGTTACCAGTCCCTGCCCTATTTTTCAAAAGGTCTGTTACCAGTCCCCGCCCTATTTTTCAAAAGGTCTGTTACCAGTCCCCGCCCTATTTTTCAAAAGGTCTGTTAGTGAGTCCCCGTCCTATTTTTCAAAAGGTCTGTTACCAGTCCCCGTCCTATTTTTCAAAAGGTCTGTTACCAGTCCCTGCCCTATTTTTCAAAAGGTCTGTTACCAGTCCCCGTCCTATTTTTCAAAAGGTCTGTTACCAGTCCCCGTCCTATTTTTCAAAAGGTCTGTTACCAGTCCCGGTGGCCATGTGGTTAGGCTTCTGCCATGAATTAAGAGGTTGTGGGTTCGATCCCTGGCTGCGACATACCATAATCATAAAAAATGGTACTGGTATAGCTCCCTTGCTTTGCACTCAGCATATACAAGGGTAGTGTCAGGACTGGTTGGCCAGGTGTCAGGATAATGTGACTTAATGTGATATCATTCCACATGTCTACGGCGTGATACTGCAGTTTGGAAGCACTGTATCTGTCTCAAGTAGACATCTGAAATACTGTCGGTGCGACGTTGAACCCAACAAACAAGAACAACAAGAGGTCCATGATCTTTTCATAATAAGAGAGCTGAAACAGTGCAGCAGGGATATTTATCACATTCACTGGTAGCTCTGGTTATGTATAGGAATCACATGCCTTTTTCCCGTCCCATTCGTTTGTATAGTGTTGAATCAAGGCAGTGCAGCAAGGTTGATTATCTCCTTCATTGATTGCTCTATTTCTAGTGATGTCTTGAGTGGCAATATCTACCAATTTTAACCAGACAGACTTTGTTTCCAATTGTGGGTCTCAAGTCTTCTGGAGTCAAAGAAAAACCATCTCTCATTAATTAGGCAGACACATAGGTGATTCCTCATGGTGGAGTTTGCTTATCATACTGTACATATTTATCTTTAATTGTGTCTCCCTTTTTTTTTTCTGATCAGCGGTGATATCATGGACAGGATGTATGGAGACAGGGGTGTATCGGGGCGACATTCTGGTGTTACTGGCGGACATTCTACAGGATCCAGACGTGGTTAACTGGGGCGCACAGTGTAACCGCGCCATACGTCTTGTCTTCCCCATGGTGGACATGAAGAGGAAGGGAAAGTTCAAAACATATCCTTCTTATTAAATATGTTCTAGGTTGAGTGACTCAGGCATTTAAGATTACTTGTATGAAAAAAAAGTTTTCATGTCCATGCAGATGACAATGAGATTTAGGGGGCCTGGGATGTTTCCTGTCCATAACAGTACAATATATACACAATAATAACATGTGGCACAGTTTTTAGGCTTTATGAGCATGATTTGACATTAGATTAGTTTTCCTTGATATTTTTTTTTCTGCTGTAAAATATTTAATATCTAAACACAGGCAGTCTCAGATTTCATACATCAGTGAAGACAATGAGCCACAGGGAACACACACTTCTGTATATAACAGGTCAAGGTCGTAATCTAAATTGTTTTAGTTTTTAGTTTAATAATTGGTAATTTCATGTAAATGTCAATGTTACTCAAGGATCCTTTATTGTTTCTTGGTACACATACTTAGATTAAACATAATAAAGTTCATTTTTGTTTCTTTTCAGCGTAAAAATAGGGCATTTTGACTTGCAGCACAATTAAATGAAGGTAGTTGCTTAAAGGGAAACAATTAATGTTCTAGTTGTTTGGTTCTCTCTTAGCAGTTATCTTCCACAACATCTAAAGAGGTTAAAAAAATAGTTTTGACTGTTACATAAATATGGTAAAATCTACACAGTTAACTCCTATAACACCTACTTTCGTACCATATGCATATGTTCATTTAGGTCAAACAAAATCTGTTTCTGCATTATTTTAGCTTTAAACTGTAACATAAGGAACATGACTTCCATTCCCAATATACATGCATATTGTTGTTTTTAATTTCCTACTGAAGAATTGTGAAATGCTCAATATCTATGTTCAACAAAATTGGACAGAACAATGCATGAGGTATGACCATTATAATAATTTATTTAAATTCAGCGTTTCTTTCCCCTTTTTAAATGATTAATGATTATTACATAGAAGAATACTAAATCCTGGTAGCTGATCTAAGAAGTCAAACTTCAAGATAATATTATTGTATCTGTGTAAGAGAAACAGTTGTGCCATTAAAAACCGGAATTACATATACAGTAAACTCTCTTTACAATAGTGGTGTTTGTTTCAACGTATTTTGCTGTGATAAAGAAATTGTCATTGCAGAGGATAGAGACATAGAAAGATAATGCACTTTGGTTTTCAAGACTACTGCTGCTATAAAGAGGATGTTGTTATAATGAATGCCGTTGTAAAGAGGTTTCACTGTATAGATGTACCCCAGAATTTGATATATCCAAGTTTGTTTTATGTGGAGTAGGAAAAGATTCAAATCACTCTGCACTGAAAGTCTCATATCAACAAACCATTCTGTAAATATAGGATCTGACATGAATTGTTATTTCATATCAAGTATTACTAAACGATTTTCATGAACGAGTTAAGTAAAATTTGATATGAAAGGACAATTCATGTTAGATTCTTTTTATCATATGACCTATAGTGACAGTAAAATGCGATTATAACAACTAACAAACAAACAAATGAAGGAATCTAACACCAAGAAAATAGATTCAAATAATAACTGGAAATAACGATTTAACGTGTGTATTTCTCATATATTTTCAACATCATATGAATAATGAATAAGCTGTTAAGTTCAACACACTATGCATACATATAGAATACACGCATGTGACGAGGAGTGATGTAATTCAGCCTAAAAGTTATATGTAATGTGTTGAATATAAGGAAATATGTAATGGGTAAACGACACCGGAAACAGCTGTTTGAGCACAATGTCATATGATAATCTGTTACATGTATATGACATTACTCTTGTATATGCATAGCAGGATTGGTGCTTTCTGATATGTGGTAAAACATTCTTGCAAAAATGTTTATTCCTTAACCATCCTTACTACCATGTACTTTGGTGTCAGCTTCTTGAAGAATGTACAACAGGTTTGTATCTTTTTACCTTTACTTTTTTTCTGTGGCTTTAAAATCCAGTTTTTCAAACATACTTGAACCTCTTCTATGGCCATATTTTAAATCAGATTTTTTTGACTGCATCACAAGCAGTGGGAGTGGTCTACAAGTAGATCTGTTCATACCACCAGATTTATTTAGGGGGATTGCTGTATGTAATCTTTAACAAAGTATTGCATTATGTATGATTTTTTAGCTCACCTGAGCACATGTGCTCAGGATGAGCTATTGGGATCAATGGATGTCCGTTGTCTGTCCGTCAGCCACAATTTGTTTGCACTCTAGCATCTTCATTTCGTAAGCAATCATCTTCAGACTTTATGACAATGTTTATTACCATATTATATTGGCCTAGTTTGCTTATGGCTGATATCGGGATATAAGGTCAGGAGTTATGCCCCCCCTTTTTATATTAAAAATGCCAATTTTCAGTTTGTTTGCACTCTAGCATTTTCATTTCTTAAGCAATCATCTTCAAACTTTATGACAACGTTTATTAGCATAATCTCTTGGCCAAGTTTGATTATGGCTGATATTCTCAGTCAAGTTTGACTTCAAATTTTGACTACAGGCACTGTTTAGTTCATGGAATTATAAATGATCTCATGGATTATATATTCAGTACAACAATGCTTTAAATTAGTAACTTGTACAGGCAATGAAGGTAGTTTTTCTCAGGTGAGTGTCTTTAGGGCCATCTTGGCCCTCTTGTTTTTAATTTCACTAATCAAACTTATACAAACTTTTCCTATCTAGGCTTTTGCTGTGTGACTCTTTTACCCCATCACAAAGGTTGCATATGACCAGATGCTGTGTCATGAATTTGACATAACATCATTTGCTCAAGGTCAAGGTCTGAGTAAGATCTAAATCCTTGTCAAGTCCACATCATTTTAACCTTTTCATTATAAAAATATAATAATGGTTGACCTCAATACCTTGACCAAAGGTCATTTGTTACAAGGTCAAGGTTTATAGGTATTGACACGGTACTCTTTCCAAAGCCATAGATTGTTATCATTCAAATCATTTCTTTTTCTGGATGAATACACATTTTGACATTGCTCACAATTTCAGCATTTCCAGGACAAGAACAACAGAGCTCGCTTGATGAGTCAGTTTGGTGACATTAGTGTTGACAGATACAGAAGACTGGCTGAAAATGGTTTCCCTCTGGAAGATTCTGCAAGAGACCTCACCATGACAAACCCTGCCAACAGGACTATTACCTCTCCTGACTTTACAAAGGAGGACCCCAGCACTGAGTGTGAGCCAGGAAATACTGTTTACCCCCAATGGTTTAAGAACGAAGCCCGTAGTCAAATGGACCAGTATCTAAGAAAGTTTGGTGGTGTGTTTGACGAGCAGGGTGAAGATCTGGCTAATGGAGAGAATAATGATGGTGACGATGAAGAGGAGTCTGTAGAGAGCAGTGTCACTGGCTGAGAATCTCAGACATGATTTAGACCCACCATCTTACATCATTGTATACCATATAAACCTTAGCTAAAACTAAAAGCAACTCTTTGTTCTGAACAGAATTTTAAATGTAACCTTCTCATTACAGAGAAGTCAACAGTTTAAAACCTGGTCAACCTGAATTGATATCACTGATTTATCTGTTCAGGAGATATTCTATAAATAAATATTCTAATATAAAGGTCCTGATCTGTTTTATGCTGATCGCATAGGTTATTTCCATGGTAGTTTTTGTGTTTCCATGGCGTTTTTGTGTTAAAAAGTTACTTTAATGTAAAAGTTATATTTGGGGCCATTTTTCTATTTCCAGTTTCAGTATAAAAGAAAAAGTATGAAGTGCATAATTGAAAATACAAGCAAGTCAAATAAAATCATATAGGACATATCATATAGGACATATTGTGGAAAGGGCTCCATCTGTTAAGTTTTATGCCTTCAGTATACTGAAATATATCACCTCTAGATTTACCAAACTGACCATGAAAATGGCAACATAAAATGATAATTTACAAAAGTAGCATATTGCAAGATTTGCAGCTTGCTCGGCAGTGATGTATCAGTAATGGAAGTAGATATGGATGGGGTACTTTCATGTAGCTTTGGAGTTCTCTTTTCAAGGTGGGTGGAAGTGTGCATCAGCAGTCACAGACAAAGACTCTGTTTAAGAGGCACTTGAGAAATGGTTGTAGGTTTTTTATGGAACAATTATGGAGCCCGAAAAGTAAGCAAAATTAGTGAGAGATCCATTGCTTTCTGGTTCAGCATATGTGACCAGTGAGTTATGTACCCTATATTGAATATGGGCTTGTGTTCCAATTCCTGATAACAATTGTCTTAAAGGAACATTTGATATCAATATGGTTCTTTCTGCAGTAACTGTTCTTGACTGTTACATGACAACCAGTGTTGCATGGAATAAAATTACTCAACAACAAATGAACAATGCACCTATTGTTTGCTTGACCCTGCTCATATCTAGAGGAGCCCAGTCAACACATAACTAACCCTCAACAAGTTAAACCTAAACATAGAATTCCATTATATGGCTTATGTATATTGACCAGGTCTTTTAGACCTTAGGAGTTACAGTCCTTGAATTAGAAAATATCAGATTTCTTCTTGTGAAAGTAAGAATAAGAGGATTCTTAACCCTTTCCCTCATAGAGGACACCATGAAAAGACCTATGCGAACAGCATAAAACCAGATCAGCCTGCGAGTAACTCGCAGGCTGATCAGGTTTTATGCTGTTCGCTGCTCCTCAGTGGTCTGGAAATGAGGATTTTGTAATTAAATTTGGTAAGGTTTAACTGTGGTTTTCTGCAGATCAGGCTTTATGTGATACCTATTGAGGGCGTCAAAATGAGTCTATATGAGGGAAAGGGTTAATATACTCCTGGCCATAATATTTTGACCATGTATCATATGAGCCAATCAGGAGGGATGGTTCGTCTTGGGTAAGCAGAAATTGACCATTTTCACTTTTGTTATCAGGCCCCAGGAGTTAGTAAACCCAGGTCTTGATTTATCATGATCTTGACTAAGTTTAGCCGTTTTATTTCAGGTCAAATTTGTAGCTATGGCCCTTGAAATATAAAACAATTGTGAATCTCATCTAGATCTCAAATATGGCATAATAAAACATTGAAATCATGTTTCACATAGTTTTTAAGAGCAACGGTGCTCAGGGGAGCAAAATAGTGCTATTTTGATTTTTTTTTTCTCTTATATCAATAATTTAATGTGACTTAAGGAAAGTGCTTCCTTTAACCTAATTTATTGGATTTTACCAATCATGGATTGTAATTTTAAGTGCCATACTGTTTACAGTAAAACTTGCTTATGGCAAACTCCTCAGAACCATGACTTTCTGTTCGCTATGTCTGAGGTTCTTTGTAAATGATACAAGGAATTATTATCTTATAAACGACCTGTTTGAATAGCAAACAGTATCCCATAGCAAACAGTTTAAATGCTAGTCAAGTAAACAAGTATATAAAGGTGAGAAAACCTGTCTAGGCAAAGATGGAGTCAGTTTTCACAGTTCGCTATAGACATCTAAATTACATTTGAAAATGCTCCTTTGGGTTCAGAAAAGGGGTTCCTACCAAATGAAGTTATACTATAAGCGAGTTTGCTATAAGCAAAGAATGTAAAATAAGATAAAGAAGGAGAAAATTCTGGACTTGGCAGAAGTGTTTCTTATAACCGAGTGTTAGCTTTATCTGATTTTACTGTAAGTGAGGACCATTGTATATAGGTTAAAAGTTAATCTGTGTTTGATATTTTGATTAAGAATGATTCTGTGTAAAATATATTGGTGAAGAATAAAACTAAAATATTATATTGGTTAAGAATGAATCTTAGATGCTTATTTTTTCATTTTTCTATAGAGTTCATAGACTGCCCAAAATTGTGTTCTGCATTGTGTACTGAATTTTTGTTTCTAACACTTTAATTTTCATTTATTTGTCCATCACAAAATATATCTCTTTATACATTTGGGATATTTGCTAACCATAGTCAACCATTTCGCCTTCTATATACTTTTTCTTTGTTGAAACTGGCCTATTTCAGTAACTTATAAACTGTTGATATATAAAGTTCTAACTATTATATTCTTAGTTGTTGTGTGTGTTTAAAGTTAGCTTTTAAAAAGAGAGCAAGTTTCATGTATTAAGGTATTAATAAGGTAGATGAAATCTACATTTTTTGAAGGTGTACCTTCATCATATTCAGATTATGTGAGGTGTGTGTGTTGATGCTGCTATGTTGTGGCAGTTACAGCTGCTACCACTCTGTTACCACAAGGTGTGACAGATGTATCTCTGAGATGGGGCGGTGGCAAATTAATGAGCTTCCATGTTGGGCGTCACTCCCTCCCAGTGTGACACAGAGCCTGGCAGTACTGAAGGAAACAAACCAGTTTATAGATTAGTTCATTGTACTATCTTTTAGATTCCTTCTACACTTTCCTATTAAATGTTTCGGCTGTTTGTAACACTTTCCAAGACTTCACTAATAGGAAACTGTTAATAGTGACTCAAAGACAAGTATATTGAGACTATCCTAAAGGCTATTAAGATGTTGATCAACCAAAAGGGACCTTATGAATGAAATCAAGATTATGTAAGATTAATATTGAATTTGTTCAACAGTTAAGCAGCGAAATTAAAAAGTTATCCAGTGATAAACCAATAACATCAACTGTTACAAAATACAAAATGTTTGGGAAGTACCTTAAGCATTGTGGCTTCACACTTAATCAAGATATACTGATGTTGGTTTTAAGAGAAAACCTGTCCATTTAAAGTGATTTTATCAATCATTGACATGTTGGTTTCAAAAACTTCATGAATATTTAAACAAAAATGCATAATTTTCTACAAAATAACTTGCATATTTACCTATTATTCTTTTAGTTTTATTACTGATAAAATTTGATGTATATTCCAAGGTGACATATAACCAGTATGATAAAAAAAATTGTGTGTGCGCAACACATTTCTGTAATGATACTTAATAGATAACTCAGATTGAGTTTTTCAGTGTATCTTGTTTATGGGTTTAAATGAGAGAGAGAGTGAGTTACTTTTCATTTGTAAAGCCACCCAACCATTAATGGTCCCTTACCATGAAATCCATTTGTGCTCCTTTCATTTATTTATACTCATCACATCACCATTGAAAATGGATGGCATTTTAATTTTTTAGGATTTTTATACAACCATTTTCCTTGTCATTTGTAAACTTACATGGCCTATATGGAAGTGTCATTCATTTTTTTTAAGACAGCTCAATTCCATGAACTTTTCTTAAGCCATATCTATATGGCATTTTGTGACAGGCATAGTTTCAGTATTTAAACTAACCTTTCTGTAATTTGAACAAAATAAAACCTTTTTTTATATTGTCAGACTAGTATTCATGTGAAAATGCAGGATTTGTTTTGTTATTCCAGTCCAAGGTTTGCTTAAAATGTCTCCATTTTGTATTTCCAGTTTTTTCCATAAAAACTGTACCCCATGTTCACATGTTTGGGCCCCCAATACTGAGTGGTTACAGTAACAGACTTACTGTCACAGAGCCCCTCTACGCTGTGGGTTTAAGTCCCAGTATGCTACTCAGATTTATCATGTGAGGAAGCCTTCCAGCTGGCTTGTTGTAGGTGGGTGGATCAGCCAGGGTGCAACTGTACACTCAGGTCTTCCTCCAGTTGTGTAAATAACTGATTTCATTCTATGAATGAAATGCTATTGCATTGATGGTAAACTCGGAAACAACCACATTTACCAGTTGTTAAGAGATGAACTCGCAAACAACCACATTTACCAGTTGTTGAGAGATAAACTCGGAATCAATCACATTTACCAATTGTTAAGAGATGAACTTGGAAACAACCACATTTACCAATTGTTGAGAGATAATCTCGGAATCAACCACATTTACCAATTGTTGAGAGATAATCTCGGAACCAACCATATTTACCAATTGTTGAGAGATAATCTCGGAAACAACCACATTTACCAATTGTTGAGAGATGAACTCGGAAACAAACCACATTTACCAGTTGTTAAGAAAAAAACCCCAAACAACCACATTTACCAATTGTTAGGGATAACTCGGAAACAAACCACATTTACCAGTTTTTTTAGAGATGAACTTGGAAACAACACATTTACCATTGTTAAGAGATAACTCGAATCAATCACATTTACCAATTGTTGAGAGATAACTCGAAACCAATCCATTTACCAATTGTTGAGAGATAACTCAGAAACAACACATTTACCAATTGTTGAGAGATGAACTCGGAATCAATCAATTTACCAATTGTTGAGAGATAATCTCGGAAACAACCACATTTACCAATTGTTTAGGGATGAACTCGGAAACAAACCACATTTACCAGTTTTTGTGAGATGAACTTGGAAACAATCACATTTACCAGTTGTTAGAAAATTAACTCAGAAACAATCACATTTACCAATTGTTAAGAGATGAACTCGGAAACAATCACATTTACCAATTGTTAAGAGATGAACTCAGAAACAATCACATTTACCAATTGTTGAGAGATGAACTCAGAAACAATCACATTTACCAATTGTTGAGAGATGAACTCAGAAACAATCACATTTACCAATTGTTGAGAGATGAACTCGGAAACAATCACATTTACCAATTGTTAGAAAATTAACTCAGAAACAATCACATTTACCAATTGTTGAGAGATGAACTCGGAAATAATCACATTTACCAATTGTTGAGAGATGATATTCCTTTCACAACTAGGTCAACTACTCACACATCATGTTCTAATTTGTAAAGCAGGTCAGAATTGATCACATGAGTTTCCAGGGTAGCTGTTGGTAATTGATGGAGTGATTTACAGTAAATATTTGTCAGCACTGGAAGGTCTGTTACCATTGACTTTCAAACAAAATGTCATGATCAGTAAGAAGGTCAAGGTCCTATGAAACTAAAATGAAACTGAAGAATATATAAAATTATAATCTTGTATCCCTCACAGAAACTGCGCCCCATTTGTATTGTTATTAACCTTGTTGTAAAGTATATGACATTTTCATTAAACCGTCCTTCATTTTGTAGTGAGCTGTTTTTGTTGTTCACTTACTGTAAGATACCTTCTCAATAAAATATTTTGAAGTTTCTTTTTTAAAACTTTGTTGGCAACATGTCTTTCAATGTCCTATTAAGTGTGTTCATTAAATTATCAAAATTTTGTGAATTCTTGTTTGTTGTGTTTTGAAAATACCTTATTACTTAGTGTGTTTTTTTTTCTGTTCAGTCATTTTAATTTGTGAGAGACATGTATTCACTCTGTTGGCATAACAAAGTACATATGGGATTTCTTTGACCCTTGATTTTCCCAGAAAATTAAATATCTAGAATATATCATATATAATAAATGTAGTAAAGATTTATATTGTGGATAAAAAATGTATATTATTTTTCTAATAACTCAAGATTTAAACAAGAGGGCCATAATGCTGTGCAATAGATCATCCCTATTTTTACCATTTGACTAGAGTTTCATCAAACAGCAGCCAGGTTCAAGATACGACAGTCTACATTTAGTTTGTTTATACTCTTGTTTCTTCATTTCTTAAGCAATCATCTTCAAACTTAATGACAGTGTTTATAACCATAATCTCTTGGTCAAGTTTGATTATGGCTGATATCGGCAAATAAGGGTATGAGTTATGCCTCTTTTAATATAAAACAAAAGCCGATAGAACCGTTGGATGCTCCCCGAACTGTACTTTGTCACTTGATGGGTACTTTATTTTACTACATGAGCTCCAGACAAAATTAAAGTATGAAAAATAACAAAGGGCAGTAACTCCTAAATTATGCAAAACAGAATTGATTCTTGTACACTGCACTTCTCCTCAATGAGATCTATCTACCTATTGACTTGACTTGACTATTTGAGTTTACCGTCACTTCGACAGTAATTCAGTCATATAGCGATGTCCAGCTAATTGGAGGTGGAGGAAGACCCCGAATGCATGGAGGAATCTGGGTAGAACCACATGAAAATCCGAAGTTTCATGTTGATACCTCTTATAGTCTTTGTTTTATGCTCCAGACAAAAATTTAAGTATGGAAAATAACAAAGGGCAATAACTCCTAAATTATGCAAAACAGAGATATGGTTCTTGTACACTGCACTTCTCCTCATTGAGCTCTATCTACCTATGAAATTTCATGTTCATACCTCTTAAAGTTTAACCAAAATTTCTAAGTTAAAAAGGGGCCATAATTTGTGTTAAATTCAGTCAAGAGTTATCTACCTTAGTTGTCTGATGCCCCTGAACATGTAACTTGCATGCAAAACTTAAACCAAAAGCTGCAACGCCCGAGACCTCATATTCTTCTAATAATGCCAGATTTAATTTTGTTTACACTCTAGCATCTTCATTTTTTAAGCAATCATTTTTAAACTTTATGACAATATTAATAGCCACAAAGTCTCAAACAACTTTGATTATGGCTGATATTTACCAATTAGGTCTGGAATTATGCACCTTTTAATTTAAAAAAATGCCAAATTTCTTGTTGTTACACTCTAACATCTTCGTTTCTTAAGCAATCATCTTCAAACCTTGTGACAATGTTTATAGATATAAAGTCTCAGCCAAGTTCGAGTACAACTGATATCTGCCAATTAGTTCAGGAGTTATGCCCCTTTTAATATATAAAAAACCCAGATTTCACTCTAGCAACTTCATTTCTTAAGCAATCGTCTTAAAACTTTATAGCAATATTTATAGCCACATAGTCTCGTCCAGGTTCGATTAGGCTGATATCACCCAATAAAGTCAGGAGTAGTGCCCCTTTTAATAATAAAAAGAATTGCCAGATTTCACTTTGTTTACACTCTAGCATCATTATTTCTTAAGCAATCATCTGCAAACTTCATGACAATATTTATGGTCATAATTTCTTGGACAAGTTCAATTTTGGCTGATATCGCCCAATTAGGGCATGTGTTTTGTCCCTTTTAACATAAAACCTTGTTTACAATCTTATTTTTCTTAAGCAATCATCTGCAAACTTCATGGAAATGTTAACAGACAGAATCTCTCGGCCAAGTTTGATAATGGCTGTTATAGTCCAATTTGGTCATGAGTTATGGGCCTTGAATGATAAAAAAATGCCAGAATTGTACTTTGTTTACATACAACATCTGTAATTATTAAGCAATCATCATTTATTTTATACACAATGATAATGGCAACAATATCTCAGTTGAGTTCGATGATGGGTGATATTTGATTGATAGATCTACATTTTAGGCCCTTGAGACATCAGAACATAACACAAATTTGCTGTTTTACACTCTAACATCTTCATTTCTGAAGGCAATGTTTCTCAGGTAAGCAACTTCAGGGCCATCTTGGCCTTCTTATTTCTGGTTTACCCTTGTTTTAGCTTTTTCCATTACAGGCTTAGAAACTATCTGACTGAAAAACATACTGCATGTGTATTCTGAACAAGTGGTCACAATTTATTTTTGTACAAATGAGGAGCCCCTCCCAAATGCTAAAGTGATGGTATATAGTCTTATTGATCAATTTGAAAAATTAACCCATTATAACTCTTGCTTCAAGAGAGGACAACAGACCATTTGACCAGAGGATCAGCAATACCCAGTAAAATTCACAGATTTTAATTGACCAATCAGTGAGTGGGGAAAAATCTCAAATCTATGTATATTCCCCATTGAACAATTTGTGAAATCTTACACCAGCATGTAGATTAGGTGTTTGGGATGTGCTCTCTGATTTACTGAAGTTTACATCTCAGTTTGGAGTGAAATGATCTATTTTAGAGACAAGAGCAACAGCAGTGGATGCAGCTGCTCATCTGATTTTTTTGTCACTGTTGATTGTCCTATCCATCTCCTTGTAAAGGAGATACATGTACATGTATTAACTAGACACTTAAGTTATGATATTTCTTTTAGTTACTTTGTTTTGAAAAGCAAAACCTGTCTGTAGAGCAAATTGTTAATCATGTATTTGAAAAAGCTGTCGGCAATGTTTCTTTAACTGAACAAAGTGAGATGAGTAAAAAAAAATGGGAGGGAGGTACCCAGATCTTTAAATTATGTATGTATTACAAAAAAACTGAGGGGCAGGTGGGGGTTTTCATCCCTCTGCTGTGTGTGTGGTGGGTCTCACACACCAAACTTCCTCCAATCTGTAGATTTGAGAACTGAGAAGACTTCTATTTACCGGTAGTTTCAAACCAACACATGCAATGAATTCTGAAACTTTGATGGTACTTTCATGCAAAACTACATTTTTTTTAAACTGAAGAAGGCTTATAATTTGCATCAAATTCAAATAGGATTTATCTAATTTGATAATTTCCGTAGGTCTAAGGGTCGGGAAATGTAGTGTGAAGTTTCATGCAGTGGTTACTGAGATAAGGCTTTGAAATTCATGGAAAAAAGCTGACCTAAACCCAGATGACAGGCAGCTCTGTTTGCTTATACAATATATTGTAGCTCTGATTCTACGTAGTCTACATGCAAGTAAAGAAAAATCCATCCTTTCATATACCATTTAAATTTCAGCAAATAACAAGTAAATGGTGTTGTATGCAACACATGAAGTCCCCTACCGGCTCCACCTTGACTCAATATGGTAATCAATAATACATTTATGAATTGATGAACAAGTCTTCAAAATAATCTTCAGACATACGAAATGTAATGCAACAAAATTTCTTAAATTTGACTCAAATGACTTGAATAAAGTTATTGAAAGATCAATGATTTGTATCTGCTACCATAGCAACCGGGATCCCATTTTTTGCCATATTTTCACTATTTCCGTTACCATAGCAACCACAATTTTAGTCGAAGAACAAAAATAAAATGATGTGCATAATCTACATATTGCCATCTAGTCATATACCAAGTTTCATCAAGTAAGCTTGCTTAGTTATAAAGTTATCGTGGGATCCCATTTTTGCCATATTTTCACTATTTCCATTAACATAGCAACCACAATTTTAGTTGAAGAACAAAAATAAAACAATGTGCATAATCGACACATTGCCATCTAGTCATATACCAAGTTTCATCAAGTTAGCTTGCTTAGTTATTAAGTTATCGCGGGATCCAGATTTGAGCGGACAGACAGACGGACGGACAGACAGACGGACAGACGGAGGGCAAACCTATATTCCCCTCCGGTGTGAACACCGGTAGGGGACTAATAATTCATCAAGTCATAAATTTGTACATAAATATTCATCAGGTAAAGGGTTAATAAATAAATACTGAAGGTCCAAAGAAAACCAGGTACAACTTGGCAGGAGTATCAAAATTTATTCACAATTATTGTCAAAAACATAAATACAAATAACTGTACAAAATATCATTATTTCAAGTTTACACAAAAAGACAAAAACAAAACAAAAGAGAGGTTGGGTACCCCTACTACAATGCCTTGGCTTATCAACATCAAAAGATAATGGACTTTTGTGAAACATGATGATGTGACTAGGTTGGTATGGGACAACCTGTGTGGTATAGTTCCACTTCTCTCTGGGAAGTGGGTAGATAAATGGAAGATCTTAAATTATGTACAAGGAGGTCAGGATGCAGGAGAAGTGTTTTCATTTTCAGACAACTGATCATAAATCTTTGCAGCTATGGATTTGTATACTTCAGCCTGAAATAAAAAAAAAAATTTAATCCATTATATAGGTATGAACAGATGTAATACATTAAATGAAGAAAAAAAATAACGCTATAACATCTACATAAACGACTATCAAGCTCACCTCTGAAAGTAGACTGACTGAAGAGCAAACACAACAAAGAGGAAGAGTACATAACAATTTCTGTACTAGTGTTTGTATCAATTTTGTTTCAGCAACATTAAATCTCACAAAATCTTGATTTATTATTTATTATCAATAAGATAACAGTCTGGTTACGAAAACTCATGCTCAGAACTGAGATGACCAAATTGAACTGCATTAAATTTGCTTAGAGTAGTTGATATATTTTTTTATGCTTTAACAAGTCTCGGCATATTTGAATTCTCTCTTGAATTATTTAAAACAAGTAACTGGTGTTGCACACAACACACGAGACCCCTACCGGTGAGCTGCTTAATTTTTCAAATACTATGGCAACCAGAACTTTGGCCCGAGAAAAAAAAAAAGTGACAGGCAGAATCTCCATACTGCTATCTATTCATATACTAAGTTTCACAATATTATCTTAAATGGTTTTTCAGTAATCGTGGGATCCAGATTTCCGGACATCTGGACAGACATAGGGACAGACAGACAGGTGGAGGGCAAACGTATAGTCCCCTCTTGTGTAAACACTGTAAGTAGGGGACTAATTAATGTGGACAGACCTGGGAACTGTTTGGCTGTGAGATCACGATGGGTGACCCCATATCACTTGTCTCCCGAATCTGTCTGTTGAGAGGTACATCACCTGGACATTAAAACATTCAGGGGTCAGTTGATAATCAAGAGGACCATCATCTTCTTCATCTCATTACAAATTATCCTGACACAGTGAAGATCAGTGAATGTATGAACACTCTATTGAAACATTTGGGGCAAACGGCTCAGACAAAGTGTTGCAATGTATTCCTGTTTTCTTTGTTCTCTGTACATGTATTAGAATTTTACTCTTTTGTAGTGAAAAAAGTGTTTTCAAGATGGTGTCTTATTTTATCTTCCATTTTAAACAAATATCATTCAGCATGATTCAGAAGATAATCCATACATTTAACTGGCACATGAAAACAAAATTTATAATGATAAAACAAAAATGACAAACAAAACATTTTGTTTTTCCACATTTGATGAGCAATTAAGTAATATCCATTTCAAATATGATAATTGGCCATATTAGTTTACCATGTTCCTGAGCGAGGCACCTTTAAAGAGAACCTTTCTCTGCCTGAAAACTTACTTTTGCAAAATCCTGTTGCATACAAATCCTGTGAAAAGTACATTAAAACTCTATGAAACTCTTTGTGTGAGCAAGGCACCTTCAGTGTGACATGTTGCTTCGCTAAAATGTTCAGAAACCTTTCAAAGCTGTTACCTTCATTTCCTTGGTAACAATGTTTGGGTTATGTATGCACCTCTATATTAATTTAGTATAGGAGAGTGGATACAGAATGTAAACTAGAACGATCACTTAAAGGTGATGAATACCCCCAACAGTGCTTTGTCAAAGAAAAAGAAACCTTGTTATCTCCCACTATAACTTTGAACTGAACTATCTTGCTTCTTTCACAACTACATGCTGAACAATCTTCAAGTCAAGATTCCTTGAAATCCATCTGACCACAACTTTGTAACAAACAAGTTTTGAAACATGATCTCCAAAACTAAAGAAGTAGTTTGCACCACTAACTTTATACATCTATATGTGGATATAACTTAAATGCATCATAAGCAAGCTCCACAATGAGTCATCTTCATGCGGATCAAACATGTCAAGTTTCATTGAAATATCTCCAAAACTGAGGACGTAGTTCATGCCACAAACTTTCAGACAGACTGAACAACAAGCTACTGCCAGTTTACAACTATAAAATTTGTTTGTGAGGCTAAAATAAATTCTGACATTTTTTTCTTAGTAAAAGACCCTTTATAATAATGCTTTTATAATATATATATTGTCCATCACCATTCTGCCAATTTGGCTAACACACCACTCATGATATGGTAAATTAAATACCTCAAACATTAGTATTGAAAATCAGTAATGTATACAGAGAGATACTCCTACCTAGTATTTCTATACCCATGTCTTTAGCCACCTGCTGGGCTCCATCATGACCAAATATATGTTCCTCGTGCCCGCAGTTTGGGCACACAAACACACTCATGTTCTGCACGATACCCAGCACAGGCACATCAACTTTACGGAACATCTCCGCCCCACGTCTAGCATCCATCAAGGCAATGTCTTGTGGAGTTGAAACAATTATAGCACCTACAGGAGATTTGTTATTGAATTTAAAGACGTAAAATCAAATAATTTAAAATTTTTATCTTGGAATCAAATCAGTGTCATTTGTAATAAAGACGATATCTACAGTTTCTATATAGACAAAGAAGGAAACTGAAACTACATTGTAGAGTTTGTTTAAATTTTGCATGATTATAGAGAATCACGCTAGAAACAAATTTATGACCAAAAATTGGGGGTCACTGTGCTTCTCTTCGAGTTATCTGTCCCTGAATGTGATATCATATTATGTGATATGGATAACTCAATGTGATGGCATACAACACATCATTTAGTTTTAAATCGGTGTTAGGAACTTTATTACCTGTCTCTGTGCAAAGGGCCTCCGTGGCCGAGAGGGTAAAGTCGCTGACTTTAACACTCACTCAGCCCCTCACTGCCTTGGTTCGAATCCTGGCAGGGTCATTTGATTTTCATGTGAGGATGCCTTCCAGCCGGCTTGCGGTAGGTTGGTGGTTCTACCTGGATGCCTCTGTGCATTCAGGGTCTTCCTCCACCTGTAATTAGCTGGACGTCGCTATATGACTGAAATACTGTCCAAGTGACGGTAAACTCAAATAGTGTATTATATAAAAACTAAATTCTTAGAGTCAAAACTTTAATGGATAGTAACATAACATGAAGTTTCCTTAGAATTAAATTGAAAACCCATGATGATTACATAAATGTACAAGTAGATCTAAACATCTTGTGTTATCTTTACATTTACATATGAGGATAGAGAACATAATGTTGTTCACTGTACATATTGTACAAGGCAGTTGGTATGTATCTTTACATAACCACTTTATTTACTTTACAATTATGCACCTCTACTTGGGGGCCTCCGTGGCCGAGATGGTAAAGTCGCTGACTTTAACACTCACTCAGCCCCTCACCGCGTTGGTTCGAATCCCAGTAGGGTCAGTCGGATTTTCATGTGAGGAAGCCTTCCAGCTGGCTTGTGGTAGGTCTGTGGTTCTACCAGGATGCCTCCGTGCATTCAGGGTCTTCCTCCACCTGTAATTAGCTGGACGTCGCTATATGACTGAAATACTGTCAAAGCAACGGTAAACTCAAATAGTCAAGTCAAGTCAAGTCACCTCTCTAACATTATTGGAGCATATCTTTAAGATTAAGAGATTCACAACATTAACCCTTTCCCTCATAGAGGACACCATGAAAAGACCTATGCAAACAGCATAAAACCAGATCACCTGCGAGTGCTGATCAGGTTTAGCTGTTGCTGCTCCTCAGTGGTCTGAAATGAGGATTTTATAATTAAATTTGGTAAGGTTTAACTGTGGTTTTCTGCAGATCAGGTTTTATGTGGTACCTACTGAGTGCGTCAAAATGAGTCTATATGAGGGAAAGGGTTAAAGCAATTATCTGTTTATTTAATGTCATGAAAACATTTTACAAAATTTTGTGAGAATCACAAAATGTCATGTTCTTACCATGTCAGCAACCCCCCACATTTGTCAGCCATTTGTTTGGATTCTGAGTGGATACTATTTTGTGTGTGTTCTTTTCTTTACCCTTTTTTTGACTCACAACCGTTATCAGTGAACAATACCACAGGACAACAAGACCGTTATTGAAACAAACTGTCATCATGATCTATCCATTGTTTTCCAACATATGATAGACAGTTGGAATGAAAGACAACATCAAAACTATATCCCTTCACCATGATGGAGGATAAACATTTCTTAGATACTGCTGGAGATGACAGACATATTTGCTGCTGACCTACCATGCACAACACTTTAATGTGAAGAAAAACTGACTTCTGATTTTTTGTGAGTACATATTTCTATCTGTTGATCCTCACAACTGTGGATTCAAATCAAGGCATAGTCACTTTGATTTCTTATGTAAGAAATACTTCCAATTGGTTTGTGGTGGGTTGCGGGTTCTACTCATGTATCTTTGTGGAAAAGGTGACTTCCTCAACCAGTAATTAGCTGCGTGTCACAATATCTGACTGAAAAATTTCCACAGCAACTTACCATTGATGGGTATGTTTTGTGACATGGAAAGCTGGGTGTCACCAGTCCCTGGGGGCATGTCTACAAATAGATAATCCAGAGGTTGCCAGTCCACCTGTAAACATGTTTGTAATGTTAATAATAAGAGGAAACAGCTGTACTTATTTTTGAATTTATAAGTGCCAATAAACATTGAGACAAAATTTTGTGATGATTGATTGATTGACATTTGCTAAAATAAAAGAGCATTACACTAATCTATTCTGGTTACTCAGGCCACTCACTGCATGATTTCTTAGAAATACTACATCTAGTTAATAAAACAAATGTGGTACAGGATATGTCTGCCTTCTAAAAACTTTTGGAAGGGAATGAAGTCACAAAGAAGGGAGATAAGTCTGTCTGTATATTAAGTAAACAAGATTTAAAACTAATACTTATATTTACAAAGAATGTCTAGTACCAACACAGAAATCTTTGTTATTTCCCTGTTGTATCTTCACTAAGATTTTTTTGATTTTATAAACTTTCATCACTTAACCTTTTTACTAGTTTATATGAACATATATTTCTGTCTTAAACAATAGGTATGAAAACTGAAAACTATGTCAATATGTTCCTTCATATCTGCTTTGGATATTCTAATTAATTGGAGGTTGATTTGCAGTCCAATTTAAAGTTGATATATCAGCAGTATTCCACACTCCACCTGTCTCAGCATCCTCTGTACAGCGGACATAACCATGGGCCCCCGCCACACTATAGGTGACTTCTCATCCACCAGGAATCCCATTGACATGCTGGAAATCAAGGTGAAACATTACTTGTATCTTGTGATACTGAGATACTGTCAGTGGTACATTACTTGTATCTTGTGATATTGAGATACTGTCAGTGGTACATTACTTGTATCTTGTGATACTGAGATACTATCAGCAGTACATTACTTGTATCTTGTGATACTGAGATACTGTCAGTGGTACATTACTTGTATCTTGTGATATTGAGATACAGTCAGTGGTACATTACTTGTATCTTGTGATATTGAGATACAGTCAGTGGTACATTACTTGTATCTTGTGATATTGAGATACAGTCAGTGGTACATTACTTGTATCTTGTGATATTGAGATACAGTCAGTGGTACATTACTTGTATCTTGTGATATTGAGATACAGTCAGTGGTACATTACTTGTATCTTGTGATATTGAGATACAGTCAGTGGTACATTACTTGTATCTTGTGATATTGAGATACAGTCAGTGGTATATTACTTGTATCTTGTGATATTGAGATACAGTCAGTGGTACATTACTTGTATCTTGTGATATTGAGATACAGTCAGTGGTATATTACTTGTATCTTGTGATACTGAGATACAGTCAGCAGTACATTACTTGTATCTTGTGATATTGAGATACTGTCAGTGGTACATTACTTGTATCTTGTGATATTGAGATACTGTCAGTGGTACATTACTTGTATCTTGTGATACTGAGATACTGTCAGCAGTACATTACTTGTATCTTGTGATATTGAGATACTGTCAGTGGTACATTACTTGTATCTTGTGATACTGAGATACTGTCAGTGGTACATTACTTGTATCTTGTGATACTGAGATACTGTCAGTGGTACATTACTTGTATCTTGTGATACTGAAATACTGTCAGTGGTACATTGCTTGTATCTTATGATACTGAGAATACTGTCAGTGGTACATTACTTGTATCTTGTGATACTGAGAAACTGTCTGTGGTACATTGCTTGTATCTTGTGATATTGAGATACTGTCAGTGGTACATTACTTGTATCTTGTGATATTGAGATACTGTCAGTGGTACATTACTTGTATCTTGTGATATTGAGAAACTGTCAGTGGTACATTACTTGTATCTTGTGATACTGAGATACTGTCAGTGGTACATTACTTGTATCTTGTGATACTGAGATACTGTCAGTGGTACATTACTTATATCTTGTAAAACTGAAATACTCTAAGTGGTACATTACTTGTAATACTAATAACGTTTAGTGGCCATATTTCCATTATCTCATAAGACTGAAAACCTCTTAGTGCTACATTATTTGTAAGTATTTTGGTGGTGGTATGTTACTTGTAAAACTCTCACTGGGATATTAAACCAAACAAGCAAACATTTTCATTACTTGTATATAACACTATCAATGAAGGTGATTATTTGTAACACTTTTCTGCAACACTTTTTTCTTATGTCACATCATTATCTCCCATTTATCTACCAACATCAGTTTTCTATTTTTAAGTTATAGCAACCATAAACCAATCCAGCTAAAACCTAACCTGTGACACTACATGACTGTGATAGTACATACAATGTAGTACATAGACATACATTGACAAGGGTGCCATGGTCCAATGGTAGAGTACATAACTACAGATACAAAAGTTACCTGGCATAATAAAATATATTTCAGTATATTCATGTACTGCTACTGTGCTACACATAGAACATTTGCATTTTTTATACAACTATTAGTACCAATCTAAAAAGGAATCAATGATTTCAAAGGTATGCTTCGCTTTTGACTAATCTCGTTAATTGTTAGTTATATTAACATATGATTTAAATCATTACCTAAGCTAGACGGAACTTTATGAATTTATCAAGTGGAAATCCTTGACATGATTTGTAATAATGAACACTTGACACAACTGACAGTTATAGAGATTCAGTCAGAATTACTTCAGTCTTTGTTGAGGTGACTTCAACATTGAACACAATCATTACCATTTGATTCCAAAATTTTTCAACGGTATCATCTGGTTTTCTGAAAAAGAAACAAAAACTCATGTAAGTACTGTAACCCTAAATAACATGGGACAGGGCAATAAGGATATGAGATTGTCACCAGACTGAAGGATAATTGTTTTCTATTATAAATCAATTAATAAATCCAGTCCCATACCTCTTGGCACTTTAGACACAATGACTGATCACAAAAGCTGAATATATTTCAGGTGATAAAATGATTGGGCTTCTGTGTTCAGGGTTCCCACAAAACTGAAAAATCAAAATTCCCTGACTTTTCCCTGAGCAATCTCAAAATTCCCTGACCAAATTAAGCGCAAATCCAGTGGCAAATACTGATCATCTATGAGCACAAAATGTACTCTGTTGGATGCCTTTGGGAACTTATTTAATATTATGCCAATCTGAATATTCAAACTGACTGAAACAAGAGGGCCAAGATGGCCCTGTGTCGCTCACCTGATTAAGATGGCCGTGTTAGGCAAAATGACAAAAAATCTGGCATCTAAAGTGTTTTTCTAACATTTTACTAAGTGGCCTACATTTTGATCCTACCTGAATTTTCACTCAACTGGGAATTCATGCAGCCATCACTCATATCAAGTTTAATGAAAACTGGGGAAAAAATGTAGGCCTCTAGTGTGTTCACAAGAGTTTTCTAAAATTTGCCCCGGTGACCTAGTTTTTGACCCAACATGACCCAATTTCAAAATCATCCGATATAGCATAAAGACAAACATTCTAGCAAAGTTTCATGAAGATTGATCCAAAAATGTGGCCTCAAGCATGTTCACAAGGTTTTTCTAAGATTTGACCTGGTGACCTAATTTTTGACCCCACGTGACTTATTATCCAACTCATCCAATATATTATTTAGACAAACTTCCTGACCAAATCTATTGAAGATTTGGCTAAAACTGTGGCCTCTAGAGAGTTCACAAGGTTTTTCTAAGATTTGACCTGGTGACCTAGTTTTTGACCCCACATGACCCAATTTCGAACTCATCCGAGATATCATGTAGACAAATATCCTGACCAAATTTCATGAAGATTGGGCCAAAACTGTGGCCTCTAGAGTGTTCACAAGGTTTTTCTAAAATTTGACCTGGTGACCTAGTTTTTGACCCCACATGACCCAATTTCGAACTCATCCGAGATATCATGTAGACAAACATCCTGACCAAGTTTCATGAAGATTGGGCCAAAACTGTGACCTCTAGAGTGTTCACATGCAATTGCTGACGACGGACGATGCACGACGCACGACGGACAAAAGGCGATCACAAAAGCTCACCCGAGCACAAGTGCTCAGGTGAGCTAAAAAGCCAAATGGAAGAAACTGCCTTAGCCTTTCCTAATTATATTCTCCTGCTGTTTGGTCGACTTTCCTTGATTATAAAATTCCCTGACTTTTCCCTGACTTTTTCTGAATTTCCAAATTTCCCTGACCAATTTCAAATTTCAACTAGAACTGTCGCCTAAGGGCTTACTAATACCCCCCCGCAAGTGTTTTTGTCAAACATGGCTTTTGAGCATGCAATCAGATTCTTGCATACAACACTCCATCTTAATACGTATATAGAGGACATATGTGCCAACTACATGGAAATCTAGTGATCCTTTGTAACACATACCTATGGATATACCTATGTCTATGGATAAATATCATTAAGATTCACTGAAATCTATCAATGGAAGAAAATTGTAAAACAAATACCATCAAAGGGACATATCTTTAAAACAGGGGGGAGGGGGGGGGTAACCCAATGTTATATAGAAAAAGCGCTACTACAATGTCTAAGGTTGAATGACAGCAAGTTTCATTGAAATCCCTCCAGTAGTTTAGGAGGAGTAGTCTGCAGAAAATTGTAAAGCAAAAATCATCAAAGGGGCATAACTATAAAAAAGGGAGGTAATCCAATGGGAGGAGTAGTCTGCAGAAAATTGTAAAGCAAAAATCATCAAAGGGGCATAACTATAATAAAGGGAGGTAATCCAATGTTATATAACTAACACATGCTTCTACAATGTCTAAGGATGAATGGCAGCAAGTTTCATCAAAATCCTTCCAGTAGTTTAGGGAGTAGTCCGCAGAAGTTTGTAATGCAAAAATCATCAAAGGGGCATAACTTGGAAAAGGGGAGGAACAGCAAGTTTCATCAAAATCCTTCCAGTAGTTTAGAAGGAGTAGTCCGCAGAAGTTTGTAATGCAAAAATCATCAAAGGGGCATAACTTGGTAAATAGGGGAGGTAACTCAATGCTATATAGATGTCTAAGGATCATTGCCAGTAAGTTTCATCAAAATCCTTCCAGTAGTTTAGAAGGAGTAGTCCGCAGAAGTTTGTAATGCAAAAATCATCAAAGGGGCATAACTTGGTAAATAGGGGAGGTAACTCAATGCTATATAGATAACGCGCTGCTACAATGTCTAAGGATCATTGACAGCAAGTATCATTAAAATCCTTCCAGTAGTTTAGGCGGAGTAGTCCGCAGAAGTTTGTAATGCAAAAATCATCAAAGGGGCATAACTTGGTGAATAGGGAGGTAACTCAATGCTATATAGATAACGCGCTGCTACAATGTCTAAGGATCATTGACAGCAAGTATCATTAAAATCCTTCCAGTAGTTTAGGCGGAGTAGTCCGCAGAAGTTTGTAATGCAAAAATCATCAAAGGGGCATAACTTGGTAAATAGGGGAGGTAACTCAATGCTATATAGATAACGCGCTAATACAATGTCTAAGGATCATTGCCAGCAAGTTTCATCAAAATCCTTCCAGAAGTTTAGGAGGAGTAGTCCGCAGAATTTTGTGTCTACAGACGGACGGACAGACGGACGGACGGACGGACAACCTGATTCCAGTATACCCCCCCCTAACTTCGTTGCGGGGGGGTATAATAACTTGAGTAGAAATTTCCTGACCTTGAAAAAAAAAATATTTGCCTGACTTTTCCCTGACCGTGGGAACCCTGTGTGTTTGCAGGATAAAGTATTGAAAATAACGTGCTTTAGGTAGAGGCTGCTGTAATACCAATTCATTTATTGTTACATTTTATATTATAATTCAATATTAATAGATCTTTTACATTTCTTATGAACTTAAAAGTAAAAAAAGTTAAATATCAAATAATTCACTCATTAAAACAATGCATTTGGGTATAAGATTTTGGCAGGTTGACCTCATTTCCTTTGCTTTGTATGTGTCAATGTGATGTTTTTACCATGACCCATGTAGCCTGTATAAACCAGGTCAGTCTGTCAACAACTTGCAGGCTGATTAGGTTTTGTATTCTCCTGATCAAAAGCTCCACTGAGGTGAAGGTTCAGTCTATAAAACATGCTCCAATGAAGAAATGCTGTCAGTTTGATGGGGTTATTAACTGATATTGTATGGATAAAACAGCAAATTTGAGGCCAAAATGATTAAGGACTAAATGCTTATGAGTATACAAAGGACCCACTTTCATTTAGACGTGGTTCATCCTGTAGATTCATCATGGTAGGGAGAGATGGCCCATACACGTCTGCATCTAACAGGCCTATCTTCTTGTCCTGTGATGATAAAATCCAACACTATTCATTTATCCGCATTAACTATTTGATTCCTCTAATTCAAATTCCTGACATACCAGTATTCAATGTATGATTCTTACAAATTTCATGATTTTTCTTAAATGTGAAAATATGGCACAATTTTCAGAAACATTGAATAAAATGCAAACTTAAATCTTTTTACACCTCATTAAAATCTATATTCCTAACCCATTTAAAATGTGTACTACATTACTGTGAACCTGCAGACTGTGGATTCAAATCTATTTGGGGCAAAACTTTTCCATCCTGGGTGCAAAAGCACTGGTCCAGACCAGAAGAAAAAAATCCATTCTTTCTTGTGATGATTGTCAGATTGATAATATTAAGAAATAGAAAGTAAAAGTGTCTTCCTTAAGATGCATACTGACTAAAGGTTAGTGCATAAACATGCTGAAGATTTACTTACAGGTTTGATTGTTGACATGGCTAGAGCTAGATTGACTGGAAAAGAAAGCATATGTCTTGTTATGACAGTCATTCTCATTTACAACATGTGTTTAAAGTCAATACACTTCATATTAGAAGGTTATCAACTAGAATTATGCATAATAAACAAGGCTTTGTCAGTATAGCAAACAATACTATCAGGAACCCAAAAGTGAGAACCCCCCATGAAGAATTTGTGCCAGATAGAAACAAGAAAAAAATGGAAATGGGTTATGTTTCCCAAACTGCACTGACCTTTCAAGTGTGTATTTGGTTGATGTGCATGACACACATTTGTGTTATGAAAAACATGTTTTCATAGTTTTATGAAAATCCCTCCATTAAAATGGAAGTTATAGAGCAGACATGAAGATGTAGCCTATGAACACCAAAGACAATTTCTAACAACTCCTGTGACCTTGACCTTTTAAGGGTGCATATGGTTGATGTGTGTGACACACCCTTGGGTTATGAAGAATACTTCTATTAAGTTTTATTGAAATCCATCCATAAATTCCAAGTAATGGAGCTGACACAAAAGCGGGACTGATACACAGCCAAACTGGAGTAAGGGGCCATTTCTTTTGTTATTTTCTTTTGTTTTTTAAAGGGCCATGGCCCCTTATTCTATTGTTAAGGGATGGAGTCTTCTGTTTCTTTTTTGTTCTGTTTACCATTAGATGGCCCCTTACTCCAATCTGGCTGTGCAGACGGAATGAATAATGGATGGACAGAGGTACGCAAACCTATAGTCCCCAACAGGTTTCACCGGTGGGAACTAATAAAAATATCAACTGAGAACCTCAGTTACATGATATTTTGTAACAGACATATCATTTCATGTTACAGAAATTACTACAGTCATATAAATGTATAATTTTATTTGAAAATAAAACACCTCTGTGTGATGCAAGAAAACAAAGCAGAAGAGTTAGATTACAAAAAGAAATACCCATGAACTGCTATAATTAAGATATACCTGAAGTTGTTGATTTTCCCACTCCACCTTTTCCTGAGGCTACCACAACAACTTTCTTTACACCTTCTATAGGAAATTTCTTTGGAAGACCCTTTGCCATTAAATTCTTTTGGTGTTCTGTTACCTTCTGTCCTGAAATACCCTGAAACACAACAAACAATGCAACCAGCTTGTGAACAAAACTCAAAGAAAATTGGAACTCTGCAATTTAAAGAATTCATTTTTTTTTTAAATTTGTCTTCAATATTTGAAAAAAAAAACATTTTGTTTATTTCTAATTTTTATGTAAAATACATGCAAGTGTACCTGCCTTGCAGATAATGTAGCTTTTGTGTATTTGCCAAATTTGAAATATGAAGTAATGGGCAATGCAGAACAAATATAACAAGAGGACCAAAGAGGCCCTGGATCGTTCACATGAGTATAGGGTTACCCAAGGCATATCTGTACTAAAATATTTTGAAATCTGGCCAGTAGTTTTGAAGAAGATAATTTTTAAAGTTTTCACTTTGTTTTCTTTTCATTGCCATGGCCATTGCCATATTTGAGCAACTTTAGGGAAGGTTCACCCAAGGATCATCACTGCCAAGTGTAATCAAATTCTGTCCCGTGATTTCAGAGGAGATGTTGTTTAAAGATTTCACTATACATATTAGGCAAATTAGCCCCACCCCTGGCTGCCATGTATTTTACAGATTGAAATAATTTTAGCAGGCTTGGTAGAAGGGTACCCGAGGAAAATCTGTACCAAAAAATTTTGAAATCTGGCCAGTAGGTTTGAAGAGGATGATTTTTAAAGTTTTCATATTTTTTTCCTTTTATTGCCATGGCAACCAGAGTTCTACATGGATCAAGTTTATTTTAGCAACTTCAGTGAAGGTTCACCCAAGGATCATCCCTGCCAAGTTTAATCAAATTCTGTCTAGCGGTTTCAGAGGAGATGTCGTTTAAAGCAAATTGTTGATGACACACATCGCACGACGACGGACGCACAGTTATCCTAATAGTTCACCTTGAGCACATTGTGCTCAGGTGAGCTAATAAAAGCAAAATATATTGATTTATCAGTACTCTACTTTTGATAGTATTCATATGATGGTGTTGCATTATTTAGTATTCAATAATCATATACATTTGTTTTGCAATTTAAATTCTGATGAAATTTGTATTTTTTCAATACTTTTTAAAGTTATTATGATAACTGATCATATAAAACCACCAACTTTGTAAGCATAGCTACAGAAAGGGCAAAAAGTTGGCTGTGGCTCTTAGGGGAGGAAAGAAGCTGGCAGGAACTGTCAACATGCAGTGGTCACACACAACAGTAGCACCATCACACTACTGTCAACATGAAGTAGCCATACACAACGGAAGCCCAAACACACTACTGTCAACATGCAGTAGCCATACAAAACTGTAGACCCATCACACTATTGTCAACATGCAGTGGCTGTACACAACTGTAGCACCACCACACTACTGTCAACATGCAGTTGTCATACACAACGGTAGTCCCACCACACTAATGTTAGCATTCAGCAGCCATACACAGCTGTAAAACCACCAACCTACTCTCAACATGCAGTAACCGTACACAACTGTAGCCCCACCACCCTACTGTCAACATGCAGTGGCTATAGATAACTGTAGACTAGGTAAGCGAATTGTGTTGAGATTTTGAAAAATTGGGATTAGTATTGCATTGTGGGTTTCGTTGCTGAAAACTGGAGTTTGCATTGGGTGAAAAAGTGGTGATATTTGGTTGCAAAATGTCTATGTTTGCGATAGGTGCAAAGTATTCAAAGATACCTTCATAAATGGCTGAGCTATTGGCATTTTCCTGATGAAGGTATGGGTTAAGATCAATCAGGAGTAGTATCCCTTGTATTATATATAGTGATTTTATGCCCCCCTCTTTTGTGCCAAACCCCCTGTAATACAGTATGTTGCAAGTTCATTTAGCCGTTGAGTTTTTTTTTAATCCCAATGTTAGCCCAAAATTGTTGGGACACTCTACATGGTTTACAGATTTTGTCTCTTTATGTCCACCATTCTTGTGACAGACTAATTTTGAGTTTGCAAATGAGAATGCAAAATGCGCCATTTTGGAAATAACGCTTTTGACTGTTGTTGGTTTTGGACTGATATCTTTTATATTTGTTATCAATTAAAAATGACTATTAATGGCATTTGGCTGATATACACTGATGCAGTCAGAAATATATTTAAAACAAATTTTAGGTGAGCGATGGTTTTCTTCAATATTTTTTTTCTGGCAATAACTTCTTATGCTGACGAAAACTAGTCCACATTTGTGTACCCATAGTTTGAGATATGGTTCTACTTTCAATCTGGTGATATCCCCTAGGGGCATGACAACCAATACAAAAATAGCATGTTGCGATGAGCAGCTCATTGAATGGACTAGACGAGAACTGGATACTCCAGGATACGTGATAATAAACTGATATATATACTCCCTGACATTCACTTGCCAAATATTATAGGGGAGTGCCTGTGGAAGAACAGGCTGTTTGAATAACTTACAGTTATTTTAGTAAACAGCTATTTTAAAACTTTGTAAAAACAGGATAAAAGTAAGGCAATACATGGAAGTAAGTTCCAGGGTCTTAAAGTTCTTGGAAAGAATGGTGTTCCTCAACGTTGCTACAAAAAATGTATTTCATTGCAATTCATTTACGAATTTTAGGTTCTGATAAATTCAACTTATTTATATATCTACTTTACATACCGGTATATTTATATGGTTATTGGAATTTTGCATTTTTCATTCGTGCTACTTACAAAGGGGTTTTCATGAGTTGACATTTCTCTTACATATTTGGTCGCCCTTTTAAGAATATCGCCTCTTACTTTCCGTATCATCAAAGTCATGACAGTCGGTTATTTGTTAATGTTAAGTAAAATTATAGTTATAACCTTCGAAAATGAAACCGAAGAAGTTGCCGTGAGAATCTCTAAAGTGGAGAGTATCCAATTAAGGTAAGGGATAATCTCTACTGAGATCCGCTCCGGTTATTTTTTTTCGTATTGGCCTCCGCTGGATCTCTACCCAACCCTTATATAAAAGCTTCGGGAAATTTACACCGATACCCCTAACTCGTTTCGGCCGTTCAAATCGATTGTTTTCGGATGCACACCTAAAAATCCACGCATGTCTAATAAGAAGACATATTTTTCTTTCCATTTCATTCAACATCATTGCCGTAGCTTACCGATTTCACCAGTTTTACAGCTACAGACTCACGAAACCTCCAAACTCGCCGTTTAAAACCGCCATATTGTTTACATGCGATGGTTATCACGTGACTAATCCGTGATTGGATAACTACAGTTAGGTTCAACTCGCGGGTTATGCGGTACAGAGCGGTGTGTGGTTTTCTCGATCTATAAGTAAATAGAACGTATTTCACATAAACTTTCTTTTGAAAAATCGTTTTATACAGCAAAATTTCTTTGATTTTGCTAGGGCCGACTTATTGGCAAAGAGCATTTACCTTTTGCTGTTGAACAGTCGTAACTGAACCGAGCTGTAGTTTAAACTGCTTCGCCACTAGTCACGTGATCAAAATTTACAAAATGTCTGTTTAAAACTACGAGGTGAGCGGTTTGGTGTTTTCCGTCGCCCTATTTCATGAAATCGGCAAGCTAAGACAATGATGTTGAATGAAATGGAAAGAAAAATATGTCTTCTTACTAGACATGCGTGGATTTTTAGGTGTGCATCCTAGAACAATCGATTTGAACGGCCGAAACGAGGTAGGGGTATCGGTGTAAATTTCCCGAAGCTTTTATATAAGGGTTGGGTAGAGATCCAGCGGAGGCCAATACGAAAAAAATAACTAAATATCTATTTAGAGCATGGATCCAATGTATCACTGTTCAGAGCCTATGCAAACTTTGCTTTAAATGTATCTTCTGTGCGCGCTCCTGTGTGTTTTTGGCAGATGCACGATACAGTATATAAGTGGCAGACTGCTTTGACTTTTTATAAGCACGTATTATTCTTAATACAAAGAGAGGGAAAGCGTTTTGTGTGTGTGTGTGTGTGTGTGTGTGTCGAAGCTAGTAAGGTATACGGTCAAAACGTCCCCCAGTCAAATCGTCCCTCAGTTTAGTCATCCCTTGTTATGTCAAAACGTCCCTCAAATGGTTAGAAAAACATAACCAAAACGTCCCTCTTTTATGTTAATTAATAGATGACATGAATAAAATGTTATATGTAAACTATAAAGAAGTTCTTTTATCCAATAATTCAGAGGATGATGATATGTAGTTGTTGGTTCTATTTTTTTCATTTTTATATATCATTATGTACCTAATTTAACAGATGGTGACATGCGTTTTTTTTTAAAAAAAAATGAAAGACAACAAAAAAGAAAAACCATTTCAAACTTTTATTTACAGTTTTGCATCATTTTCTCATTTATCACACTTCCTTGTGGCTCATGGTGAGCTATTGTGATCGCCTTTTGTCCGGCGTCTGTCGTCTGTTGTGCGTGCGTGTGTGCATCCGGCGTCAACAATTTCCTTTAAACAACATCTCCTCATAAACCGCTGAATGGATTTTGACCAAACTTCACAGGAATCATCCTAATGATGTCCTCTATCAAAGTTTTTTAAACTGTTTTGATTGGTTAAAAAGTAGGTCACAGGAGTTAAAAATAGATTTTAAAAATGCAAATTTGAAAATCTGCTTCTGCAAAACTGGTGTGAAGCATTGTCTTGTGGATCTCTACCAAATTTGTTTAAATCATGGCCCTGGGGTCACTTGATTTTACAAAGGCTTATGTAGGAAAAAATTAGAAAAATCTTCTTGTCAGAAACCACAAGGCCTGGAGTTTAGATATTTGGTGTGTAGCATAATGTGTAGTAGATCTCTTTAAAGCTTGTTCAAATCATGGCTCTTGGGTCAAAATTGGCCCCGCCCCAGGGGTCAATTGATTTTACATAGGCTAAAATTGGAAAATCTAGAAAAATCTTCTTGTTTGAAACCACAAGGCCCGGAGTTTAGATATTTGGTGTGTAACATTGCTTTAAGGACATCTACCAAGTTTGTTCAAATCATGGCCTGGGTCAAATGGCCCGCCCAGGGTCACTTGATTTTACCTAGGTATATATAGTAAAAACTAGAAAAATCTTCTTGTCAGAAACCACAAGGCCTGGAGTTTAGATATTTGGTGTGTTACATGGCCTTTTAGATATCTACCAAGTTTGTTCAAATCATGGCTCTTGGGTCAGAATTGGCCCTGCTCCAGGGGGTCACTTGATTTTACATTGACTTATATAGGAGAGTCTTTAAAAGATCTTCTTGTCAGAAACCACGATCATGGGTTTAGATATTTGTTATGTAACATGGCCTTGTAGACCAGAACCAAGTTTTTAAATCATTGCTCTTAGCTTGAGTCAAAATTGGTCCCACCCTAGGTGTATTAACTTGATTTTATAGCTATAACCATCAAAATTTGGACTACAGGTTCAGTTTTTGTGTGGAATTAAGATTATTTTTCTGTACTTCTGCATGGATTTTGTATTCAGTATGACTGTGTTATAAAAGGCAATATGGGCAATATTTCTCAATATTATTCAGGGCCATCATGGCCCTCTTGTTTAAATATTATGAATTATGGGACTGATAGGTAATACATGTATTATTCTTAATTTTCAATTCAAAATAAAGTCATTAATATCCTGAGGAATTCTTACAGTGCTGGTAATACTTTGAAAATTTAGTGTCAGCAGTATATGAAGATAGATGGACTGATAAACAATACCTGTGGTGTTTATACTGACTTTATTTCTTTATCAATTGCAGTTGTTTTTATCTTTTCAGGCAAAATGAATAATAATTTGTAGGGAATCTGTCCAACACCCGTGTGGGTCTTTCTGCTGTTTTATGGAATGAAGATCATAGCAGCTGTTCAGCCAATCATCGTCAAGCTGGGAAATATTCACATCAAAACACCCAGATACACCAGTCCAGTTTTCAGTTTTTACTCCTAGTGAGTTAATATCCATTGTGTAATTTATTTCCAAGAGATAATTGCAACTGCTTTCAAACATAAATATGGAAGGCCAGTCAGAGGATACACATGTAGGAGAGAGCAGGAAAATATCTGAGCTAATTACACTTAATGTAGATAACTCATTAAAAAAAGACCAAAATGGTGGTTTGGATTTTGAGACAAGCCAAAACCAGAAAGAAACTGATACAAGATGATTATTGTGGGTGGTGAATCTCAAGTTAAGAAGCAGGCAGACACTGAACTGGGAGAACATGGTGAGCTGGATGAATTCATTGTGGGCAGTGAAAATGGAAAACTCAGTGAAGGAAGTGGTGATAAAAAAGAAAAGAGACCTCCAGTATGTATAACTGAGCATACATATGTTTGCATTTTCTATTACATCTTTTACAACACATAGTTTAAGCCTTTGTCTTTCAATGTCTCTCAGGAGGTACTAAAGAAATGACGCATGCAGCCAATATAAAACATTTTTATATCTTACAGGATGATCATGTTTTCAAATATCTTCTGACTCTGCAGTTCATTGGATTTCACAAGAAATAGTGTAGGAACTGTTCAGTCTGTATGACAACCTTGATTTCAAGATTGAAGAAATAATGTACCAGGTTTAACAATATTTACTATTCAACATATTTTCATCCAGTATGTGAATACACTTTAGGGGTGTTCCCTTATTTTCAGCGATCAGAGAGGAAGAGACGGTACCATGAGCAGTTGCTAAAGCAACAGAGGGAGAACAGGAAGAGGAAGAAAATGGAGAGGAAGACACAGGGGCTTCAAGGTCCATCTAGTGACCATGTGACTGAGTGTAAAATGGCCTTCAAGGCTGTCATAGGTGATTTTATTGATCTTGTTTTTGTTTTTGCGTCACCTGTTGTAAGCAGAGTCTGTCTGTCCCTCTGTCTGTCCATCTGTCTGCCCCTCTGTCTGTCCTTCTGTTTGTCCATCTGTCTGTCCCTCTGTCTGTCCCATTTTTTTCCATCATGCTTCAGCAGGTGACACATGTGTTCCAAAGAATACTCTTGTTAACTTACCTGAGCAGGAAGAGCTCATAGTGAGGTAATGTAACAAATCCCTGTGTATTGCCAATCCATTACCACAGTTTCTTCAAACAACTTAAGGCTTGTTTAATGTTGTAAAGATTCCAGTATATGGGTATTTAGTCAGTTGTAGTTAAAAGACAGAGAACAATGCATATTAATTCTTCAAATCTTCACTGAGAACTATCTAGCAGGTTTGTCGTAGGTTTGCAGCACAGATCTTTATGATGCTGTTCAAACCTGTGTACTGTGTTATATAGGACTCTCTTGTAATTATAAAACAACATTAACACAGGGCCTTTTTACCCTTCTTTACTGTAGCTGATTAAGGGCTGCTTACCCAAGTCAAATAACCACCTTTTCCCTCAAAATAGCCTCCAAATTCCCCACCCTTAAATAAAATTCCCCATCAAATTGAGGGGAGGGGGGAACTGCTTATTGAGAAATCTACAGAACAATAGATCTGAAGCTAATTTGAATCAATTTGTTTTATTCTATTGATTCTTAAACAAAATATTTGTATAGGAATAGTAATATGTTACATCCTTGTGTTTAGTGTGCAGAGACCAATTTATGCTTATACTTATGAATATGGTAAAAAAATATCCCTCAATAAATTGTTAAATTTGCTTGTTTTTCCCCATAAAAAAGGCTAAGGCACCTTCCCCAAAACAGGAAAAAAGTAGTGGTGAGCTGATTAATCATAAAAGTCAACGAATCAGTGACGAGCTACTGGTTGACGTGACGATGACGACGAAAATAATTCGTTGACGTATTATTGACCAAAAAAGGGGGTGTTGTTAATATTTCAACGCGCATCTGATTGGGTAATTTCATTAATTTGATAAATTGATACTTGCAAAGTTGCACTTTGCACATCGTTGGCCTCTGGTTGTAACCTCTTATACTTTATCTCAGTTCAATGTTTATACATGTATTTGAATATTTGAGAAATTAACATCTATACCTAATACATATCTATATAATCTATATAGTACAGAATACTTTATTTTCATGTTGTACAGTAAGAAGAGTTTTAATAGGCATTTACTCCAAACATGGTATATTTGGTATTTAATCATGATTAATCAATTAATCAGTGACTTTTGTCTCTGATTAATCAACGAATATTTTTTCGACTGATTCCAATCACTAGAAAAAAGGCTCTGTAACAAATTAATAACTTGTGGTCCATGATATGAACATTGTTATGTTGGTATTCACATAGAAGTAGATATAGTTGTAGTATCTTTATTTATATCTCATCATTGCACAAATATGATAACAAATAAAATGCAAAACAAAGTTTAAAATAGTGCAAAGCCATTCCATATGGAATTACAAGAGATGAATATTTACAAATTAGAATAACACTTTATGATATCTTACCACAATGCTCGAGTATCATAAAAATAAAAACTTACTAGTATCTATTACTATACACGTAAAATGAAAGAAATGTGCTGTTTAAACAGCAGGAGCACATACACTTTTAAGATATGTATCAAACAATAAATATATAGTAAGATTAGCATGCACATATAATTGTATATTAATACAGATCTAAAAAAAAATAGCTGGTATTATAAGAGAATATACCTTGTTAGTAAGGTTTGAATTATTATGAGACTAATGGCTAGTCTACTTCATTGGTAAAGTATAGGCCTATACTGTTCATACAGTATACAATGCAAAATGTCCAAAATTTACTTTTCATGTAAAATATTGTCGTTCCTCCACCTGTAATTAGCTGGACATCGCTATATGACTGAAATACTGTCAAAGCGTAAACTCAAATAGTCAATAGTCAAAATATTGTCGCTGCACCTGTTCAGAGAGAGAGAGAGAGACATTCAAACTGACATGGTCCATTCCAGGCTCTAATTCCATCATGCATGGATGGATTTTGAAATAAATTGTCATGAATGTTTTTGTAGAGAAGATGGCATATCATGCACAAGGTCAAGGTCACAGTCCTGGGTCAAAGGTCAAAAAGGAGAACATTTTGTTATGTCTGGGCTATAACTCCATCATCCTTGAATGGATTTTGAGAGAAGACATAATGCCGGGTCCAAGGCACAGGTCTGTAGCTCAAAAGTTGATGTCACAATCGTAGGAACAAATAGGCTTCCAGATATGAAGCACATGCATGATCCACATCTGTAGCCCTAAAATGTCAAGGCCCCAGTTAGTCACAAAGAGAAGATGGTCCTGTCATACACATGGCCCAGGTATTAATGTTGGATATTTCCTTGGGGGAATTGGTCTATGACAGGTCTTGTTTATGGTTATATTTCAGGCAAAGATGTAACCAAGAAAGATTGGAAGGAAGCTGCTAGGAAAAGAGCAGAGGAGGGGTTGAGGATAGGTCAGAAGGTCTGCATAGACTGCAGTCTGGAGCATTTGATGAGTGTCAAGGTACCCTACATAGGTTGTGGTTTTATGTTGGCTTTTAAAAAAAGTGTTTTGAACTTGGTATGAAAAAAACATCACTGTTTTTGTGTCACCTGCTGTAAGCAGAGGTGACACAAAGGGATCACTTTTCCGTCATCTGCCCATCTGTCTGTCTGACTGTCTTTCTGTCACACTTTTTTCTGTCATGCTTCAGTAGAAGATATGTGTTCCAAAGAACACTCTTATTTGTAAAGGGATGAAAGGTTTCATATAACCATAGGGTGTTTCATGACCTTGACTTAATGTCATTTGCTCAAAATCAAAGTCACATGTAATTACAAAATTCTCATCTAGCTCATGTTATTTTTTTCTTACCTTTTAATATAAGAAGCTTGTATTTGCACAAAGTTGCAAATGAAGAGATAGCATAGTTTTTTGCTTCAAGGCTGAAGTCACCTACAAATACCAGTATTTCTTACAAGTGATACGTATTGTTTCTTATTTAAGCTTTTTTAGTCTAAAGATATACTTGAGAATTAAAAAAAGCCTCACCTGGAATATAGAATATTTTATGTTTTTCAAATGGTTTTAGATTATTTAGAAATGTAATGAAACATATTTCAGCAATTCATAGATTGATGCATATTTTATGTCCTACTCTTTTTAATCAATAAATAAAATTCCTTGAAAAGAATAAATTACATGAAATATTTAAGTTTTATACATGAGTCCTCTAGTATATTTCTCAAATATTTGCTCATTTTAGTGTCACACTGACAGTGGTCCTACTTTGGGAGTTGTAGACTTTATATCAATATAATCTTTGTTTGGCAGGAGATCTCCAAGCTGGCAATGCAGATCGGCCGTGTGTATGGTAGTAACCGTCAGGCCAGCCAGCCTGCACATCTGTATCTCACAGGCATCAGGAAAGGGGGACAACTCTACCAGGAGTGTGTCAGGATAAACTCTGGTTTTGAAAACTATATAGTTAGTATTACATTAATCTATATCTTTCTGAAATTAAGTTTTGATATTTTATGAAATATATTGTAAAATGTTTCTTTTTAACTGTTTCTATGTTGAATATTCTATGTAATGCTTGTTCAGTTAAATAATTAAAATGAAGATGATAAGGATTTACTTGAAAGCTTAAAAGAAATTAAAAAATATTAGGAACATTTTGAACTCCAAAAAGTGACACACTCCTTTTAATCAGAAGCCGATCATATGATCAATTTAGTCTCAAAAACTGCCATATGACCATTTTAAGGGTGGTCTTTGAAGTTCTATCTAAAACTTTGAAATGAACCAATGAAAGTTGTAACTATATTAAAGTCATGAAGTACTCATGGTTTTATTAGATCTTGTGTAAGGATTATTTTATTTTACAGCAGTGAATTATTGTGAAGACTGTTATTTTATGATTTGAATCAGAGATTTCTTTTGACATTTTAGGAAAGTTTTCTTAAGAACAAGAGTACAATATATTCAAGCATGGACACTTATGGTCTTCTATGAAACGGACCATAAGAACAAGAGTACAATATATTCAAGCATGGACACTTATGGTCTTCTATGAAACAGAACATAACAGATACACTCTCATTTGCCTTTCAGAAAGCATATCTTTTGTGTTAATTATGCTGAATGCTAACAGCAGATTTATGTAGGATTGTATAATATTTGGCTTTATATTGGTTACAGCAATGTCTATCTTAGTAATATGACTTTACAATATGATTTTTTTTTAATTTGATAAACAGCCAGAAAGTTCAGTTACTCATGAGATGTGGCCTTTGAATTGAAAAATTACTTTCTTACTCCAGTAGATCAGTCATCATCTGAATTTTGATTTGTTTTGATTGCAGATAATTGATTGAAAAATAAAATTGTGAACATTTTCAGCTTGAATCAACAGAGAAAACCCACACAGAATTATTCCCCTTGGATCAATTAGTTTACCTCACCCCAGACTCAGACAAGCCTCTGACTGACATAGATCAAGATAAAGTCTATATCCTTGGAGGCCTGGTTGATGAAAATGTAGCAAAGGTACATAAGTTAGATTTTTTTCTTGAAAAGTTTCTTGTGCATTACAGAGTTTTTTTCCCATATATTAGAAGTACCGATTTCATCAAAATTGTCTGACAGACTTGTTCTTCATGCAGGTGGACATAATACCATTAAGTTTGTTTTTTTTACTTAATTTTCTTTCAAATTTAGCATAGAATTCTTGATCAGGTGCTTTTTTTATTTATTTACATTTTTGATGTAATGTTTAAGTGAGTCCCAGACATCTGACAGACCTGACAATAAATTACCGGTAAGAACTGGTGGACTAATTACATTGCATCATTTATATTATAATCTGACTGTTTTGATGGTAAAGGGTGCTAAAAAACATTTAGTCACAATCACTTAAATCACCTGCAAGAAAGAATCTTATGACAATATAATAACAGTTTCATAGAAACCAAATATTTGGTAGATTCACGAAAAGATATCAAGAAAAATTCGACATTCTCATTTATGAAAAATGATACTGTTTTTATCAATTTCCACCAATTCTCAGTTTTGTGAAAAGAAGTAATTATTCTAATTTGAACAGAACAAACATTAACACTATCATGGTACTTTGACCATTTGTCTGTTTTATGTCCATTTCTGTCCTTCTGCCACAGATTTGATTCAGTCTTTGAATATTTGATATGTAATTTGGTTTTTAGTGTAGTTGTTTGTTGTTTTTTTGTATGTTGGTGTCTTACTCAAAATTTGACTCAGTTTTCCAGGCCTACTTTAATGCTTGCAGAAATTGAACGGATTGTTGATATGATTGTATGGTCCTCTGATGAGCTAAAATTAACTTGAGGTTTGCATGAAGACATTCACATCCAATTTTTTGCAACAAAATCAGTTGTGTTGCATCAACACATTTTGTGTTTGGTTTACTAATATATATGATAATTCAAGGAAATGGAAGAGAAAGAATCATGAGCAAATTTCCTGTAACTTGACCAGTTCTATCAGTAAGAGTACTCTCTCTTGAAACACCTTAATGACTGCACTGATGGCGATTATTGAAAAGCTCATTTGTGTTGCAGGAATTTGTTTTCCCATTGAAAACATGACTTTGACATTAAATGACAAATTTTTATGACCCCTGCATACCCTGTGTATTATTTCAATATGTTTTTTTTATTAATTAAACTTCAGTTGTGATTAATTTTTTACCAGCATGTGACCAGTTCCAGGGCAGCTGATAGTGGGATAGCAACGTGCCGTCTGCCAATAGATGAACACATGGAGAAAATAGAACAGGAGTCCTACTCTAAAGTCCTGGCCATTAATAATGGTAATAGTTTAACAATCGGTAGGGCAGTGTTACAGTATAGATCTGCAGCATTTATCATCCTTGGGTTTGTCAAGAATAAAGATGTATGTAACTGCTTATAAGTCATTTTTGGTGAGATTTGTTTTAATGGTCTAGTATCTCACCACCTGTCAACAAGGGGTCTCAAGTTCAAATCTTGATCTGGCTGTTTATATTTCTAACATGGTAATATAATGGCCCATCAGTAACCTGCTTTAGTGGGAGATTTGTGTAGCAATCCTGTAGCTTTATCTGTAAAGCTTTCACACTGTAAGCAAAGGGTCTTGGGTTTGAGTCCCGGTTGGGTTGCATTTTTAGCTCACCTGAGCACAAAGTGCTCAAGGTGAGCTTTTGTGATCGCCCTTCGTCCGGCGTCGTGCATCGTCCGTCGTCAATAATTTGCTTTAAACGACATCTCCTCTGAAACCGCTGGACAGAATGTAATGAAACTTGGCAGTACTGTTCCTTGGGTGAGGCTCTACAAAAGTTGCTAAAATAAAGTTGATCCATGAAGAACTCTGGTTGCCATGGCTACAAAAAGAAAAATAATTTGAAAACTTTAAAAATCATCTCCTTCAAAACAACTGGCCAGATTTCAAAATAAATTGGAACAGATGTTCCTTGGGTCAACCTCTACCAAAGTTGCTAAAATGATTCCGATCCGTAAAAAAACATGGCCGCCAGGGGCGGGGCTTTTTTGCCTTATATGTATATAGAGAAACCTTTAAATAACATCTCCTCTGAAACCACTAGACAGAATTTGATTAAACTTGGCAGGGATGATCCTTGGGTCAACCTTCACAAAAGTTGCTAAAATAAACTTGATCCATGTAGAACTCTGGTTGCCATGGCAACAAAAAGAAAAAAAATATGAAAACTTTAAAAATCATCTTCTTCAAAAATACTGGTCAGATTTTAAAATAAATTGGTACAGATGTTCCTTGGGTCAACCTTTACCAAAGTTGCTAAAAAAATTTACGATCCGTAAAAAACATGGCCACCAGGGGCGGGGCTTATTTGCCTTATATGTTTATAGGGAAAACTTTAATCAACATTACCTCTGAAACCACTGGACAGAATTTGATTAAACTTGGCAGGAATGATCCTTGGGTCAACCTTCACAAAAGTTCCTAAAATCGCTGGACAATTGGGTGAGGCTCTACAAAAGTTGCTAAAATAAACTTGATCCATATAGAACTCTGGTTGTCATGGCAACAAAAAGAAAAAAATATGAAAACTTTAAAAATCATCTTCTTCAAAACTACTGGCCAGATTTGAAAAAAATAAATTGGAACAGATGTTCCTTGGGTCAACCTATTTATCTCAGGTGAGCGATTTAGGGCCATCATGGGCCTCTTGTTTTAACATAGCAGCATCTATTTATAAGTCTATTTGTATATGTCCTTGTCATGTCATGATCAGCTTGATTTTAATTGTGTTATTGCCTTTAGTTATAGAAGTTGAATATATCAGCAATACAGGTTGATGTGTTCTGTTCAGAGTTCTTTTGGTTTCTTATTTGTTTGACTAGGCTGTAACTTAGGACAGGGACTGCAGGCTGTTCAAATAAATTGGCAGTAATCTTTGTCTCAATGAGAGGAAGGGTCTTGCTCAAGAGTTGGGTCCCTTGCTTCAAAGTCAAGGACACACCTAGAGGTGAAAGGTCATGGAGATGGATTTGCTTTCGGGCTTAACTTAGATATGGATTGCAAGATTTTAAATATTTTGGCAATAACATTTGAATAGATAGATTATGTGTTGGCACAGGAGTTGGGTCCCTATCTCTAAGGTTATGATCACACTTGATGTGATGGTCATCGTGCCTGTTTTGCTTGTCCAGGATGTAGCTTATTTCTGGATCAAATGATTCTCAAATGTCTTTGGCAGTAAGACTTGCCTCAATAATTTGATACTAAAATGTTTGCTCCCTAGCTTCATGGTTAAAGTCACACTTAGAGGTGAAGGAGCAACTTAGGTGGAGGGTTCAACATGTTGCCCTTGGAATCCAGTTATTTGTGTCTGAGATGTAAAAGCTATTTTTCTGGTTGATCAGGTTTAATACTGTTCCTTTAAGCAAATATTGATGAAGTCTCATTAGTTTATTTTTATTCCTTTTACCTTATTCAATTAAAAAAGCTTTGATGATAGCTATTTCAAACACATGATTAACAATTTCTTCCACCCACAGACAGATTTGCTTTTTGAAACAAAGTAATTGATTGAATATCATAAGTGTCCAGTTGATATATATTTACAAAGAGATGGGTGGGACAATATTATTATCATACATTGCCCCAAAAATATCAGAGGAGCATCTGGGGTGGGGGGGGGGGGGCCTCCAAGGCCGAGAGGGTAAAGTTGCTGACTTTAATAATACTCACTCAGCCCCTCATGGCGTGGGTTCTAATTCTGGCAGGGTCATTCGGATTTTATGTGAGGAAGCCTTTTAGCTGGCTTGCAGTTGGTCGGTGGTTCCACCCGGATACTTCCATGCATTCAGGGTCTTCCTCCACCTGTAATTAGCTGGACGTTGCTATATGACTGAAAAACTGATCGAAGCGACGGTAAACTCAAATAGTCAAGTCAGAGGAGCATCTGCATCCATTAGTAGTACTGTTGTTTCTCTTTCTCGGTGTGTGTGGTAACTATAGTTATAGTTATGTAATAAGCCTTCTTGACCATCCCCAATGGCTTAGTGGAGAGCTGGAGGGTAGTAGCAGGACTAGTTGACGTTGTGCCAGGATAATGTAATTGGGTGTGGTATCATGGCTATGGTGTGATACTGCAGTGTGACAGCACCCTGTCTCCAGTCTCCAAATGACTGAAATACACTGTCGGTGAGACATTAAACCCAACAAACATTGTATGAACTTGTCTTCCTAAATGTGTTTTCCCAATTTACCAATTTATAATATGTTAACGATGATTTGTTTCAGTGTTTGATATCCTGATGGAATACAGAGCCACCAAATCCTGGTCCACAGCTCTAGGGGCTGGTGTACCTAAGAGGAAGGGCTATGTTGTGAAAGGCTGTGAAGACTCCTGACAGCCAGATAGGGAGAACTTGCTATATTTTCAATGTGACCATGAGAATTAAAGTCTTTATTGTTTTTATGATGACTGATATTTTAATTTTTATATTTACCTACAGTTCAGTACCTACAGAACTAAAAAATGGCTTACCTCAAAGATGCCAATCTCAAATAAAAAAAACTAAAAGCTAAAAACTATAATGTACTGCTAACAGATGAAAAAAATGCTTGCAGAGTATTATGTACAGGGTCATGGTCACTGTCAATAACTAGATTTTTACTCTTTCTCCAACATAATGGTTGCAAAGGAAACTGAGAACAGTATATCAATGTATATTTTATTGATTAATCAACAATGCTTTATCCATGAACAAGAACAGCATGATTTCACCATTACTGTTGAACATACCAACAACATAGCACAAGTCAATACATTAGCACAACATGAGCACTATACATACACAGTATCAACAGTAATTAAGACCACCTGTAGAAGTTACAGAAACTACTGGACCATACAGATGCCGCCTTGTCTGTCTTGGTGCTGCCCCCTGCTGGTTGTCTTGGTGATGACCTTGGGCTTGACCTCTCCACAATGTTATGATCAGCAGACTGGAGGGCACAGGCAATCCTGTCAGCTGTTTCCTGGACTTGCTGCCACTTCCTGGCCTGGTACTGTGTATAGTAGTATTGGATCCCCTCACTGACAGAGAGACGGAGAACCAGGTGTAGAGTCTGAGACTGGTTCCCCTCCATGGCTGACTGGAATTGGCGCTGACTCACTGATCTGACATGATCATCTGAAAATATAAATTGGAAAGAAAATGTCACGAAAAATACATACATAATAAATACTATTATGAATATGACATATACATTAATTTACATATACATTAATTTCTTTGAATAATATCATTTTTTATATAAAAAAGATACATCCAATCTTATCATTTCATAGAATTAAATCATCAAAAATTTATGTGTGTGAGTTAGAGAATATTGTTTGTTTCTTTTACTTACCTAGAAGATCTCTCTGCCTTACTGCTGTGTCATGGGCAACAAGACATTGTCTGAGGTCGGAGGCTGCTGATGCAATATCCATGGTTACAATTGTGTCTGAATCTTTCTTGTGGGCAGTTGTAAGTCTTTACAGTGAATGACCCAAGCATTAAAATAACCAACATTTATACTGGTCAGTTAAAAGGGTATCTGTTTGAAGTGGGACCAATTAACAGTTTGTTAAGTGAACTGATCTTACTGGAGTTTGCCTAATTACTTGTTAATTGGACATCGTCAAATAACATCAAAGGCTTTCTTAATTAATTGTAATTAATTGGTTACCTTAATGACTGGGATGGATTGTCACTAATGGACATCAAAAATGATTAACTGAGTATTAAGAATAAATATCTTTTTCATATTTAATGGGATGCTTTTTGATAAATTTCAGAGCACATTTTTTTTAGGGTAAGTAAATAACTTGTGTAGTTCATGTATATGTATATAACTCTGGAATATAAGGGGAATGGAAGGTTATATAAAAAGAAAGAATGAACTTGGACACATTTAAATAAAACTGTCAAAATGTTCTTTATTTTTCTATGCAGTAAGACTACTACTAAAGAATTCAATAATCATTATCACTATAGAAGATGTTATTTGCTTATATCTGTGTAAATTTGTCCACAAACATATACTACAGTTGAGTCTGTCTGTAGTGACCCCCTGTTTGTAGTGACCCACTATCTTTAGTCACCCTATCCCCTCCTTGCAATCTCCTATGTTCTGCTATGTTGTGACTGTATATAAGGACTCCCTGTCTAATGTGTTTAAGTGACCATGATATTTGACTCCCACAATCTTTTTTTCTACCAAATCTTACTGTTTATAGCAACTTAGTATTATTTGTCAAAAAAAAAAAATCAATCACACGTGTTGCAGCTTTACTATTTGTTGACATTCAAACAAAAAACAATATACAGTACATGTATAACAAAATAGTTGATATTGTTTCTGTAACATAACCACATAATAATAGAATAATTTAATTTCTTATGTAGTGAACATAATAAAACATTTGTCTGTAAATAGTGAGCCGCTGTGTTCAGTGACCTTTGCCTCTAAGGTGACGGACAGTTTTTACTGTATACTCAATTTTCGATCCTATATAGTATTAATAAAATGGACCATTCCAGTAAAATTTACAGATAATATATTCAAATTGACTTACAACCTATCCAATAGCTTCACTCGGAAAAAGATAGTCGTTGGTTTACATAAAAGAAAAATGGCTTTAAATGAGATTCAGTTTGTGAGCAGTTGACCTG
>CM037790.1:52575274-52625274 GCA_021229015.1 Solen grandis
GTGACCTACTTTTTGACCCCACATGACCCAAAATCAAACTTGTCCAAGATATTATTGAGAGAAACATTCTGACTAACTTTCATGAAAATTTGGCCAAAAATGTGGCCACTAAAGTGTTAACAAGGTCTTACTAAGATTTGACCCCGTGACGTACTTTTTGACCCCACATGACTCAATTTCGAACTTGTTCAAGATTTTATAGAGACAAACATTCTGACCAAGATTCATGAAGATTGGTCAAAATATATGGCCTCTAGAGTGTTAACAAGCCAAACTGTTGACGACGACCGACGCACGACGGACGACGGACGCCGGACGAAGGGCGATCACAAAAGCTCACCTTGAGCACGTTGTGCTCAGGTGAGCTAAAAATACAATACAGATGAATGTAAAGTATGTCCTTGGTTAATGCAGCGCATGCTAAAATCAATGTTTTTAAGCTGTGTTTACCTTATGTCTATTTTAATAATAAGGAAGCTTAAGACATCAAAGTAAGTGTCGTAATTGCGGTTGTCAGTTTCAAGTTATTTCATTCAGAATAATTCAATATATTATCTGGGGATAGTATAATTTGAGGCTTGGATTAAGCAGAATTAATAGCAGGACATGTGGTTAGATAAAAAATAAGTTTGAAAGTTGTAATTTACCTGTTTAAGCATAGACAAAACACATAATTGTTTAATATATATAATGTTAATCCAAAGGTATCTTCACTTTTTCGTATTAAATGCAATAATAGTATAAATATGTTAAGTGTTCTCACAAATTGCAAAGCACCATTTTACCACCAAAGAAACTAACGGATTACATTTAGAAGTATCAATAATGTTGATCTTTGATTGAAGATCATCATAATATTGCTTAATTTATTTAACTCTCGGGGACGTAGCAATTAGTGTTTGTAGTATCATGCGTGATACTGCAGTGTGGCAGGACTTAACCTGTCTCTAGGTAGTAGACATTATCTCCAAATGACTGAAATACTGTCGGTGGGCCGTTAAACCCCACAAAGAAACAGTGAAAGTGTAACATACGAACATATTTTTACAGATTGAATAGCTATCCATTGGTATTTGATAAATATGTACTCGAATGCTGTAGTTTAAAGTATGTCATAAAGAGTACTCCATCCAGCCATCCGTAAAGAATGATCAAGGTTATTGATAATGTAACTTTTTTAAATAATTCTCGTCTTTAGAATCCCAAAAGTGTTTTGCACCCATGATATTTTAAGTTTATTGTCTAGACCGGCCTAAAGACTACTTGTCATTTAGATGGATTTGTAAAAAAGATGAAACTATGGTATGGGTTAATGGGTAGAATGGGCGTTTTAGAAAAAACAACAATTGCAAAAAAAAAATATTGACATATTAACCAAACGGTGGTTATACCAGGACTAGTTAAGGCATATATTGGATTTAACTTGTAAGATTATATCTGTTACGCTAAAACACATTCTTAAAGTGCAAGGAATGTGAGCCATCGTTCAATAAATATGCGCATTCTATCCTTGAGTAAAATCATTTTTGTGTTATTTCGAACAATTAGGTTGTTATCAATCTTCACTTGTGCCATGACACTTGTAAATTTATTTATTTGTTTAATTTCATTTATACAACAATGTCGTAACTTGAGTTTCATACAGTGTTGCACTGAAAAACATGCAACTTTTTGTTTATTTAATATGCAACACTGTAGTGACTACATCATTTTTTTTACATAATGATGGCATAATTCATAATGATGATGTCATAATAATGTGATGTCACTAAATTCCTGAAATTCTTTAAAGAAATATTCAACATATGATATACTTAAGATTTTATAACTTGCTATAATGGAATCCAAACAGTTTTCAAGATTTGTTTGAAAGGAACATTTGAAGATTGCTGTTTAAAGCAACATTTGAAGATTGAATTGGTAAGTGTTTTTTTTTAATTTTTGCATTATTCTTAAGATGTAGTAATAAATATGTAAATATATAAATATGTAGCATATTATAATAATAATTTTCTATCTAATTCTCAATAGTTGATGAATTATATAAAATGACATTTGGTTTGGATTGAAATTTATTCTGATACACTGGTTATTGTTGTTTATTTCCTGTTTATTTTAAGTCATAAAATATATGTACTGGGTAACAGTCTAAAAAATGATAGAGTATGGAAATGTTATTAAAAATAATTATTTTTGCTATTACCATAAAAAGCAGTTTTCAGTCACAAACAACTAAAACTATCAAGATGCCTGAACCAAAATTTTTAGGCCAACACTAAATTAATAATTTACGGTAGTCAACTAAGTATTTATATAATATTAGTTTTTCATCATACCGAAATTCATTTCCTATTGCTGATTAAATATCTATAATTTTGTACTTTTTTATACTTCAGATTCTCTGCATGTATAACTAAATCATGGTCTTTAAATGCTTAGTCATTTTTAAACTACTTGGTTAATGGTGAATTTCATAAGGTTTTATTTTCAATTCTTCAGATGTCTCATTATGCTCCAAGCACAAGCTGCAAGGCATCGGGTAGTGAAGTGCTTAGAAGTGGAGGTAAAAAATGTGTCGCCAATTCTGTGTGTGCATTGATACGATCCTACTCATTCCCACCATCCAAATGGAATTAGAAAATTGTAGATGACATCTTGGACAGAGGTGACAAACTTTATGGGGAAATTAAATTGAATGAGCCATATTGGTCAACAGATGATATCCCTGATGTTGTAGACCTCATTTAGATTATAAAAGAGCAGCCACGACATGGAACACTTAGCAGAAAAGGAAGTGAAATGCCCTTTATGTCACTACATGATGCTTTAGCAGCAACTCTGGAAGCAGATTCTGCCAATTGTATTTTTACAATGGGTAGTTTGATTCCTGCCTATACCTGTTCAGTCATGAAGAACAGACACAGGATCTTTTTTGACCCCCGTAGTAGATCTGATCGAGGACTGCCAATATGCGATGGGTCTGCTGTCCTTACTGGTCATGACACTATAGAGAGCTTAACATCTTTTATAAACCAATTAACTGAGTCTCTTAACCACTCAACCTTAAGTGATGTGCCATTTGAAATTGTGAAAATCAAACTGTATGATGTGGTTGAAGAGGATTCAGAATCTGACTGGCCAGGGTTTAGTGTTATGAGTGAGTGGAAGATAACTTGCAGAATGTATCTAGCTGATGAGCGTCTTCGTGAAGTTATGGCTATGGAAGTTTCAGATGTATCCGACGTTTGCAGTGATGAGTGTAGTATTACAGATGACAAGGACAAAGAACGTTGTAATTTTGAGGACTCATTCTTAGATGTGGCAATGACAAATCTGAATAACAGTGCAGAATTCCTGCAGTCATTTGAATTGAACATGTGCACTGATAATGTAAACGTTGATGTTTTTGAGAGCTTATACAGTGATAATGAAACACATGACGGCAATGTTATTGATGGGGATGATGGGAATGATATTGATGGGAATGATGAATGTGACGATTATGATGACAATGACAATATACCATTGATTCATTTTGTAAACTGTAGAGAGGGCACATTAAGTAAGGATGGTCAAAATCAAATGAGACAATCAATGATTGTTTATGTTTGTGAGAATTTTTTAATGATGAAATTACAGTGTATGCTACACATGATATCAATGATGTTGATGGGGATAAAGTCAATGATGTTTATAAAACTGGTGATGGGGATGATGGCTATGATGTTGAAGGTGTTAATGAAAGTAGTGATTATGATGACAATGATAATGTACCATTAATTAATCTTGTTAACAGTCGGGAAATAACATCATGTAAGGACAGTAAAAAATCAAGGTAAAAATCAACCAATGTTAAAACAGGTCAGACTGAAACCATGAAATGCAGAAAAAGAGTAAGAAACATAGACAAGTGGAAGAGAAACATCATGAAACGAAGGAGAAATGAAGGTAAAGAATATGTTACCAAAACAGGTATTGTCAAAAAGGCAAGAGTTATGAAAGCAGGATGTGGTGCTAGATGTAGATATAGGTGTCACCAGCACATTAATGATTCAGAAGGGCAGAAATTATTCCACAGGTTCTGGCAGATGGGTGATATAAATAAACAAAGAAGTTTCATTTCTAAATTTGCTTGCATGAAAAAGAAGATGGCAGGGAAAGGTAAGTTGCAAAGACGAAATATTTCAGTGTCCTATAACTTTCCATTCATGAAAACACTAAGGTTGTAAAAGTTTGTAAAACATTCTTTTTGCATACACTTGCAATATCAGAAAGGTATATCAGCAATGCCCACAGACTTTCAGTCACCGGGTTTTGCCTGGATGACAAGAGGGGAAAGCATAACAATCGGCCAAATCGAACAACCCCTGAAATGAAAGACACCGTAAGGTCTCACACTGAAAGTTCCCCAACCATAGAAAGCCACTATTGCAGAAAAGACACAATTAAGGAATACTTAGACTCTGACTTAAGTGTTGCAAAAATGTATTCCTTGTATCTTAAGAAGTGCAAAGAGCAGTCACAGACTCCAGTTTCAATATCAGTTTATAGGAAATTGTTTGACTATGAATATAATATTTCATTCGATCGTCCCATATATCACCAGTGTGACCTCTGTGTGTTCTTTGGAAACTCTACTGAAGAGCAGAAGGCCAAGGTGCAGGATATCTATAATATCCACATGGAAAACAAATCTTTGGCACGTGAGGCAAAAGAGCATGACAAGGTAAGGGCAAAGACAGAACTATCTGTAGTTTGTGCATGTTTTGATTTACAGGAGATACTTCTCACGACGCGTAGCTTTGAAAGCAGCCTTTACTTCAAGAGGCGCCTGAACACATTTAATTTTACAATGTATGACATGGCAAATAGAAATGGTCATTGCTTTTTGTGGAATGAGTCAATTTCAAGCCGTGGAGCTTGTGAAATGGTATCATACATATATATTACTTCATAGAGCAAAAGGCCCATGAAGGTAAGAAGCACTTCATTTTTACAGTGACAACTGCCCTTCCCAGAATAAGAACAGGTTTTACGTTACAATGCTGTGGTTCTGTCTCCAGAAATTTAAACTTTCATCTATAACTCACAGGTACCTAGAAAAAGGCCACACACAGAATGAGAAAGATTCCATTCATGCAACAATTGAAACGGTAAGTAAACATGTCAAAGTGTATACTTCACCACAGTGGGCAACTGTTATTAGAATGGCAAGGAGAGACCACCCGTACATTATGAAGCAGATGTCATTCAAAGATTTCTTTGACTTCAAGGCCCATATATCAAAAACTTTGAGACTAATACTGATGGGGAAAAGGTCTACTGGAACAAAATTTAAGTGATTAAGCTCACGCCAAACAGTACAACTGTGTTCAAATATCAGATATATCACAATGGTCCAGATTTTCAAGTAAACCATTTCAAGCGCTTACGCTCCTGGCCCCTGCGGGATGATATTTCCCCGGTTGAGAAAAGATGCAATTCCTATTAGTAGGGATACGATTGCAGATTTACTAAGCTTGTGCATGAATCAGACCATTCCTGCTCTTCACCACCCCTTTTTCCTGCTACTGCCACATGACAATGTGTAAGTTCTCAAAGTAGTTGGGCATAAAATAATTGTGTTTTTGGCAACGGTCTCAATACAATTAGGTAGTTTTTATTTTTATTTTTTAAAGTCAAGTTATAATAGTGAATGAATCACAGAAAACAGCAGTCTCAATATGGCCGCTAAAAATTCAAGGTCAGCTGGTTTTTGCTAGGTAGGGTTGGGTTGCCCGAAACACAGAATTTTTTGTAAGGCCTTAGTGGAAGTATGAAGAAATCTTGATCATAATTTGCAGTGTTTTTAATACAATAAAACATTGATACTGATTGAATCATGGATATACTTTTAAATTATGCAGATGTATGATAGTCAGTATTTTATTTATGCATTTGAATACTGAATTATCTGTAATTTACCTTTAGAAAATGATAAAATGTTCATAGTCAGTTCATAGTCATCTGGAAATAGAGCAAGTCAAATGATGCAAATGACTTTATTTGAATATAAATTTAGATAAAAACTATGTGAAACAAAGTGTTTAAAAAACTGTTATAATATTACATAGTGTTTTACATTGACAAAATTTAATGTGATTAATTCAACGAGAAAAAAAATTGTGGAAGATCTGATTTTGTATCAGATGTTTGAATATTGTTGTACCTTTTTTTCCCACAGATTTTGTGATTTATATTTATCTCATTCTAAAATATGAACTAAGTCATATTGTACATACTTGCAAGAAATTAATAATGTACAAATTAAATGTTTATAAGTTATACAGTTGTTTTATGATAATTTCTGCTCCAAGGCTTGGCTGCTTTGTTTACCAATATGAGGTATTGTCATGCACATTGTATAGAAATGAGTTATTTAATTATGTTGCTCATTGACAGTGCTCAAAACCGTTTTTGATAACAGATGCCATTACGCATTATGGAAATTTAGTTTTGATAGTGTTAGTCACCTACTGGCAACATCTCAACTGATGCACTCTTTTTTTGTATTTACAGTTATACTGAATGACTCTAATCATCAAAAGTTTAGATGGATAAAACATCTTCCTCATTTAAAAATGGTTGAAATGATGTTGCTACAGTGTTGCATAGAGTACTTTTCCAGAATTCATATGATATGGGGTGGAAAACTGTCGCATGTAAAGTTACTACAGTGTTGCATTTATTTTTGAAATCTAACATTTGAAGTGGAAAACTGTAGTAAGTCAGGTTTTCAATCAAAAACTTCTTTTTTGTTGAATGTTAAAAAAATGAATTCAGTTTTTAAGAATAACATATGATTCAACAGTTTTATGTTAAAACACTTTTAATATAAAACACTTTTAATATATCCAACCCATTTAAATTAAGAAAGTTTTTTCCTTCTGAAATTTTTAAAAAAAATGGAGTTACGACAGTTTTGTGTTGAGCAATCGATATATAAGAAGAGCGTTTTGAGTAGGAAAAAAACAAAACAAAAAAACCACATACACACTTGTAAATTATATAATCACGGAGCATTATCATAAAGTTATCGAGTCGAGAGGATAAAAAAACGCCGGTTGAATACGATAAAAATCTTTGTTTTATCATCTTCCGTGTATCTTTTAAAAAAAATATTCGTACAAAACTGCGTGGGAAATAGAAAATAAAACAATAAATTCTTAGGAAGCCTTCCAGCTGGCTTGCGGTAGGTCGGTGGTTCTACCCGGTAACCTATATATACTCGGGGTCTTCCTCCACCTGTAATTAGCTGGACGTCGCTATATGATTGAAATACTATCGCAGCGACGGTAAATCCCAATACAACAACAATACAACAACAACAAATTCTTAGGGTTATTGGCCATTGGTTATATCTCAGACCATATTTTCTCCCTGAGCAATTAAGTTACAGATATATAAACTTAATATCATGGTTAAGATATGCAGATAAAAAAAATCATTTTATACTTCTAGAAGTTCTAGATGTTTTTGTCGTCTTTTGATTATCCTTCTAGCTCTTCCCACTCAGCGTTCCATAACGCATTCGCCTAGACGCTAAATCTGCATCACAATGAAAACATAGGCGATCATTAATCAAAGAAGGGCGAATGTATCATCCCTGTTATATTTGATTTCTTTAAATATGATGCGCTCAAAATGCGTCTCATTCAGGTCTTTACTGTGTAGAAAACTAGAAAACATGTAAAGGCAGGTGTAATACTGTTTATGGATACTAGATATAAATCACAAGGTTACTTGGCTTATATCATATGTTGCATTATTTATCATGTGATATTTTACATCATGATAGATACCTTAAGTAACTGTATTGCAAAATAATAATGAATACACAACTGATTGAAATTGTAAACGTTTGCAGTGTATGATTCATGCCTGGTTAACCATTCACACACGTGAACGTGCTTTCCAAATATGTATTTCGCTCGTTTTTTCACCGTCGGCTCATTCCTTTTTCAGATTCAATAATGAGGCATAGAAATTTAATTTGAGTGATGACTGTTATTTATTTATTTATTTATTTATTTAATTATTTATTACATCAGTATACAGTAATTGAATGACGTTAAGGAAAGAACGAAATATGCGGATAAAAATCGTAGATCTATAGAATAGCCTTTGTCAGCGGAAGAAAACAAGGCTAGGAATACCCAAATCAAATCAATCTGGAAATACCAAATCAAATGAGTTAATAAATGATCTGTAAATTGTTTATGAACGTTATATCAATTTCAATTCTTGGATTTACCAAAGTTGTAAACATAGGTTCTGGATATAGCTCCCTTGTTTGGCGCTCTGCATAATAAGGGCAGTTCCAGGACAGGTTGGCCCGGTGTCAGGATAATTTGATTGGGTGTGGTATCATGCCAACTGTCTACGGCGTGCAGTGTGACAGCACTACATCCGCCTCAAGTAGACATCGTCTCCAAATGACTTAAATACTGTCGGTGGGACGTTAAACATAATAAACAAAAATATATATATCCTTGTATTTTAATATTTATTTTAGCATAGGAGTCCGTTTGGATTGAGGTGGTAATCATCACTTTACGAAAATATTTCCGAAGCTCTTCATATAAACATGATTATTTAAGAAACTTTAGTCAATATTTACAAATGACGTCAATATACGCCAGAATTAAATGATAGGCACACCTCATGTGTAGGGATCGGTGTAATAAACACTGCCATATATGGCTATTACGTGAATAGGGCGGAGCATAATTTGAAATAATGACATGCGCAGTTCGCCGTAAAATCTTAACAGTTAAGTCTTAATTAAGTAGACAAGTCTCGCAAAATCTCGAACTCTTAACAAATTAATTCGACTTGGAATTGAAATTTCGGGCTCACTGATTGGATAGATATTGTGGGCAAACTCTAAGATAATGTGGTGGAAATATGCGGTTAACCTTGTGACGTTCTTACAAAAATTCAGGCGCTAAGTGACAGTAGCTCGGGATTATAACCACTTGGCCACGGGACCCATTTTCATTTTGTGTTTTCAGGACGAATCATTGGCAGTTCCCAATTTTTATATTTCGTATAAAGGTTTCACTTTGCATATTTTGAGGTCTATTGAGATACAAAGGCAGTGTGATCCACCTTTAACTTGTACACAATAGAACATGAGTGGTATACGCATCGTTTCTCGGGTAAAGTTTCTACTATGCCATGATAATGAATCGTCCAACTGGATGTTCACACGATACTCTCCGATCATACATTTGGATCATTGCCATCATGATCTTTAAAGATTGCAAAAGATAAATGCATTAAGTTAAAGTTAGTGTTTATTAAGAGATAATTTAACAGTTAAGAAGCCAGAACGAGCGTAGCGAGTGACGGTTACCGAGTTATGACGACGGTTTCCTGTTAAATTCTCTCTTAATAAACATTGACTAACTTAGAGTTTGCCCCGCCCTATTACTGCGTCACACTGCTATTTATTTAGGCACCAAAAATTTTAACTCAGCGTGTTGTTTAAGTATTCACACACGTGCACGTGCTTTCCGAATATGGATGTAACACACAGATTTCGCGCGTTTTTTCACCGTCGGCACATTTCTTTTTCAAATTTCAATCAAGAAGCACGGAAGTTTAATTTGAGTGATGACTTTGTTTACATTTGTTTGTTTATTTATTTATTTATTATTTATTTTATTTTATTTTTATTAGCTAAGACATCAGTACACAGGATCTGTTGACGTTAAAGAAAGATAATAATCGCTTAGAAAAGCCGCTGTCAGCGGAAGATATCAAAGCTAGGAATGCCCTGGAAATACCAAATCAAACGAGTTAATACATTATCTGTAAGTTATTCATGAATGTTATATCAATTTCAATGTTTGTATTTACAAAAGTCTGGTATATTTCCCTTGCTTGGCGCTCAGCTTAATAAGGGTAGTTTCAGGACTGGTTGGCCCGGTGTCAGGATAATGTGACTGGGTTAGGTATCATGCCAACTATCTACGGCGTGATACTATGCAGTGTGACAGCACTACATGATCATCTGTCTCAAGTATAGACATAGTCTCCAAACGACTTAAATACTGTCGATGGGACGTTAAACCTAATAAACAAACAAACAATTAAACTATCCTTGTACGAGGGTATTTTAATATTTATTTTAGCATCTTATTATTTCCTTAGGAGTCCGTTCGGATTGAGCTGGTAATCATCATTTTGCGAAAATCTTTCCGAAGCTTCTCATTCTTTGTGTATATAAACAATTTTACTTTAATGTTTTCAAATGAGTGTGCATGTCTCGTGTATAGGGATCGGTGTAGTAAACACTGCCATATATGACTATCACGTGCATAGGAGGAGCATAATTTGAAATAATGACATGCGCAGTTCGTCGTAAACTCTTAATAGTTAAATCGCAGTAAAAAAGACAAGTCTCGCAAAATCTCGAACTCTTAACAAATTAAATCGACCAGGAATTTGAAATTTCGGGCTCACAGATTGGACAGAAATAGCGGGCAAACTCTAATCCACTATACAGCTTATTTCCACGGAAAAACATAAAGGTTGTGAAGAATTGTGTAGAGACAAACTAGAATCAAGTAACTTGGTACGTTTGATTAAACGTTTGGAAGACAAATAAAATATCCAACCAGATGGCAAGACGATTCAAAGTAAAAACAGCACTCCGCCACATGACCTTATATCCAGAATCATCCGGACAGACACTTGCTCTGCACAATTCCTCATTGAAGTACGGGGTGAAAACGCTCGGACTTTAAAGCAATGTTCTATAGGGCATACGGGTAGGCTACTGGTAATGTCATACTTTATAGTGATCTTTTCTAACCTTCTTCAATGTTTGTATTATTCATTCAGAATAAAGAATTTAACTTAATTGATCATAAGATTTTGAACCTTGAAAATATTTGCATTTCACACAGGATCAGTCAGCAGGTCGATAGTGTTGTTGTAACGTTTAAAATGAACTTATCGCATTGTGCCTGAGTGACATCATGGTATTGTGTGACGTTTTACAGATAACTTCTATTGGAATGTATTGAAACATAACTTATGCCGACTAAATAATTAACACCATTCACGTAACTTGTTGTTGCTGTTGTATTGGGGATTACCGTCGCTGCGATAGTATTTCAATCATATAGCGTCGTCCAGCTAATTACAGGTGGAGGAATCACTTACTTGCATTTACTATTTTTTATTGTTATTAAGAGAAAAAAACACCTTCAATAATACTTCTCGTTTGCCCATTCTTCATTCGAGATTACTGCTATAATATTTAATTTTACATTCGAACCATTCAACCAATTGGTATATGTAAATTAGGAAAATGTAGTGAAAAAGCCTCCAAATTGTTAAAGCTACTACTTAAACAAGAAAATGAAATATAAAACTTAAACCCTTTTTTAAACCCAAAATTTGGAAGCGCGAAATTATGTTACTGTATTTTATTTCACGTCAAGCATAGATTCATCTTAATTATTTCCCATGAGATAATGAAACAAATATAGAATTATCATAACAATTGAATGGAATAAAGGCCACATTAGAAACATTTGTTATGAAAATGTTGTTTTTTTTATAGTCTCAATATCAGAGAAATAAAACAAACTGGTTATGTTAAGTTACATCACGCACGATTTTTCCAATTCGACCGCAATATTGTTGTCGTTTTTATGGTTATTCCCTACCCCCATATGTTATGCAGAATTGTTCGACTCCATAGAAACTTCATCCGACAAGATGTTGAATAAAAACGAATAAAGAATATTTGATCGCCGCCGAGGTGAGGATAAATGCTAATATTACCAATCCAAATATTCAAATTATCGTTTTTGTTTTACTTTCGTGTTGCTGTGAAAGAAATATTGAGAGAGTTACACCGATATTCACATTCTATTCTGTTTTTATTCTTACACCAGTTATGTAGTATATAAAGGCCAACCAAATCAACAGTCCAATACGCCGATATATCAACTTATTCTGGTGTATCTCAACCGTTTTTTCCTTTAGGATTGCTGTCCGTCGACAGTATTTCTCGCGAAGCAATAACCGTGTATACAACCACGCCTGTTTCACAAGGGATTTTTTCTTTGTCCTGATAATGATTTTAAGGGACTATTTTCTTACCGATTCTTCCTATTAAATCTAAATTTTTTCAATGAATCTTCATTTTTATTAAAAATAATTACAGTTCATCTTGCCTAAAGCTCCCCCCCCCTTCGGAAAAATCGGAAGAATGGTAAGGGCGTTTCAACACGGGTTTGACAGTTTCATGGTTTAAAACCTGGACGCGACACACCAGTGTTTATTTCAATGGTGCTGTTTTAACACAAATGTCAAAAATGCTTAGAGTATATAAGGGTAGTTATACGACTGATAGAGCCAGCGGCAGTGTTATTTCACTCCGCGTGGCATCATGTCCTTTTTGTAAACTTTAATATGGAAGTGAAGCTGTAAACGAAATACATAACTTCTTTTAAATTATTCCATTATTCTTATTTTAAATTTATTTACTAGTATCTGGTTTACATTCTTTTGATTTAGTAGAGATTACTACCGAATGAATCATATATAAATTCATGATAAATATAGTAAATGTTAAAATGTTATAAAACATGTCTTTGTCTTACGTTACTTAAGCAGACCCAGATACGGTCTTAGGGGAGGATGGATTGTACAACATTTGACATACACACCAGGATTGTCTATTAATATTTTCATTAGGTTTATGCAAAGATCATCCCATATACATTGGGGTAAAGGCGTTAGACGAGTATAAATAGGAAATTTGTATGTCATAACCGTCTGGTTTGTTTGAACTATTGCATGTCTAAAGTGTATAAACACACTGTAATCTTCTTGATCTACCGATAAACTTCCGGCTTCAGACATAAACAACGCTCTCGTATTAGACAGCTATACTCTGCACGTTATATCGACTCCTAATAACCAACACGCATTGAAATAAGATAAACATCTTTAAACCTATTTGTGACAGTATTATTTCGTGTTGTCATCTTATTTCTAGTGTTCATTTATTTCAACTATTTCCATATCAACACAATTTGAGATCCTCTCTGATAAAACTTAATTTCCTTAGGCTTAACGTTATAACGATACTATTTTAGTATTTTTGGGACAATGGAAAATACTGAAGTGCTGCATCATTACATTACACTAAACACAAGTGATATTATACGACACCCAGACAAACAAGTGACATTTTACCACACCAAGACACATTAACTATTGTTAAGGCAGGTAATACGATCCCAGAATTACCTCGATGTGCTAAGTGAAAGAGATATGTCAGTACCATGTTTATTGAGTTTAACGACCCACGGACAGTATTTCAGTCATTTGGAGACGATGAATTCTGAGACAACTTGAAATCGCTTCACCGGGTAGCAATTTCATAAGAGTCGTCAAATGTGTCAGCGTCTGAAGCGAGCGCATCTGCGAAGAGTCAACATGTTCAGTCATTTGACGGCAAACAGAATAATGAAATTCTAAGTATATGTTTTAAAATTCAAAATACAGGCATTATATCGACTTACAACGCCATTGTCAGCGATGTAGAGACCATCTATTTATTTTACAATCATAAAATGTTGCACTGGGAAGAGGTAATACGCAGAGATAGTTTAAATCAGATTTGTATTCAATGGACATCTGTTACGATCAGCATTATCATCAATTATTTGTCTATGGAGGGGATGGCGATGAGGAGACTGAATGCTCCCTTCTGATATAGTAGCCGTGATAGATATTCAACTTGCAATTTTTTAAATATATTGTTGTGTTGTAACACGACAACAACGTGCACTGATGTGATTATGACATACAGTATTCTAAGCATGTCCAAATGATATCTAACAGGAAATGTTTTTGGGATGGAAAAGATGACCGTAATTAAGTAGTAATACAAATATTAATATTGCGTTGTAATTTGCCCATTCAGGTTGGTGAACGGACATACTTTTAATTCGTTCTGGCAATGCTTTATAAAATGAACTATTTCGCATTCCTTGTGAAACCCCATCTTCTAGAACATTGTTTAAAGAGTTGTGTAAATCAAATATTATGAAAGATTAAACAAAAAGAACATACGAAATAATACATACTGCTTTGTTGACAATTAATTAATAATCAAATTGTTGAAAATTTATGTTAAAAAAACACACACACAAACACAACATGACATACACAATCGACATTTTATTTGGAAAGTCTTGTCAAATTCGCCCAAAAATGACCGTATATTGGAATTTGGAAAAATGACCCCCGCAGATACTGATATATTATGACGGTTGGAACGAAGTAAAGTGACTCCCAAAGAATGACGACCCCGGCCATTATTTTTCAGAAAAAGTGACCCCTTTCTATGAAATACACTGGCACCCGTTATAAAAATAATGACAGCTTTACCGGATGGTTATACCTTATATTTATTCCTGTAGTTAATATTACTGTTAATACTTAGTACTGTTGCTTCTACTGCTGGGGCAGACTGCTGCTGCCCCAGCAGTAGTATGTCCTATATATCCTATGAAAAGATTTCCCCCAGCTACTCCAGTAAATTTGACAAAGAAGGGCGCATAATAGTGTGCTAACTTTAACATATAGATTACATAAATTGTTGATAAAATCATATGTTCCGTCCATAAGAAATGATAGGAAGCTTTTTAGTGTTTTTACTCTTGAGATGGCCGATATTATACAAAATGACTTTATGAGAAGTCGTGAGAGCTCTTATTTACGACACCACGGTTGTAATTACCAATTACAAGCGACTTTTCTCAGCTATGCATTCTTCTGGTTAGTCACTGAATCCAAATTTGACTTTAAGGTTCATCATTTCATAAAATAGTCCCCTTGGTTCACTATAGAAACAACACTTTTCTGAATTTCTGAGGAATAATGACCGGGGTCATTATCTTATACATATCATATAGGGGGTCCGCACATTTTCTGAAGAATATGACGGCGTCAAGGGGGGGCAAATTTTCTAAAGAATAAAGACCCGTGTCAATATCTATCACCGAAGGGGGGGGGGTCTTAATTTCTTATGAATAATGACCTTATGCATATAATCGAGTGGGGTCACATTTTCTGAAGAATAATGACCCGAGTCAGTATCTTATAGATATCATCGAAGATAATTCAATTTAAAGGGAGTTATCATTTTATAGAAAGGGGGTCATTTTCTCTGAAGAATAATAACCGGGGGTCTATATTCTTCAGACCGGGGGTTTTTTTTAAGGTTTTAAGTCACTTTTTCTGAGGCAAATTGACCGGGGTCATTATTCTATGGGGATCACTTTTCTTCATTACACCGCATCTGATGAAAAGGTACAAAAAAAGAAATAAAAAACAGGAATGTGTTGAACTTTGATGATTGAAAACGAGTCAGTAATGTAAACAAGAAACAATCCAACATATATGTTCTAGTTTTTAAATTGACTGTAATCTGCAGTTATTGTCAAATAAACAAGCAACATATGGTAAACACCAAGTTTATTGGCATACGTATATGATGTACCATTCAAACGTTTATTTAGTCTAATAGAAGATAAAAAGAGGTGAAATCATAAGAATACATGCTTCATCCTCGTATTTAGATTTTTGCATGACAAACTCCTAAGAAAGTTTAAACTTTATTTTGCATCGATTGTTGTGGGTCACAGATGTCAATGACACTTGTTACGCATTAGTCGTCATCTTTGTAATAGACAAGGGCTGAACTGTCTGTCATGGTTAGCATTATCGTCACATGGTAGCTGCACGTTGGACATGAAATCAACGGACTGGCGTTTAATAACTGGACATCGTCTGTAGCTGTCGACGTTACAGCTAATTACTTGCTAGTTCCTTACGGTGCAGCTTGTGGCTAGTTTGATACGTCAGACAGGGACTGTAATGGAACATCAGTAGGTATGCTTGGTCCTAATACTGAGTCTGGAAGCACATATTTGTTAAGCTGATTAAGTCCACAGGACCTGAAAGCACTTAAGATGTAAGAGGGAAATACAGATTTCTCCAATACCCGTGAAACTAGTATGCGGAATGATTATTTGTTAATTTGATTCCAGGGTTTTCTTACAGATACTGTGAGCATGCTTCATTATAGGCACAATTGAGGGGGGCACACAATTTAATCTAGGGGTCGAAGAGTCTTGATGGTATGCGGGATGGGGCAGGTATGTGTGCACATTCTAATCTATTGCTTGCAGTTATTTACCTAGGGTCTGAAAGGTCACACACGGACGTTTTGGAACTACTTCTATGTTGAAACCATGAATATATTTCTTTCTTCCCCTTTACGACAAACAGAGGACTTTCAAGAATCATCTGCAGGTCTTAAAATAATGCGCAACAACCTCTTTATGCATCATCTGTGATCGCTTTTTCTGGTTTGCGCACAATACAAGGATGCCATGTCTTCAATCTTTTCCGACCTTGAACGTTTTGTATGCCAATCCGATCTTCAACATTTGACAAAAAGCAAAATTAGACCTGCCAAAACCTATATACGAGTTAGTCCAATACCATTCCGTTCTACTATTTTCAATCCTTAAAGTTTTCTTCATGAACATACCTAGGTATGCAGCTTGTGTTTACCGCCGATTCTGTCTCCTATATTTCCTTCAAGAACGCCAAATTGGTTGGCCGCCTTCCTGATAGTTAAGGTCCCGTCTTTGACTGCACTTAACTGCTCCCTGTCTATCATCGGTCTGGGTTTTATCCTTTTCTGGCTTTCACTTTATTTCTTTAATACAAAGCGTTCTTCATCATTATTAAATTGTTTCTTCCAAACGTTGTACTTGTATAGCTCCCATACTTGGCGCTTAGCATATAAGGGTTGGTCCTGAACTGGTGTCAGGATAATGTGACTGGGTGTAGTATCATGCCACTTGTAATCAGCTACACCCCTCACGGTGGTTACACCACGATGTGTTACTTTAATCACTGCCACTGATGTCTTTCAAAACTCAACTTGCTACGACCAGCTTGACTGAAGCGTAAGGTTGTCGCTGGAGGATCAAATGCTAGATTGGTTGTCTCTGTCCTTGGTTATGAAAATTTATTTTATTTGCATGTTTAGTTATAATTATGTTCATATTCACACTGTGGCTGTTGAGAAAACCCACTGACCATATATGTGTGTGTGTGCGAAAAGAATCACTGAATTTTCACTGAATCTTTTTATAAATTGTTTATGCATCCGTTGTTTGTAACCACAGAAAGAAAATCTTTGAGACAAGAAAATTATTGGTAAAATAAAATTCCCTCATTGCAGAGGACAATCAAATGGCAAAATCCCCCCCCCCCCCACACACACACAAACACGAGGAAATCCAATAACCATACATTTGACCGGTAAATAAAACCGCTCTAGTTTAACAAGAGTGTTCTATGGATCACACGTGTCACCTGCTGAAGCGTGAAGGAATAAGTGTGACGGACTCACGGACGTACTCATGAGGAGGTAGTTGTGAGGTGCATAAATTGTGAATTGCAAATGTGCACAGAGGGCGTTCCTAAGCCGCCTTATTTTAAACAAACAGGGCGATTTGTAAACAAAGGTCTGAGAAGGAAAAAAATAAACAAAAATAAAGGGGTTTTCCGAACTTCGGATAGTCTCAAAGTTGATGCAGTTCATAATAGTTTACTTCGATTTTAAAAGAATGCTTTTAATGCTGCCGCAACATGGGCTAAAAATTTAGTTTTCATTTTTCGCTGGAGTCAATATTTAGGCATTTGCAAAATGCAATTTTCTGTTTTAAAGGGTCAAAGTGCATACAATCACTTTGACCTGTTCTTTGTCATGTACAATACACACCCCCCCCCCCCCCCACACACACACAAATTTTCTATTTTTAAAGAAAAGCAAATTTTGATAAAAAAAAATTTTTTAAAATAGCAAAGCATTTTTTAAGTACGTGAAAAAAAATACATTTCAAGGTGTTGTAAACTTCATCAATAAAGGCATAATGCATATATTTTTAATAGAGAAAATACTTTGAAGAAAATTTTCATATGCTGGTCGTAGATAGGTGGTTCTATCCACACATGATCTTTCTCTTGTTGACAAGATTTTGACATCGCTCTATGACCGAAACACTGTCGCGTCGACTCCATTGGCAATTAAAAAGTAGTGCTTGTAATCAAAGACACATGACAAAACTCATCGATATGAAACTGTTTAAGGTAAAACCGCTTAAAATATATTTCGAAAGAAATGCATTTAAAGTTTAATCATGTTAATTGTTTAGAGTTGCCCACCGCAGCGAAAGGCTTTCAGTCATAAGTCGATGTCTCATATAGTATGTACAATATAGAAAAGAACAGACAGAAGAAGCTGGGGGCGTATCTGTAAATATGATTTGATTTTCAATATATTGTCGAAACACATGGATTAAGCGTACAGGAAAAAATATTTCACAGCATTTTACTTCTAAATTATGTCATTGTATTTTGAAATGGAATCTCCAATTCTTTAAATCCTAACTTTCCAAGTAGATAAAATGCCATTTTGCTTGCTTACTTTATTAAAGATAATGATTTAGTTTAAAGGTCATCGAGTGGTCAGAGCCATAGGGTAGTCATGCTTTATATTCCCAGCTGTGACATACCTGGTCTATCTTTAAGCTTTCATCTTTTTTAAACTGCCTGTATGAGTACAGTGTGACTGTGTGCGGTATCATTTCACTTATCTATGGCGTGATATCGCAGCATCAAAGCACTGTATCTGTTTCATGAGTGGGACGTTAACCTAAGAAAGCAAACAAACTAATATAATACCACCACAATAGATATAGAAACATAGCAAACTTATTTGTTTCTCCACAACTTTAGAGGCCCATTATGCTTCCAGAAGCAGTGTGTATACTTCGGACAGAAAAGCTAAGTGTGTACTACAGATTTGTTACGAGATACAATTAGTACCTATTCGTTGACGACAACGTTATCACAATGCATAAGAAAGAAAAAGGTACATGTACTTCATTTCGTTACAAAAATTACTTATTTGCATATTCCGTATATCTTCGTCAGCGACCCTTGTTTTTAGAGCGTCCGCCTTGGGAGCGGGAGGTCGTGGGTTCGATCCCCGGTCGCGACATACCAAAGTCGTAAAAATAGGTACTGGTATAGCTCCTTTGCTTGGCGCTCAGAATATAAGGGTAGTTCTAGGACTAGTTGGCTCAGTGTCAGGATAATGCGTCTGGGTGTGGTATCATGCCACATGCCTATGGCATTATACTGCAGTGTGGCAGCACTATATATGTCTCAAGTAGACATCGCCTCAAAATGACTAAAAAAAACTGTCGGTGGGCTGTTAAAACCAACAAACAAAAATACATATCTCCGTTAACGAATCACAGGTGCATAAACTGATAACGTAGTAGATAAACAAATTGTGATTCGACGACGTCTTTTCAATTATTTCTTTACAAACTTCGGGTATATTCCACATTGCAAAATGTAAACAATACTTAACTGCATAATTAATTAACATTTTCGATGCGTTCAACTGTCAATTTAACAGCAGATATTTGCACATTATGTACCATTTGTGGTAGTCTATGATATGTCAATGTTGTTCTTGATTTTCTTTTTCATGGAAATTGAATCATTATGAAATGTAATGGTTTTAGTTGTGTTATAAAAAAGTTTCCAATTTACGTATATAAATTTATCAAAGTTGCTAATACGAATTAATACGTGCTATAGATGCAGTAAATTATTCAAATATACATGCATAAAGGCATTGCTGTAAGTGTACTGATTAATTAATGGAAATTCAAATGACAAAAAAAGGAAATATTTGTATGTTTACGAGAATACGTATATTCACGAGAAAACTGAACTGCTGACAAAGTCACAGGTTTTCCCTTCACGATGATTCAATGTTCTGTATAGCACATATCTTCAACACGTGTCTAGGCAGTAAAGTTTGAGTACGTGTCGTGTTGTTCCAAGAATGCTACCACAGCCTCGTGGCAAAACTGAAACTGGACCTGTCAAACATAAAAAAATTTTGTTGGTCTAATTATCTTTTACCATATAAGCACTTTAGCTGTAATATAATGTAATGTTTTGTATTCTTAATATAAACAAAAGCTAAAAAAAAACAATGTACTGAGTTTAAAAAAATAATTGATAATACAGCCAGTCATTTATAAGTTTAATAAGTTCAAGACCCTCAAATATTTGCGGTCACCAACGACGGACAGTTAATATATATTTTCTCTGTAAGTTAAAACTATACCTCTGAAGAGATTATCTGTTCCCGGCAGTTCCTCATCTCCTCTATCACTTGACTGATAGCCACGTCCTGCTCGATCTTCATCCTCTCAAGAACCGCAGATATCACACAGTACAGGCCGCTCCTCTCAGCACCGTTCCTACAAAATACAATTTTTGCGAAGTTTCTTTGTCCATTTTCTAAATGGTTACAACAGCAGATATTATCTTTGTTTATTTACTTCCTTTTTTTCTAAATATATGATGCAATCTTAAATCTTCGAAGCAAATGTTTTTGATTTATATTAATTAAACATTCCAATTTCAGGAAAGAGTATTTACATTTAAGCAGTATCGACCAAATTCTGTAATTTCTGTTTGGATACGTGCTTTAATGTACAATGTCAACACAAGAATCAGTCACCAGGAAAAATATTGATGCATGATTAAAGAAATGTATTATATGATAAGTTCAATATATAAATACATGCAGTGGACGAGAATTGGATGGTTCCCAGACTGTTGTTGCCATGCCTGCACGAGCTCCACTAGCAGTAAAATAGTCGAGGGATCATCTGGAACTGTTGACTCTGGTTTCCAGCCCCCACACTGAAACTGCTTTATTGTCCGAGTCTGGAAGGATTTATGATGTAGAGTTTATTGGGAATGTCTTTAATTTCTTTACAATGGTTTAGAAAACAAAACACTTTTGTACAATAAAAATAACATGAGTTCTGTGTGAATGCTTAAAATAGTTGACTTTGGTACTTTAAATGTGTGTAAGTAATTACTTCTATTCCCTACAATGTCTTTGTTATCCGAATGTTAAGTTTTACACCAGCTTTGCATGAGATATATTTAATAGTCCTGGCATATGCGTTACCAATATGTATGCTAATTGCTTACTACAGTATAGAAATAATTCATATATAATAACCTTATTCATAGTAGACAGTTTCAGGCGAACAGCACGGTGTCTCCCCAGATTCTCAGTGGTCAAATGTTTGATCTCGTTGTGTCCATACACTACAGTCTGATTGTCCTCAGGCCAGTATATTTCTTTTTTCTACATTTAAATCATATGTAGAGGTTAATTTTACTAATATAATCATACAGGAGTTTTTTTTTTTCCTTTTAACATTGGGTTTTATATTTAAAAGAATGTATAAAGCATACACGTTCGTGTATTTTGTGCGGTTCAATTAAGATGTAAAAGAGCAATTAAAAACCAATTACTTCTTTTTGAATCGGAATTTAATAAGATAAACAGTTAAACAAGGACCATTATGCAGGATTCCGACATGAAACTAAACATCCCATTTCAGTGAGTAAATTCTCTTATTTTTCTTTTTCTGACATCCCCGTTCAAATAAGTATAATTATTTCTAAATTTGACATTCTTATCGAAATTATTAATAAGTAAATAGTTGAAAAAACTATTTTCAAATTCCACATATGTTCTTTTATATTATTTCATGGTTAAGTAGGCGTTACATGAATAAAATTATGATTTACTTTATGAAAATGTTCAAATGTCATTTTAATTTCGTCTCGGAAAATCAACAACCAATGAATAGAATCATTAATTGATAAGTGAAGATATGTTAAAAGATTGGCGATACAACATTTTTGCATTTTTTTGGTCTTGTAATGATCCAAAGTATCGTTATTCATTTTAGAATCTCGAAAATACAAGTAGTTTTCGTCATAAAAATATTCTGCATACCTCATCATAGATATAAGCTTGAGACCGCTCCTTGTTGATTAAATAATTAATCGACAGAAAAATCGACAGGTGATGGACCTTTGTTGGTATGCTTACCTTAACCTGTGCGACATGGTTCAGCATGACGACGGTGAGAACGTCATGTTCGTACACAAGTCGCCAGAAGTCTGGTATCGTGGTCTCCAGGGGCAGCTGGGTCACGATTAACGCTTTCTTCTCCTTGTAAGTCTGAATAGTGCCATAAAAAAGTAATTTTTAACATGTTATTAAAGGTAATATGCCACTAAATATAACAAGAAAAAATATCCCTCTCGCCACATTATACTTAAGGAAATTATCGAAATACTAGTTTACTTCATTTTTTTTAATAATGTATAATCATTACCGGTAAAAACACAGCGTTAATGTAATCCGTCTCCTGTTGACCAGTTCCACTTAGTTTTGGCATGTAATCAGCAACTGAAAATAATTAAATTTAAATCATATATTTCTGTAGGCTTACTTTTGTACACAATATCTTACCAAGGATGATACATTGATGCATTCTCATTCATATAATTTTTTTCATTGCTAAATGTATAGCACTTACCTTACATTTTCTAATCATTATATTGCTTTTTGATAACTAATCAATTACGTTGTAATAAAAGTGAAAGACAAACCTGGTAGAATATTTGAGTATCTGTTCTTTTTCTTGTTAGCAATGTCTTTGGCGGTAACATACTGATACTCGTCTTGAACAGGGGACATTCTGCGTAACATCTGATAGAATAAAAGTTAGATATATGACATCTAATAAAACAAACTTATATAAAACACACGACGTATTTGGTGGTGAGTCACCGGACAGGAAATTCAACGATGAAATAAAACCCATCTAATTCTGATCACATCAACAGTTATTTTCAATGTTAAAAAGCTGGTTAATGGATATAACTCCATAGGACATGTGATGATGTTGTCTCAAATATAATTGATTCGCCATAACTATAAAGGATAAGAAAACACGTTAAGTTAAGTGTAGAACAGAACTATGTGTCAACCTCATACGCCAGTGTTAAGTTTCTCTTCTGTGTGACTGGGTCTATCTGAAGCAGTTCTCTGTAGGCGACCGGGAACTTGGCCGCAGGCAGGGCAGAGGTGGACAACATCAGCGTCTCCACAAGGGCATGATGGACAAATACATACTGATCCTGGTTGATAAAATATATCATGAAACTACATTTGGTTATAATTATCAAATGAATTATGTGAAGAATTAAATCAAACACCAAATGATAAGAGAAAATTTATTTTCCTTAAGGAAAACAATTTTCTTGATAAAGCCTTAATATTTAAGCAGACAATTCAGCTTATATATATTTCACTGTAGCCATAAGAGTGAGGGGAAAGTGAGAGCGAATTGTGTTAATAAAACAATGGCTTTTACTAGCCGGGAAGAAATTCCCGCTATTTCCTTTAGAAATCATGTGTTTCGTGTGTAAACATAACTGCATTCTTTCATTTATCTGTAACAGGTGTAGCGTATGTGTGTAAAGAAAACAGACGAACCAGAGTCTGCACAAGGTTGACCCTCTGTGTCCTCAGAGCCCGCACACAGTCAATCACGGCTACGTACCCTAGGGCTTTTGCCTGGTCAGTCAGATAGTCAAGTGCTATGTACGTTCCTGTCCGACCCACTCCAGCACTGCAGTAAAATCAGCAACGTAGTGATGTTTAATTTGGAACACCGTTAAGAATGGTAGATAAATGACATAATTATACATTTGAATACAATGAAAATTAAAATAATATCATGTTTAATAATGATATAACCACTATAGCGTATAACTGCGTGTTTTTTTAATTAATACCTTCCGTAAAGTACTTTCCTAAATTGAAATTGCTTGGAGTAATTAGTAACAGTGGTAAAAACATGTTTCTTAATTACGTTAAACTTAAATAAATAAAATATAAAGATGATGGTGTATGGTTGTCTAAAATAATTTTGTTGTACGAACGAGATCGATTCATATTACCATATCAAATAAAAATTACTTTTCATTGAATAGGTATTTTACACATGTTTGACCTTAAAATAATATCTATCATAACAGTGCAGCTGATTTGTTTCTGACTGGTATTCACGGTTTAACGAAACTCTATTCTCGAAAAGTGCTGACCGTACACCCACCCCATTGGGCGATTTTTAGAATCTAGGGAGAAAATCATTCAATGACATGGCATGGTTGAAGGTTCCTTTACTATGAAACCAGTTCTTCATATCGCGTTCTTGTGCACAAAATATCCCGACAATTTGTTATACCATGAACACTCTGTAAACATTGTCATAAAATGTGTCCCTTTGGCCGAGTGCCTAGAGAGTCCACCCCGTAATTGGAAGGCCGTCTGGTCGTTCTCTAACCACAACAAAGATGTTAAAATGGTACTGATATATCTTCATTGAGCACGTAGCCCACAAGGAATTTCAAAAACTGGAGGGTCAAGTTTAAGAATAATTTGACTGGATGGAGTATCCTGCGATTGTCCACGGCTTGATATCACAAGTAGGCAGAACTGTATATTTATGGAACGATAAACCCAAGGAAACAAATAAACATATAAACAATATAATTATGTATTATGTTAGAATGCAGAGAAAATATTTGAAATGACATATAAAACTACATGTATATTCATATACTTTTCACCGACGATTATGCTATTTTATAAATGTGTGTCTAATTTTTTAAACCTGGTGTTTATATAGAATACGATATTGAAACAACAAAACATTGCAGTAGTTAATCTACCGGAAATTAATGTATAACATAACTTTCCTGAAGCAGTAGTTAATAATAAAATGTGTTGTTGATACAAATGTTCATTTGTTATCTTGGACCATTCTAGAATTACTTCCTTATGTCAGAGAGAATAAAATATTTGATTAAATATATGTACAGGGTGTCAAATGCTAAATACGTTTACCTGCAATGGACAACGGTAGGGCCCTTTTCAATCGACTCTGCGTGTTTCACTTTGCTCCGGAATTGAACTAGGGAGGACGCATACTTTGGAACACCTTTGTCCGGCCAATTTGTGAAATGAAATAGAGTTACCAGCCTTTCCACTCGATTTTTCCTAATTAGGAAATGAAGTAAAGTTACCAGCCTTTCCACTCGATTTTCCTAATTAGGAAACAGCAGACCATATTTGTTAAAAATAAAGCTGAAAACCTGCAATTATTCTTTATTATATGTAAGACAAAAACAACAAACAACTAAGAAACGTAAAGAAAATAACTGTGGTCATCTAAAATCAGCACCAAAGTGTATAAATGAAATTAAAATCTAAAAAAGATACCAAGATACCCATATATATAATACATATTATAGGTATTAAGATATAAATGGAATCAAAACCTTGTGCATTGCCAATGATCGCACAACGAATTCAGAGAAAATCTCTGCATCCACCATTCTGACTGTGATGTCACCAAACTTCTGGGAGCCACTGTCCGGCCAGTACTGCTCACATTTGGACTGTGAGATAAAAACATATCATTTGAATTGCATTTTACAATAATGACGAGAGGTGTGTTCATAATAATGTATTAATTAGATAAACGCGGGGAACACTATGCCGTATGCTTTATCTTAATTGTTATTCATTCATCGACTATCGTCTTTATGTTATTTATTATATCTTTATGAGCATGTATTTTGTTTTTTTAAATATTTTGTGAACTTTATTGGTCACCAAATAAAGATGAATAAAATGTTATATTGACCGTTTCTTTCTCCATTAGATTGGTTAGCATAACGATTTTTCCACACTTATCCTGCCAAATCATCTCCCAAAAATCATCAAGTGTGTTTTTCATTGGCCCTGATATAAAATACAAGTAATATCTTATAGCTCAAAATAAATCCTCATATAAAACCTATACTTATATAATAACAACATTGTTTTGTACTCCTGCTCAAATAAACATTCATGAACACTATGCGTGAAGAACACTTTACATAAAGACTATTTGAACTTATGTACATCTTAGCATCAAACTTTAAAGTAATTCCTCATTATGCAACTATAATTGTGAATAATTGATTTAAAACTTATTTTCTTTCTTATAGTTAATGATTCTTCAGTGGTTTGCAAGAAATTATACTCATTAAAACAACTTTGATTTATATACGTCTTTACACTTTTATTTGTACTCAGTTACAACATATATGATGATGTCAATGTTTAAACTAAAGGTTGTAATTGTATATGAAAGACTAGTTTGAATATGATGTTTTAATGTTTACGTCAATTTTGTAATGAGAAAGTTAAAAGCAATACATATCCATAATATATAAATGGATTTTTATCATTTCAAAAACTAACTCTTTCATGTAATATCAAAACCTGAAAACGTACCTTGAGTTGCAATGTATGAACGTAATTGATCGAATCCCTGAAAAAATTGTTAGTAATCAGTTCGGGGGTTAAAAAAGACAGAGTTAACATTATTATATTATTTAACGTATACACTTGAATCCGACAGGAATGTGCCAAACTAACATTTCAGCATATCAGTTATATTTATTATTCTTTCTTTTTTTGCAACAGAATGCCGCAATATTGTTGATTTAATAATAATAATAAACAGACAAAACCTGACAACCTGTGCCACCATATCACTTTTAATTTATTGATTTAAAACATTCCGCAAGGTATGTTTGGTAACATACAATCAGATGTTTGAGTCAATATTTTAAGGTGAATTCTTCTTATTTTCCTTATTGTGTTATTTTCTGTCTCTGGTTTATATCGATATTACTTTAATGTTTTGACACAGTTCAAGTATTTTTCATTTAGTATATTAGCACTATAATGCAGATGTTATGGTACATTTATAGAAATATTGAACATATATTTACCTAAACACAATACGCATTTAATGCTGTTGGCATTTTTGATAAAAGTGCCGTGATAAATGTTCAAACATATAGACCACTGTATAATTCATACAAGTATTTGAACAAATTGTGAAAAAAATGCTGTTAATCTTTACTACTTACATTGATGTAGCTCGCATTGATGTAATCGTTACTGCTCGACATTCTGACCTTCAGTATAAATCGATTGTCATCATCTGGAATGTATTAAAATGTAGTCAACAATTTCATTATTTGAATTGCAAACAAATGATTTTGTTAATGTGAAATAAATTAATTAAAATACACAAAGCTGTTTTTATGGTTTTATTCAAATGAATAACGTCACATCATTATGTTCCTTGAGTCATCACAAATCAGCAAAGATAAAAAGATAAAAATCGCCGTTTCAATCGCCAATACTTACATTTCATTTCATATAAATCACTTTTAATAGAAATTATGACAGCGCATGTGGTAATTATTGTTAAGGAACAATTGTGTATTCAGAAAAGCCACTCCTGGGCGGATAACGGGTCTGACATGCGTGACTGGGAATGTACATGGAATGCATTGCGAGAAACGATGTACGTTTATTCGCGTTCATCTTTTGTTCACTGTTCGTTTTGGATTAATAAGATTCCCAACGACAGTATTTCCATTATTTGGATATATTTTTTTTTCACTAAGGCAGATAATTTTACCACAATTTAGTCATCATTCAGATACTGGAAAATAATAAAGGAATATCCATTATTCATTCAGTCCCCCAAGGACTACGGTAAGTGCGTGGTTGAGTGGTCTGAATTCATACATACAAGATTTTTCTTTTGACTGTTCTAGCAGTTTGATTAGAAAATGAAATGAAAGCTATAACAGATATACAGATCTTATTAAACAAATGATTATCAAAACAAATTAGTAATGCTTTGACAAATAATTGACGTTCAATTGATACGGGATTCAGAGATATAAATTTGAATAAGTATAACTTCCACTAAACTAAATCTAAACCCAAAATTAACACGGAATTTCTAAACAAACATGCTACGTGTGTCATAACTTATTACTATACCACAAAATATTCAAATATAGGCTTTAATTTGAATATACTTATAAAATTAAGACCCCTTTATCTAACAATGCTACGCCACATCAGATAATAATGTCTTCTGTCAGCAGTTTTGTAATTAATGGAATAACTGGGAGGTAATTCAACAAACATATCGTCCATTGAAAGACAGAAGGGGCTATCAGCTTTCTTTTTACATATGCTGAAAGCCCCTTCTGGCTTTCAATTGACGATATTATTTAACTACATTTTTATATATATTTAAAAAGCAGAAACTAAATCATGTGTACCAAATAAAACATATTAACACTTATTTAACCAAGCCATCATGATGTAATAGCCTAAATTTGTTTTACTAGCTCTACACTTTTAACGACTTTGATATGTCGATGCATGTATCGAACCCGTGATATCCCAATTGCGAGGAGGACGAACGAACAATAAAGCACAAGGAAAGGTATAAACACTAAGAAATTAAATTGAATATTCCCAAGAAAACGATTATTAACATGCGCTCCGAATAGTTTATCTTTGGATATGTAATATATCCTACATCGAACTAAACCAAGAATTTTATCATGTTCAGTTTTTGTCAGAGTGATACTTATAATATTTTAAAAGGAAAAACGGTTGGAATCCAACCCGTATTCCCTTTTATAATTAAATATTTAAACAATAATTGGTATTTGACCAACACGTAGTTACATTTCTGACAAAAAAGCTATCATAATGTTGATCATATGAATTTCAGATGGTCATACATTGATTCTAAGTCATAATCTTATTACAAGAAACCTTTAACATATAGTTGTAGTTATGTAACTTACACGGATACATATTTTTGTATCTGTTCCTTGGTCTATGTTCTACCTTGCTAGCAATTCTATGTGTTTTTGTAAGACCTTTGGGTAGGGACTGAAATAAAATATGGATTGTTCAAAAATAAGGAAATGATCAAATACACATGATAATGTTTGTTAATGCAGTTGACAAACACGGAACAAAATCAAGTTTCAAGTTTAACCTATAAAGTACCATAAATAGAATCAAAGAAACCATTGTTAAAGAGTGAGTATACTTAGAAACGAATTTCAAGCGCAATACAGACAATATCAGTTCACTATATTTGGTACTTATTCTTAAAAAAATGTGTATGGGAATGCAACTTGAATTAGATAAGTATGACGCACTATTTAAGGTAAAATGATTAATAAGCATATACAGTTTGGAAGATATTATTGTGTTTTTCAAAACGTGTTCATTTTCATATAGGTTGTAACTTTTAGGAATAATAATTTCCTCTTAATGAATAAGCTAAAGCAGTACACAAAATAAGTCTAAAACATATATGAACTTACCTCGAACTGACTTTCATAACTAGTTACTAAGTCACCCCCAAATACAACCTCGGCGAGGTTTTCCACAAGTATGCCGTTCAAGGGCAACTTTTTGGTTGTTGTGAAATCGTAATAATCATTGTTTGTATTGTCACCATTTAATCCAGACAAGCCTGGTTCTGGAAAATGTTCACCCGTACATTCAGAAATCAAGGTTGAAATCTATGGTGACCAATATTTAGGGATAGATAGAAGAGGAAGGAGATACTATAGCTAAGATAAAGATGCTTTATGGATAAATTATGTATACTATTCATTTACAGCAATGTCTAAGAATACCTTTTATATATCTTTTATTGCAAAACATATTTATTATTTACTGCTCATAAATAAATTGAAGATTAGTTTTACCTTTTGAAATAATGTGACTGTCCATGTCATATATAAAGTGTTGGGGCTTTATAACAATATACGAATTACACGTAGTTGCAATAACAAAATCAAAATATTAATAGTCATTACTTTTAATATGATGATGAGTTTGTCTCCAAACATGAAGCATGCATGCATGTAAGACGCATACCTGATATAGTTGTTTCAGTGATATTGCTGTTCACATACGTTGTATTCATGTAGGAGGTCTCAGTATACTTATCTTTTGGAGTACGTCTTACAAAAGAATGAAAGAACTTATTAAAAACATTTTGCAAACATACAACGGACAAGACCATCATTTTGGGGGTTTTAATTGGGAATAAGGGTACATAAATGGGTTCCATTGAAAACTTTATTACTTTATTACTATCGAATTCAATACATCAGAACGTAGATGGATGCCAAGGTCACATGTCAAACCAAAGGAAGTGTCTTATATTAGTGACAATGATAAATACACAATAATATGACTCAAAATAAGTAAAGATAAATTAAGCAGATTTAAATCTCTACCAGTACACACTAAATAAGAAAACATCGATATGATCTTTATATTAACTAGTGTCTTATCTTTATCTGTAGTTAGGCAACACGTCATTATTTCATAATATTGGATACTATGCAAGGTATTGCGCACGCCGTAGGTATACGACATAATACCACTGCCATAAACTCAATGATTGGCGGACGCTCTAGCCACATTTGTATGTATTCAATAAAAATATTGAATACAAGAATGTTTTTCAATCAACAAATGTATTTAAGAATCTAGCATGTTTTTCATATGCAAAAATTATGTGTGTACCTTTTCCTGATAATGATTAAAACCACCGATACTACCAGGACAGCTACCACAACACCCCCAGACACACCCACGATGAGGCCTATCGGAGGACCGTCTTCTGGACCTTTTAAAATCAAGAACAATGCTCAACCTATACAGTTTTAAAAAGAGACGGTGTCGATATTTAAATAACATTTTTGTGTACTCTGCATTGTATTTGTGATTATCTACAATTCGTTTTCTGACCCCATATATTGATTTTGTTTGAAAATTTAACAAATTCAGCGACGTGTCTTTGGTCCAAAAGCAGAAAATAATTATATTCATCTAAATCGCAAAATACTGCTTTCCCTAGAAGAGCATAATTGATATCTTAAATCTGCATAGTTGCTTTCTCTGTGTGTTTGTTGCTGTTGTGTTTTTATAAGTAGAAAAATAAGTTTAATAATAAAAATGCATTATTAAATCACCGTTCTTCCAAGTCTAGTACAATCAGGCATATATGAAGGAAAAGCTGTTAATTTTTTTCATACTAAAAATATCGACATACGTTTTTGGCATTTTGGAACAATTCCGATCCATGTCCCGTTCCCTCCACATGTCTGATTTACATGTGTTTTGACTGACGCTGTGTCATCAATGCATGCCCACAGTACAATACTTCCATACTGTGGGTATGCATGTTCTGAATTATTTATCACACGAAATGTTGCAGCATTTGTATCGTGCAAATCACTACATCTTACAGGATCACACCTCTGTGAGCTTCCAGTCCAGCTTCCATTTTCAGAGCATGTCCTATTGTTTTGGGTATATCTCAATGTATAACCTGGTTTGACAATTGGCGTATATTATAGAATTGTAGAGCATACTTCCATTTACATAAGGTTTTGTATTGCTTTGGGTATAATGTCCATGGTCTAACATGCCGGGATATTCACACATGACAATTATGCAACTATCCTTTTCTCCGCTCCAGTTCTCGTCTTCCTGGCAGGTCTTTTTTTTGCCCCACTGTAACTCAAACCCTTTATTACACTTTGGTGTAGCTTTAGTCCCATATAAGTAGTTTTCACTAGAATCAATATTTTGATCGTAGGTATATGATCCATTCCTAAGTGTCAATGATTCGCATGTGATTGCAGTGCACATAGGTAATGTTTTGTCCCATGTATAGTTGTTGTCGCAAGTTAAGTTACTCACTGCATCACCTAAAGTGTAACCAATGGAACAGTTCGCTTGTATCATGGTACCAGATGATACGACAGGGTGATGGTCTTGTCTACTGGAAAAACTCCCTTTGGTCATATTTGGCACCAGGCAACCTATTACAAAGTATATTCCAGTCAAATGCATGACTAAACAACTTTGTTTTATCATATGTAAATACGTTTCATCGTGATTAATGTTATTTGTCATGCATGCACTTTTTCTAATACCTAATGCTCGTCAAATTTTAAACTTCCTGGACATATCGGAAGGCTTTTTCATCGACTGTTACTGTAAAATTCTCGATATATATTCAGAACATGTATCTTAAAAATATTGTGTTGTAAACCATAAGTTCAGATATAATCATCATAATATACTATACATATCCCACTTTCATTTAAGATATGTCTTTATAGTTCCATTTACTTTAAGCTCTAAAACTGAAACGAGTCAATTTATTTTTTCTTGTCTTACGCAACATACAAAATATGTTTTCATTCGTGCATGATAAAATATTATCTCTATCGTAGGCTGTATCAGGTGAATTTTACGTGTTTAGCGGTCACCCTTTCTGCAAGAAAAATGAAATTGATAACCGTTAGTGAAGAAACGCTTCGAATACCTCCAAATATTTGCACCTCACACAGCGTCAGTATTGTCTGCTTTCCATCGACAGTTGGTATGAAGATAGTTATATTCCTGTACTGCTGGGCCGAGTTTATCACCACGTCTATAACAGACTTATTGTACTGTGATTCTGTTTGGTTGGCGTCATCATACAGTGTGACGTTACCTGGATACCCGTACACTTTGAACTGCCGCAATCGATCCCGTCCTGGAATGCATTTAAGGTGGAATCATCCCTTTGAAATATCGTCGTTTTCTACGTCAAAACCTCCGTTTTTGTGAGATTTAGGGTGTGTGCAAACAAATCATTATTTCTTTCTTGTTTCGATTTATACAGAAATAAATTTCCTTTAAACTTAAAGGGAATGAATTTGCCTTTCCGATGATGTAAATTTCGTACGTTAGTTTTTACCTAATTTCCCGTAATTCGGATTTAATCTGGAAAACTAGCATGGGAAATATATACTCATAATTTCCATTTTTATTTTTGAAAAAATTACCCGATAGATTTTTATTAAAAAATGATATTGTTTAGGACAGCCCTTAAATAAAGTAATTATGAAATTTAAAGACAATTTATCGGGTCGTTTTTTTCATTAATTATAATTAAGTAACACTATGGTCGCAAGCTTGGCCGATCACTGACGTCAAGATTCCTAGATAAACGTTTTTGATTTTTTTCTCTTCCTTTTATGATTCGAATCTCCGGTCAAATTAACAAAGATAAATTAGTCTTTCAAATCAAGTAAATTCCCTACGTTATTTTTTCTGAAAAAAAAAAAGAAGAAAAGAAATCATTAGAAAAATAACTTGAGAAAACATATCCAAACTTATTTCATACCCTGTATTTTCTTTTTAATTTTATTTTTTTAAGAATTAACGTTTAGAGTAGAGTATAGTTATAGGATATAAAGAAAATATATTGGGATATTTTTTCAGCCAACAATTGAAAAAAAAATAACATAAAAGTAATAAGAATTTATCCGATTACACCCACGAGACGGAATGTCCGTTTTAATTAAAAGGTTTTTCCTTTTAAACTACTACTACTTCTAATACTTCTACGATTCCTACTACCACTTCTGCTTCTACTACTAGTAGTACCACATTACATTATACTACTACTCCTTTACTATACTTTCCTTTAAACACATTTACAATTACTATGATTATAATGATTGTTTACACTACTATCTATGTTATCAATTATAAACAGAAAATTTATATTTAAATTGTTTTAAGGGCGTTTGCAACAGTTAACCATCACAATGTTTCGGAAATGTCAAGTGTAACATACATAATTCTAAACTTTCGGATATAAGCAGCACAACTAAGTTTAAAGGGTTGTATCGCCAATAAAGGACGTCTGTTTGTATCTATCACATTTGCTTTTTCATTGGTTTATTAATTTGAACTGAATAACGGTAAGTATGTTTTACAGATTTCAAACATTGTTTTCCTGTTAAGCATTGGGCAGTTACCATAGAAAGTGCTTAGTAGCTCCTAGATGAACTCGATAACCTACACATTTGATCAAGCAGCCATAAAAGAATATTTACGAGAAAAATGAAAGAAAAACCATTAAAGGATTTCCTGTAAAAACATCAAAAAGGCTTGAAAATGAATCCATTTCTTCTCTCCCATTTACATTTCTTTTCTCCATTTCTGTACCTGGGGATATTTAAACTTTTAATTCAGATAAATTGGACTATCATGAATGAACATGTGTGTCTTCTATTTATAGATCTTTAAGAGAGATTTATATTTAGCTATTTCTCAAAAAACAGTTAACATGGATATACAAACGTAGCATGAAAACGAGCACGATGACCTTTCTTTTTTTCCTATTCAGCGCACTTTTGCATATGCGAAAATTAAAAAAAAGTATATATAAAAAAAAAAACTTAACATACGTCCTGAACACTGTAATTATGTTAAAAGCTTAGTATTACTGAATCGACAGTCTCCGAGTGTTACAAACTGGAAATTAATTATCAAAGTCAGTATTGACTTTAGAGAAATTTTCAAACATGATCTTCATGTCGAAAGCAAATAAATCATGATACATACGGCATGATGCTGACAATAAAGCTATACACGTAGACTCTCTTAAACACCACATAAGTTCGAGACCCATATATGAAGGGATCTGCGGTGCGTCGGTGACTCTTCGAATATTACGATATTTGTATGTTTGATGGTCTTCCTCAACAAAAAAAGAGTTATAAATTGTAATCATGACCATGTTTGTCGATAATATCCATAGTTGTACAGATGTTGCTGGCTTTATGAAACAGACTTTGGTGATTTATATCAATGTTCAACTATGTTATTCTTACCTTTAACAAAGTAGTTAATAACTTTTTCATTTCATTTTTTTTAAATTTTACATAGTGTGATATTGCCATTATAGATTGATCACTATTATCAATGATGAAACATAATTGTAAGACCATCAATATTATTTCCAGTTATTGTCATCGTTTTCCTTGATATCAATAATGATTATATGATAGAAGTTATTATGTTGATGATTATTTGTTTGTTAACATTCTACACAATTCCTTTAAATTTCTCGAATATTACTTTATTTGAAATATATAAAGGTATTATTTTTATTATTATAATTTCAACTTTAAAACAAAACATTGTTTGTTTGAATAGGCTAAAAGGTCGCAAAACGTCTGTTTTGACATCGTGATTAAGCGTTCTAAGGCGCGACCGAAGTGAATCATCTATAATTTATGAAAAAACGGCCCAATAGATTTTCTTTAAATTTCATAATTATTTTATTAAAGTGTTTTACTATTCAAAATCAATTTTTAATAAAAATCTATCGGGTAATGTTTCCTAAAATTAAAAAAGAAAATGAAGAGTATATTTTTCCCATGCTAATTTTTCGGATTAAATTCGAATTACGGGAAATTGAGTAAAAACTAACGTATGAAATTTACATCCTTGGAAAGGCAAATTCATCCTCATAGAGGTAACTAGAAATTTATTTTTACATGAATCGAAGCAAGAAAGAAACGACGGTTTGTTTGCACACACCCTTAATCTCACAAAAGCGGAGGTTTTGACGTCGAAAACGACGTCATTTCAAAGATATGATTCCACCTTAATCATGTATTATGTGATCTTTCTGAAATATGCTCACATCACTAGATGTTATGTTTATAGTTACTATTAACGTTATTACACCATAAATTCTGGATTAAAGATTTCCGTTTATTTTTATGTCGAGTTTTAGAGTACATACGAGTAGATAAAAGCAAAATAATGTTACGGTGTATAGGTATACAGGTACAGGTTATTGTTCAGGAATTTACCTTTTTGTCAGTAGCATTGGAATATATTATATCTACATTCCCTCTAGAATCATTTGCTGACTTACTATTAAATGAAAAACCTAGCTACACATATTGTATACCAATCACCGTTATATTGTTTATATGGATAAAAGTTAAATCTCTTATTTAGAATCTGAAAAATAATAATCATGCGGAGAAAATAGTTTACGCACCTCACAAATAGGCATCTATTTTAATGTATTCCGTATTGTTTAGAAATGACTGAAAATGAATGCGGTAAATTTATAACAATTTTAAAATATGTTTTAAAATAGCTCTAACCTGACCTTTAAAAGTTCTATGTACATGGATATATGTTAGTCAATGACCAACCTGTTCGTAAAATTTACTTACTATTTCTTTACGTTACGTTCTTTATTTCTAATCTTTTCAACAAAATTACAAAGTAACTTAAGTACCTTCAGATAGTTTACGATATATGATAACATTAAAACAGATCATAAACTTTCATATCCCGAAGCACATCAAAAGCATTTTCGAAACAGCCGACCTACAATACAATTTCTCCGTTAAGGATGATCAAAATTTCGCTGCTCACATTACACCTTTATAAATCCGATATATTTATTTACGCCATTACCGTCAATTACACTCACACTTTAGAAAACATTCCTTTTCGCTTCAGAGCGAAAAATGGTTTTACCTCAGTGGCTGCAAATGGCCTCAACGCTTCAAACTAGGTCGCATATAAAGACCGACCGTAATTACATTGTTGACGTGGGTGAAACCTCAGTGACAACAAGAGATAGCGCAACACTTTGGCGTGTAATACGTAATGGCGAGTTCAGTTGTTCATGCTGAGACAGTGTGTTCGGTTCAGTTGGCGCCGTGGATATTGACTGATTCAGAGAAGAGCAAACGAGTCGAGGTTTCAAAATTAAGTGCGTGTGAATATCTAAAATTCTGTGAATCAAATGAAGTAATAATGAGAACTGCAAGGATTAAAATCCGCGGGAAAATACGTTTCATACGTTTTCATGAAAAATAAAGCATCGCGAAAATAAATGGTACTAAGAATTGATTATTTTTTCAAACAGGTAAAGGGTGCAATTACACGGTAACTGGTTCAGCGATTTACACGTGAACCGCATCATCAGTATATTATGGTGAGAAATTATATAAGTATGTGTACACTAGCAAGGTCAGAAATTGATCGACAGCGAATTGACGTTACGTGCTTTGGGTGTCAATTCCAAGCTTAGTACATATTGTAAATGTAAAATGTTTTTATCGTACATTCTGTACGTATCATTTTATGTCACATGACTATATGTCTGTTTGATAAAATCCCATGTCTTAATTTTATGACTAAATTCCACAAATCTCTACTCATTATACATGTATGTTTATTTCTTTTTTCATTTTGATTTAATGGACGCCGACTTTTTTTCAGTTATCATCGATATCATCCGAGAAGTTAAAATTTTACAGTTACTAATATTTTTCTATATAATGATAATGTTCCATATAATGATAACCAACAAGTTTTTTTCAGTCATTTGGAGTATCACAATATGGAAATGTGGAAAGATACCACACCCAGTCAAATTATCGTGACAATAAGCCATACAGTCCTGAAACTATCCTTACATGTTCAGCGCCAAGCAGCGGAGCTGTACCAGTGCCAATTTTCACAATTTTGGTAAGTCCTTCGTATATTTACATTGAACACACAATTTACAGATATACATTTACACGACATGAGAGCATATAATGTCACTGAAATGTTCATTATGAAGCAAATTATAATTTACATATACAAGTTTGTATCTAATGAAAACTAAAGGCACAATTAAGATTTAAACACCTAAACATTTTCTTCGGCGAGGCGTCACATACTCAACTCAGAGGATGACATGTCATAATGTTTGTTTTTGAGATATGTGCTTTGGAAGAAAGATGATAACCTTTCCAATCATGTACTTGGAATTTTGAATATCGAAAACTGTGCTGTTATAAAGATATCTGTATCTAAGTAACTAATAAGGGGACCTCCTATCATTGAGTTAAATATGTTACAGTATAAGTATGTTGAATCCTCGGAAACAAAAACAAAAAGAAATATTAAATAGCCAAGTTTATAAGCATTTTTTTTCAAAACATACGATGTTTCTCATACTACCTTACCGCCCTTACGAGCTATTTACAAAATTTTATCATAATCGTAAAATCGAATAGATTATAGTTTTATATAATTATCAGCTAACAATGCTTCATGGAACATCGTTACAGACAATTATTATAAACTTCATTTAGTGATATCCAAGAAGCTACATCAACGCTTACCTAAGAGTCTGTTGTAGATTTTAACACCAGTTATGTAGTTCAGATCTCCCAAATCTACTGTCCAGTATGCCGGCGTGTCAGACTGCTCAGATGTATGTGTACAACTTCCACTAAAATAGGCTGAAGTATTATCCCCATCCACAGCAAGCCGCGCATAGCCCCTCCAGGCAGTACCCGGATACTGCCACGCCGGCCTTTTCATCGCAATGTTTTGTCCTAGGAACACATTCAGGTCGAAAAAAGACACAAACACTAGTGACACAGACACAGATCTTACTACTTACAAGATTCATATCAATTATATCATTTTAACAATAGTTATGGTTTATTTACCATGGAGGGTTCAAAGGGGTAGTTAAAGGATTAGTTGGCCAAACGTTAGAGTGATGTGACATGGTTGAGTTATTATGTCATTGCATTACGGTATGTTATCGCAGTAAGGCAACACTATGTTTGCCTCATGTAGACCCAGTCCCCAAAAATAATAATATTGTCGATGAAACGTAAAATCTGTGGAAACAAAGACAAATTTATAGGTGGACGAAAAAAAATGTAAGTGTTCTTATTTGGTGTATTCGAACTTAAAGTGTTCTGTTAAAGAAATAAAAGAGGTACAAAAAATAAATGTTTATATATCAGGGATTGAACTTATAATTTATAAAAGTTTTAAATATTGCGTTTTTCTAAATGCACATTTACATAATATTCTTTATTTTAAAACGAGTAAATCTTGCAATCGGCTTCCCGACTTTCTATAATACACCAATATTAAGAAGGGGATAATACTCTACACCATAAGTCCTGAGCTTGGCCCTAAAGAAACCATTTTACTTTCAAGAATTCATCCGAAAGCATGTCAGTACATGAATTGGCGTGAGTAATGCGTCTACAAAACAAGGCTTAGATATATCAGAATGCTCATGATGGAAGTAAGAAAGATAACTTGCAACCAACGTCTCACTTGATTGGACGAAACAATAATGTTTATTTATGGATATGAATTCATGTGATATAAATGTGATATAATTGTGAAACACAATGCATTACTTCATCGATTAGCTGGATTTCTTTCTGGATTTTCTGTGTTTCTTTTTTTCTAGTTTTGAATCCCTCAGACATAAACAAAATTCATAGCGAAGTAAAAACAAGGTAATATGTCATTTGTGTGTGTGTGTGGGGGGGGGGGGGGGGGGGTGGATCATTCTTCTGAAACTCTATTTTACTCACAACACTTCCAGTTTGGAATTAATGTTTCTATTTTACTATAATATAATTTAATATTCGATAAAATGAAATTGATAAATAATTGCTTCTCTCACGTTTTGTATATTTTATAATTGAATATAAGTGCATTGTAATGTATGATGTTACCTGTAAATTCTTTGCAACTACATTGATGTACGAAGCGAGTGAACAAAAGCAATAACTCGGCTGCTCTAGTGAACGTACCCATTCTTCATCTACAAAAAAAGATACCGTTGCAAACATTAATACGCAGTATATTGAGAGAGAGAGAGAGAGAGGGAGAGAGAGAGAGAGAGAGATTCATTAAAGAGAGAGAGAGGAGAGACAGAGAGAGAGAAATAGAGATCCATTACTCCCAGTACGTAAGCAAGAAAAGGGGATGAAATTGGTACTTTCATTTGCACCGTAGACTATGCAAATTATGTAAGCAGTTTATAATGCTGTCTGTGATATTACACAGAAACGGTTACAGTTATAGTGCAAACATAGCATACTTTTAATTCAATATTAAATATCGGGAATTTTAAATTTAAATATATGGAATCTTTGGGACTAGATTTGACGTATATTGTCACTGATCTGTTTAATTTACGTATCCATTATTCTTATAACATTAGTAGATGAATTTAGACAGTTATGGTAAACATATGAACTGGTGAGTATATACAATCAAAACCATTAACAAAAGATATATCAATGACCAGCATGAATACACAATGGATTATGTATTTGATTTACTTAAGAAGATGTCTAGGTTCAGTTATAGTTTTGAAATCTTACTGTTCGCATTATTAGCTAATAAAGAAAAATATAATTGAGCGTATCATTTTTCACTTTGTTTGCTTATAAATATATACTCAAGCCTTTTCGAGAGATGAGGATGATAGAGAAAGTTAAACAGAATTCTGCTCTCCAAGCTTATAGGCATAAGTGAGATTTATGGTATATTTGTGTTACAAATTGTCTAAGAAGAAGAATACGACAACAAGAATATGTGTCTCTGAGACACTAATGCCCCGCCAGAATATGGTCAGAACCAAATATTTGCCTGTATTCTTAAAAGTTTGTATAATGATGTTCATTTGTACAAAAATTTATGATGATGTGAAGTAACCTTTATATAAAAAGAAGCTTAAACAAAGACGTAAACCTGGGTCAGAATAACCAATTTTACAAGGTGAAATAAATACTACCGGTAAATAATTCATATCATGATGTACATGTATGTCAAGTTTCAGGAAGACGTGAAATAATCTTCATAGAAAAATAGCTTAAACGCAAATGCAGAACAACCAGTTTTACCAGGTTCCTCCAACCGTGATACATAGGTCACAGTCATATATTTGCAAAAATATCAAAATGTTTTTATCATGATGTATATATGTACCTAGTTTCATGCCGATGTAAAATCATCTTCATTGAAAAGAAAAGCTTAAACGTAAAGGTAAACCTATGCTTGAACAATCAGTTTGACCATGTTCACCCATCCGTAAAATATATGTCACAGACAATATTTTTGCATAAATAGTAAATAGATTATATCATGATGTACTTGTGTATCTAGTTTCATGAAGCTGGGAAGTCATCTTCATAGAAAAAAGCTTAAACGCAAAGGTAACCTGAAACAGAACAACAAATTATACCACGTTCATCAAACCGTGCAATATAGGTCACAGTCATATATCTGCATAAACATTAAATGGATCATATCCTGGTGTACATGTGTACCCAGTTTCAATAAAGCTGTGAAGTCATCTTTATAGAAAAAAACTTAAACGCAAAGATAAACCTGAGGCAGAACAATCAATATAATCATGTTTATCCAACCGTGAAATATAGGTCACAGACATAAATATGCATAAATAGTTAATAGATAATATTTTGATGTACATGTGTACATAGTTGCATAAAGATGTGAAGTCATCTACTTGCTGAAACGCAAAGGCAAACCTGAGGTGTGACGGAGGAGCGGACGCACGGGCGATCGGACGGACGCACAGACCGAAAATATATATGCCCCACAACGGAGTTGGCGGGGCATAAAACATTATGGTTTAAAGTATAACCTTATGCATTTCTTCCGCTTAGTTGCTTCACTGACATAACTAAACATACAAGGAAAAAAAGAGACTCAGTGGTGATATGATTAAGATATAATTGAGATGGTCCTTTATGTCAGTTTCAATGTATTCTCCTAACATAAAAAGATAATAATTATATTCGACATAATCATTTTCTTCCTACTGCTATTTTAGAACGCAACAATTTTCTGTATATTTGATAAAACGTTCATCAGGCGAGTTTGGGACAATGATCTTCAAGGTCGTTTACAAGATTTTCCCAGTCGATATCATCCAACTTCTTATAAAAATACAGCAGCGTATTATTTCATTGAAAATGTATGTCAAGATCTTCCATTAATCTAAACACTACAAACACATTAAATAAAACATTTTATGGCAACGTCACATTTTACCCAGCGCCCGGCCGATGTATCCGATTTTAAGACGCCGGAGAAAAACCTTGCCGACTTGTCATTTTAAAGAAATCGCACGGAGGCCTTACGGCACACGTCCGATGCCCGGCCGGAGATCGTCCGATTAGGGGGGAAACGAAGTGCGATTTTGTTTCTGGAATCCGGCCGGTGCCCGGCCGGCGACCGTCCGATGTTCTGTCGATGCCCGGGCGGTTATCGGCAGGGCGCCGGACGATTTAAAAAAAAAATCAAACGGAGACCGGACTGACACCGGCAGTACAACGGTCGATTGCCGAGCGACCGTTTCATGCTAGCATTTTTCTTGTACATAATTATAATAATATAAAAGCGAACATAAGTAATAATGAAATTGAGCAAAGTAAGAAAGAAAGGATTGCAAGAATAATTACACATGTCAAACACGCATTAATTTATTGTGTGCAAATGTTTCTTTTCATGTATAAAAAGTAACGTTTATATACTGAAAACATGACTTGTCATATGATAAATATATTAATACTTAAATTGATAATGACAAATTATAACAGAAAACGCCTACGGGATATTCCTACCAAATCTGATAAGTCACGTAGAAGTACATTCTCCTTACTTTTGTTTTTGTAAACGGGCGCGGACATATCATTAAAATGTGGATGCTCTTCCTGGTCGTAAGATATTTTGCAAACAGACTGATTTTGAATGGAGTTGTTATCCTTAACGTCTGATAAATTGGGCAGCTCAGGAGCAAATATTTTTGAAGAAGGTTTCATCTTAAACTGAGCCTTTTTACCTCTAGTGTTTTTGACTTAGAGGCTGACAGCAAATTTATTATCTAGATTTCTACATGTACATCGTACAAATTGCTGGCAGGTGTGATATAAATCGGGATAGTGCCTGCAAGGTGTCGGCCGGGTGCCGGGAAGTCGGACGGTCGCCGCCCGGTGACCGGCAAGAAAACAGCCGGGCACTGGAAAATCGGATGGCAGCCGATTGTAAACCGACCGGAGTCCTGCCGGGCGCTTAACGGGCTACGGCTGGCCGATCGGCTTCTGAGCGGCTGCCGTCCAATAATAAATGTATTAACATATTTTATGGACATGATTTTGTTCCGGCGCCAGGAAGGACACCGAGCGGGGTTCGACCAGACACCGGCCGACTAGTTCACGATGTCTTCGCGACGCAAGCCGCTGGGACTGATTTAAAGTCCGACTTAAAATGAATTCGGCGTCTTCCCAATGCCAAAATAAAGACCGGCGCCCGGCAGGTGCCCGACCGGCGCCCGGTCGATATTGGGTAAAAATACGTCGGGAACTAATCAGAAACTAATTGGGAGTCAATTGTGACTTAGGCATATGAGCATATACACACATTTCTAATTGAAAATCATATCAGTAGACTTAGAGTACATGGACTAGTATTTGACAAGATAGTTTTATTCATACATTAATATCATATACAAAATTACACGACGTGATAACATTCGGCAGCATTACAGTTCGCTGAATATAAATGAATTAAGCATATACATTGGTAAAACTTAGTTTAAACGTATTTATTTTACGTTAATCGGGAAACAAGTTCTTGCAACTTATACTAATCCCTATCAACCGCCTAGGAAGGATAAAAATTCACTGCTGCCAACGGGTGTTCAAACCAGCAATTTTCCTATCCGCAATAGGGGCCATGGTGCCATTCATTAAACATGAACCTCTCTAACTAGAAAATACAAATGAGCCCTATATGTTGCATTCATAAACTTACGTCACATTACATGTTTTTATCTACGGTGATGACACTATATGGTGAAAATGTCAAATACTGTAGGCGTATTAAGACAAAGCAAAACAGTTAAAATTCAATGTTCTAGAAGAAAGTTTACAACGAAATATAAATTATTTGACAGGAGATAATGCAGTTTTGCCGCTAGACGTTAGATACATATTATATTTTGTTTTGGTCGTATAAATTGTTCATATTCAGTATGCACTAATTTTATGCATGTCTGTTTGTGAATTATCCCGATCATTGATTATGAATATTGTATCTAGCATATTCCGAGCGTATAGGTAAAACCTGTCAACCAATGAACAATAGTTCATATTGATATTAACATGAACGAATTTGTAAACTTCATTTGTGATTATTATCACTTTAGTATCTAGAAAGTAATTTTTAAATCATATTATCGTATAGCTACGTTTAAGTATCATTCTTAATAATCACATAAAACATTATACTCACATGCCTGCTACTATTATAGCGACTTCTTAAATACTTGTTTGTAATAAATTCCTGTTCATCTCTTTTAAAGAAAAATCGAAATCATTTTTGCGCAAACGGTCTGCCATGCAGTGTTACGTAATGTGCACGAACTTAGTGCACGAACCATATCCTTATTTACCTTCCTGTTTTACCTTATAATCTTTGTTACTGAAGCATATAGAGAAAACCAATAGCATACGATATATGAACTTCAAGTATCTACAGCCGAAATACACAAATCAAATACAAATTAAATACAGATGAATGTAAAGTTCGCCTTTGGGCAATGCAACGCATGCTAAAATCATTGCTTTTAAGTTGTGTTTATCTATGCAGACTATTTGAGTAATAAGGAAGCTTAAGCCATTTAAAGTCATTATCGGCAATTGCGGTTGTCAGTGTCAGGTAACGGGGGTTATGTAAATTCATTCAGAATTGTTCACTATATTAACTGGAGATAGCATTTCGAGGGTTGAATTAAGTAGAGTTACGATCAGGGCATGTATTTAGATTAAACTGAAAAGAAATTTTGAAAATTGTAATTTACCTGTTTAAACATAGACAAAACAAACAATTGTTTTATGTATCATATGTTAATCGAAATGTTTCTTCACTTTTTTATATTGAATACAAGACTATCCAGAATTGAACAGTAAAAATATGTTAAGTGTTCTCAAAAATAAAATTAATTAGCACCATTTGACCGACAAAGAATCTAAAAGAACACTTTTAGAAACCAATCCTGAATATCTTTTAGTATCAATACCTTTGTTTCTACTTAAATGCTATTTGTGATTATCATCATATAGCTAAAAGTAAAGTAGAATTTCGATTTTATTTAACTTTCGGGGACTTAGTAATCAAAACCTGTAGTATCATGTGTGATACTGTAGTGTGGCACCACTATATCTGTCTCTTTTAGTGACATGTCTCCAAATGACTGAAATACGGTCAGTGAGACGTTAAATTCCACAAACAGTTACGGAGTAACATACGAATGTTTTTTACAGGTTGAATCGCTATAAATTTCGTAAAAAGCCACAATGTATGCACCCTGATAGATCCGTGAGTCCTGTGAAGCATACTCTGTATATTACGAGTTATTCAATGATCGATAGATAAAACATTGAATTGATTCTTAAGCAATTCAGGCTGCTGAAAATAAATCATTCCCGAAATACCATTTATGCTTCTTCAACATCGAGTAAATAATTCACTTATGTTTTTCAAAAGTTCAATGTATTAATATAAATCACATGACCTGAAATAAAAGAATATTCTAAGATGCAATAAATTGAACGTATTTACAAGAAGCTAACGGATTACCCATCTTTATTAATTTCATTTATTTTCTTTTTTTTTACAGATAAAACGTTATTACTTGAATGCTGTAGTTTTGAGTATGTCATACTTATATTTTCTTTCTCTAAATGTTGTATCATATTATATGTGCTGTCATTAGTATTTATAAATACGCGTCAAACCATGCCATGTGTCCAGAATGCATTGTTTCCAAATCCCCAACTATCCATAAAAAGCTTAACTTATCAAGGTTATTGATATATTGTGTTTGTTTTAAATGATTCTTGTCTTAAAAATCCCAATAGTGTTTTGCTTTCATGATATTTTAGATTTGCTGTATTGACCCGCCTAATAATCAGTTGTCATTTAGATGGATTGGGAAAAAGAAAGACAAAGCTATGGTATGAGTTTATGGGTAGAACTGACGTTTTAGGAAAACAACAATTGCAAAAAATATTGGCATATTAACAAAATTGTGGATATAGCAGGACAATATCAGGCATATACTGAAAGTAGCTTGTAAGATTATACCTGCTGCACAAAAATACATTCTAAAAGAGTAAGGAAATGTGACCCATCTTTCAATAAATATGCGCTATATATCCTTTAGTAAAAGCATATTTGTGTTATTTTGAACAAGTCGGTTGTTATCAATCTTTATTTGTGCCATGACACTTGTAAATATATAAGAGCGTTTCAGGCAGAATAAAACACAAGCACTTGTGCATATTGTCATCACGGAACATAATCATTACGTTACCGAGGCAACAGGAAAACTAAATAGCTAGTTGAATAACCATTTGGCAGACATTCTTGGATTGTTTAACAATGTTTCATTAGGTTATACAAATATCATCCAATATGTACTAGGTTGAAGACATACGACGAGTATAAAAAGAAGATTTGTATGTTATAATCGACTGTTTTCTGGGGGGGGGGTTTTTTTCATTTCGACTGTTACAAAGCATTTTGTGTGCGAGTTCTGTAGTTTAGAGGGTAAAAGGACCAGTCTTTATAAGGTCTGTTTCTTGGCCACTACGGAATATTTTCAAACTTTGCCAACTTATGCCACTATGTATTTGCTATCATGCATTGAACTATTTTTTAATCGGTTAAATGCCGTAGACTGTGTTCATGAGTAAAGTGGGTGGGGTAATTTCACATTGTTGAAGGTCCCTTCATATAAATGGCGCTATTGTTATTGCAACTCAAAATTAGAAACTAATAACTATAGTGCCCTTTAAACAGATAAAAGATGATGCCAATATGTTGTTGGATCTTTTATATATGTTGGCAATACTTTCGTGTATGAGTCATACCTTAATTTTTTGCTTTTTTTATTCTCCGACTTAACGAATAACCACAGAATTGCAGAATTATGAGGAATATTTTCTACGAAAAGTATCTTCAGAATGATCTACATCTGCTTTTTGTAGAAAATATTCCTCATATTCTGCAATAACAATTGTGTCTACTATATAACTGCCAAATATCTTTTGAATCGGTTGTTGTGGTTTTTCGCAAAGAGGGAGAATAAAAGATCCAACAAAATATTGGCATCATCTTTTATCTCTATACATGTTTAAAGGGCACTTTAATTGTTAGTCTAATTTTGAGTTGCAATAAAATAGCGCCATTTATATGAAGAGACCCTCAACAATGTGAAATTACCCCAACCACTTTACTCATGAACACAGTCTACGGCACTGAACTGATTAAATGACAATGACAATGCATGATAGCCAATGCATAGTGGCATAAGTTGCTAAAGTTTGAAAAAAATCCGTAGTGGCCAAAATCAAGCCTTATAGAGAGCTGTCCTTTATACTCGCACAGTTTCGTCTGTTTGTTGTGTCTCCGGTTATTTGATAAACCAATAGAAATCGTTGTTACATTTTAACAAAGAAACGGTGTAAATGTAAATACTACTTTTTTCTGTAAAAGAAAATCGTCTACAATTTATCGTTTGTAAAATGGGTCCGAAGAAAAAACAAAGAATGACGAAACACAACAGACCCTTTTGGGGTTTATCATCCTCAGATTCTAGTCACGAAGTTAATCCAGATTCTTGCAGTGAAATTATTCTTAATCGAGCTCAAAACTTACCGATAATACACTAATACAATAAAGACTGGGGAAAACTGTTCAGATGGCTAGCGTTTGACGAAACTTGGAACTCCATGTCTGAGTCTGGAAGCACATATTTGTTAAGCTGATAAATTCTACAGGACCTGAAAGCACTTGAGGTGTAAGAGGGTGAAACAGATTTTCCCAATACATATGCAAAGAGTCCGGGGAATGATAATTTGTTTATATGATTCCAGAGTTATCGTTCATCTATTATAAGCATGCTTCATTATAGGCACGATTGAGGGGGTCACACAGTTTAATCTAGGGGATGAAGAGCATTGATAGTATGCGGGACAGAGCAGGTACGTGTGAACATTCTATTTACCTAGGGTCTGAAATTTCACACACGGACGTTAAGGGGCTACTTCTGTGTTGAAATCAGAAATATATTTCTGTCTTCCCCTTTACGACAAACATAGGAGGCATCTGTTCACCTGCTGCATTTACACATGTCATGATCGTTATATACGTAGACTTTGAGGTAGTACGGTTGAGACAAGATTCTCCTTTACTTTAAGTGGTACATGCTCGAAACTTTTCCCCATCTTGTCGCAATTCCAGATTTTAGTTTCTAGTCTTCTAACCCAAGACTTTCAAAATCATCTGTAGATCTTAAAATAATGTACAATGACCTCTTTTGGCACCATTTGCATCATTTGTGCTCATTTTTCTTGTTTTCGCACAATACCACGATGCCCTTTTTTCAATCTTTTCCGACCACCTTGAACGTTTTGTATGCCAACCCGGTCTTCAACCTTTGACAAAATGCAAATTAGGCCTGCCGAAACCTGTATACCAGATAGTCCAATACCATTCCGTTCTGCCCTTTTCAATCCTTAAAATTTTCCTTATCAACATATCTTGGTATGAAGCTTGTGTTTACCGCCAATTCTGTCTCCTGTATTTCCTTTTGGAACGCCAAATTGATAGGCCGCCTTCCTGACAGTTAAGGTCCCGTCTTTGTCTGCTCTTAACTACTCTCTATCTATCATTAGTCTGGGTTTCATCCTTTTAAGTAAATATATACTTCTTTTGCACTTTGAAAAATGTGATATGTAAGATTGCTGGAAATAGATAAGTACGGGGCTCGTAGAGAAACGAATAAAAGAAACGTTACGAACGAAATAAAGACGGATAGAGGCACGGGCACAGACAGGCATGTATACTGACAGGACAGACGGACTTGTAAAACAGACAAATTGAAATACGGACGAACAGAAGCAGACAGGAAGACGTCAGTATGTGCACCAGAAAGATGGATCACATACTGACAGTCGAGCAAACAGACGGACCGTCGGATCACTGGATCATAAAGTGCTCAGACGACTTCCAGGTTGTATAATTCAAAAACTAAAGAAGCACAAAGTACAGTCAAAGCAGACATGTAGTAAACACACAGATGGACGGACGGTCCATCTGTTTTATGATGCGTTCAGTCCGAATGGTGCGCCCTATAAATTGTATTTGTACGTACAAATATTAACGTCCAGTGTCTTTTTCTATACTGGGGATCAGCATTGATTGCGCCAAATCTTAACACACCAATATTATAACATCGCCATATTTATCTTGCTTTCCACTTAAATAGCAGTTTAGCATTGCTATGGCCCTTGAGATGTTGCACACATTGTGTATGTAATTATGTGCAGAAATGTATTTATGGTATCTTAGATTATTTTTCGAAAAAAAAAAAGCAAAAAACAAAACAAAAAAAAACATTTATTTTGTGTTTCTGTGAGGTGCAAAGGTTAAATTCACGTTTTAATTTGCGATTAACAGCATATTAAATTTTGAGTGTTTTTACTTCAATTAATATTCGTTTAATATACTTATGTTTGCTTGAAATTAATCCATTATGCGTATAATACTATATTTGGTGAAGCGATTATCTCAGTAAATCTATTATGTCACAATTTGCTATGCGGTAAAAAAAAGAAGAAAAAGAAAACAGCAGAAAAAAATACCTTTAATCACTTGTTTTACTCTTTAGATCATGTAGATGGTGATTATAAAGGTATGATATAATAAAAAAAAATACAGTAGCTTTTCATAATTACGCTGAATTATATACTCAAACCACTCTTAAATGAACATTTTTTTTTCTTTTCAAGGAAAGTTATATACGTTTTATGTCGGTGGTAAGGCACCAACACTTGTATATAAAAAGCGTATAGGACAATATGCATGCAAAATGACAAAACTTATCATTTCATTTCTGGCTATAACTTTATTTTTTGGAAAGAAATAAAAAGCGTTATTCTCCAACATTAATTTGTTTCGTTCAAATGCTGTACTTGTATAGCTCCAGTTGTTGGCGCTCAGCATATAAGGGTTGTTCCAGGACAGTTTGGCCCGGTGTCAGGATAATGTGACTGGGTGTGGTATCACGCCACTTGTCTACGGCCACACTCCTCACAGTGGTTACGTCATGCTATGTTACTTTAATCACGGTCACCAAATAAAACAACGTGACGATAGTTAAACCACACTGAACATTTCTTTTTTTTTTTTTGTTTTTGCGAAAACAAAATCACTGCATTTTTATGTT
>CM037790.1:52632770-52682770 GCA_021229015.1 Solen grandis
TGTCCTATGGATAAGCTGATGCACTCATGATGATAATACAGTGAGACTTTATCATTGTTATCTGTATGTAGATACATATATACAGTCAATGCGAATGTCCGTCGGTCAGTCGGACATGTCCGGTATATTTCCATTTTGACCGACGAAAGCGTCAGTTATTGTCGGACACAATGTCCGATGAAAAAAATCCATACAGCACCGTTTCATTTTTGGAAAATTACTTTCACTTTCTTCGAAAAACAGTTTCCTTTGCTATTTTTAGCGATTATGTAATGAAAATTGGCTGTCTGAGATGGCCAAGCAGTAACGATTGCGAATTGGTTCCCCTTAATTTATATACTAATATCTTTCGTAATGGAAACCATGCGGAAAACTCTGTCTTTATCGGTCAACAATCAACACCATGGCAGATGCATTCACGAAAGATTTTTTTTTTTTTCTTCTTTTTATTCGCTTTCCATAATCAATTAACAAGGTCATACTCGTTTTAATTTATTATCAGGTTCAATATTTATCATTTCAATATTCATTATCGTAAATAATTAAATCTAGATTTTGTTGTCAATGAATTTAGATATTCTGATGGTGCTATGCCGGGTCGAAAATTGCCTGCTAGTTCTAACAACGAACCAAAGAAGAGAGCTCCTGACAATAACAGACGTTTTTAGGGATATTTTTTCGGCTGATTTCCTCATTATGGTCACACAACTTACAGAACTTTAGTTTTTGCATAGCATTTTATGATCTTATCTGTGCAAAATAATTTCTTGTTGTAATGGGGTAGGGTTTATTCCTCTATATGTACTTATTTTGCAGGTCTTACATTTTTACATGTTTGTGAGTTTTGAATAGCTGATTAGGACAGTGTATATGTAAAACAGAGACAATATAAAAATAGCCAAAAATGAATGAATATTCATTATATTAAGTGATAAATTAATGTAAAATACTTGCAATAAAGAGACTGAAATCAAGATATCAAAATGTTCTTACTAAAAACTGCTGTTTAAAACATTGCAACAGGTAAAAATATGTCGCAACAAGTTAAAGTTGCTGCGACAGGTTAACATTTGTTGCGACAGGTAAAAAATTTGTGTTTACCTGTCGCAATGTCCTGTGAAGAAGGAAAAGATTTCGCATAGTCTGTATATAGAGTAGTTATATTTTAATTTTAGGTTTTCACAGAAGAAACTGATTTAGAAAGGCATACATTTTTTAACAGTTTTGAAACTCTAGTTATTGTTGCACCATGCATATTTTACAAAATGGCCACCAGCCACAAAGGTGATGTTATAATAGAAGAAAATGAAGCAACCGATGTTGTTAAGCCTTTAATGCCAAGTTTGAAAACCATTCAAGAATCTATGAGCACAATGGCTCATTGCATGAAAGAGATGAGTGGAGCTTGGACAGCTCTTAGCAAGCAGCAAATTCTGGCCACCGGTCAACCTCAAGTCGCCACCGGTTCAAATGACATTTTGACTACCAGTCAAACCTCAAAGGTTGCCGAAAAAGGCAAGAAATGAACATATGCGGATATGAGTGTGGACGAAGCCCTCGATTACGAGGATGACATCGCATCAGATGATGATGACATTTAAAAGCCTCCTGGGCAATACAGCTCTTCCTTCAATGAAGGAACAGACAGACGTGCTTCATCTGATAGATGCTGCTCTCGGTGAGGAGTATGTTGGTGACAACATCAATGAAAAACTAGGCGATTGTAAACAAGTCCTTAAGCAAGACACTTCCACCTGATACAGTAAAGAAGAAAGTCTTCCTCGCCCCAGAAATTGTGAGGGAAAAGTGGGTGTAGAAATTTGGAAGAGGCTTAGAACGGCACCAATGTTAAAGAAAAGGGACCTCAGACTAATGAATGTCCAAAAAGCTGTGACAAAAAGTGCCATTGCATGGCAAAGTTAACAAAGTATCTACTAAAAAAAGGCTGAAAATGGAGATGAAAGAGACGGGGTCCTACGACACTGCACAGATGCTATAGCCCTTTTGGGGCATGCAAGTGTTAACATATCGCTTCAAAGGCATTTTCTCCCTACACCTATACTGAAGGGTGACAGTGCTATTTGTGACAAATCAGTCCCAATAACAAGCCATTTGTTTGGCAATGATCTGTCAAAGACCCTTAGGGACATAAGACAAGCAATCAATGTTGGCAGAGATTATTCAAACAAACACTCTGAGACCTCAAAAACCTGGCAGGGGGGTCGGACCTTCTGGCCAAATCATGACAGGCCAAATTACCACAGGCCGAAGTACCATGTGCCATATGCCAAGAAGTCAAAGAAGTAAATGAATATCCTCAGGAAACAGTTTATCTTTTTGGCTGTTGACTCAATAACTGATAGAGATCTGTACTTGTTAATGCATTATGGAACATTTGAGAGATGGATCTGCTGTGAGCAGTGTGAAAAAGATGAGAGGAAGTACATTAATAAAGGTTATTGCTCACCAATAGCCAAATTTATCGCAGGGCTGAAATTTTCGTCAGTGTTTTGATATGTAAGGAAGTGGTTTTTTATAATGACACCGTTAAAACCACATATCCGTGAAAATAGTTACAACTTCCTCTTTTATATATATAAGCGCGCCAAACTACATCATTGATATTGCAAATTTTCTCGGAATTCTGAGCTGTTAGTCAAAAATGCCAAAGGGTAAGTCCAGGACCTCTACTGGCAGGGGGAAAGCTCCTTACCAATGCCGTGAGCCAGAGCCGGAGCCAGAAGTGGTACTGCTTTCAAGCGCAACGGATGAAGCGCTCGGAGCGGGTAATGTATTTTCGCGCATTTTGCATGCGCCTCAGCAAAGCGACTCGTCAGGACAGGTAGACGGCATAAATGAGCATAAATGAGTTGGGCCAAATCACTACTAAATCAAAGGTTACAAGGGGTATTCGGAACATTAGGGAATGGACCGATGCTTTTCTTGTTTTCATGTCCATTTACATTAAAAAGAGGCCTAATGCAGCACAAGAACTGCTCATGTACATGAGCATCATCAGGGAAGCGGAAAGCCGCAGCAGCTCCCTAGCATGGCGAACTTATGACGAAAACTTCAGAATGCGCCAGGCAATCTCACCTCAGTCTTGGGGAAAAATAAACACAGATCTGTGGTTGAGATGCATGACATTTCAGCCACAGGCATCTGGACATGTCTCAGATGTAACAAGGGTGCCAAAACAAAACACATTCAAACCACGGGGTATATGTTTAGATTTTAACAATCCTTAAAGATGTTCATTCCGTGTTTGCAAATTTACACACAAATGCCTTTCATGTGGCAAAGACCACCCTGAACACAGATGCCTTTTTCGTGCACCAAAAGGAGCACAGAGTCAATCAGGTAGCTACAAACAATGGTCAAACTGATTTACATGAAGTAACTACAGAAGTGTATAGGTCCCCAATTAACTTAGATGCTTTGAATCACTTTCTGAAGGAATATCCCGATCAGTCTATTGCTTTAGAAATTTCACATGGTTTCAAAAATGGTTTTTCTATAAAATACGACGGGGAAAGGAAATCATTTGATTGTCAGAATTTGAAGTCTGCTTTGACAAACACAGCTTTGGTAGAGGAGAAAATACAAAAAGAATAACAGGAGGGACGGGTTGCCGGGCCATTTGAAAACCCCCCGCTGCCCAATTTTAGGGTCTCACCTCTTGGATTAGTTCCTAAAAAAGAACCTGGTCAATTTCGATTGATTCACCACCTCTCGTACCCAGCGGGTGAGTCGGTTAATGATAACATAGACCCTGAATTTTGCTTTCTGTAGACGTTTTATCAATGCAACATGTGGTGTCGATAAGCCCTACCATCATATCCGGGTAACTAAAGCTTTAAAACAAGACCTCAAAATCTGGCTAGTTTTTCTGGAGTCCTTTAATGGAATTTCAATATTCCACGATGAATTCTGGTATCTTAACACTGAGATATGCCTATTTACAGACAGCTCAGCTGCACTTGGTAATGGTTTTGGGGCGTACTTCAAGGGCAAATGGACATACGGGGTTTGGCCTTCACATTGGCACAAAGAAGGAGTCACAAAGGACATAACACTTCTAGAGTACTTCCCTATTTTGGTTTCACTGTATATTTGGGGGGAACAACTCCCGTTATAATAAAAGTGCTTTTCAAATGTGACAATGCAGCTGTGGTAGCCATTTTCAACTCACAAACTTCTAAATCAGAATGCATCATGGTTTTGGTAAGGGCACTTACTCTCAGATGCCTTCAGCTGAACTTGGTGTTGAAAGCTGAGCATGTTCCAGGAATAAATAATCAGATAGCTGATAGTCTATCACGCTTACAATTTCAGAGATTCAGGCAGCTAGCACCAGAAGCAGAAAAGACCCCAGATCCGATGCCAAACCATCTTTGGAACATCTTTACACTTAATCTTCACAACTTTTAAATGCAGGTTTATCATCAAACACTCATAAAGTTTATAACAATGCGCTATCACTGTTTAATAAATTTCGTGAAAACTATAAACTGGATAATGAATGGCCTTCACCTAGGGATCACTTGGAGATGTTCTTGGCTTATCTGTACGATAGTGACTATTCCTCTAGGACAGCCACAACTTACATTGCAGCAATCAGCTACTTCCATAAAATAAACAGCCTGAATGACCCAACAAACTGTTACGCCATAACTAATAGGCTTCAGGGATTCCGCAGATTAAAGCAGACAGCTGATAGGCGCCAGCCAATACTGTTTGAACTTTTAGTTAGGATCCATGATCAGCTCCCCTTTATCTGTAATTCGGAATATGAAACCATCTTATTCCAAATGGCATTCGCTGTAGCTTTCTTTGGTTTATTTAGGGTTGGTGAACTTACTTTCTCGACAAAAGAGATGAGTGATAGACCAGTTTATATTTCTGACCTCACCATTATGACAGAATTGTCAAAGGGGGCAATTATTATCTTGCGCAAATCAAAAAACAACACGAGTGGGCAGGTGCAGAAAGTTCATCTAGAGACAGTAGACACAAGGGTCTGCCCTGTTCACCTGCTTTATAGTTACACTCAAGTTAGGGCCAACAAATCAGAGTACCTATTTTGTCATATAAATGGCGCCCCATTAACACGTTACCAGTTTGGTCTTGTCCAAAACTCTTGCCAGTCTGCATGTCTTGAACAGCTGTTACCGTACTCATTCATTTAGGATCGGGGCTGCAAGTTGGCTTGCCTCAAAAGGTGTAAGTCATGAAAAAATCATACAATTGGGCAGATGGTCATCAAATGCATTTCTAAAATATATCAGAATTTAACACAATTATGTATTTGGTCATTTGTCTTCAGCTAAATTTGAAAGCTATGATTATGTTAAAAGGGATCAGTTTGCCCTCCGCTTTGTTCTGTGCTGAATCAGTACTGCACCCTAAAGGCTCGTCAAGAAATTGACAACTTTTGCAAATAATTACATGTATCCTGGAGAGCCCTGAGGCTGTTTTTTATAGGGCTTTTTATTAACCCTTAATAAGTTTTTATTTCAGACGTTTGGTTCATTGGAGATTCCTATATCCACTGGATGGAGCGAAGGGGATTCCATCGTGGCATAAGTGACAATTTAGGAGTCAAGGGGATCCAGCTCGCATGGTTCGGGTACCGGGGAATGAAGTGGCGGGACTATAAACACAGGCTACAATATATTATTTTATATCACCAGCCCCCTAGAGCTATTTTCATCCATCTAGGGTCCAATGATATTGGTTCAGAAAATGGTTGTGGACTGCAATATTCAATAAAACATGAGCTAGAAGAATTGCACAGTATGTTCCCAAAAGCCAAAATATATTTCTCTGCTTTGTTGCCTCGGCTGGTATGGTCACGTACCAACATTCCTGTGGCTAAATTAGAGACAAAGAGGAAACATCTCAACAGTCGAATCAGGAGATTTATGGGGCGGGTTAACGGTTGTTACATTGCGCATGAAGAGATCAAAGAGGATACTCCTGGCTTTTATTTTCAGGATGGGGTCCATCTCTCAGATGTCGGCACAGATATGTTTATATTGGGTTTCAAAGAGGACCTAGAAAAATTAGTCTAGCCAGGACGTAATATTGCCTGATTACAATGCTGTTTTACCTATATGTATTATTATTAAGTTTTGCATTAATAAAAGTGAAATTGAATTTTTGTGTTTAGTTTTAAAAGGTTTTGTGTATGGCAAGCGGAATTTTGGTGGCGTCTTCATGTGGCGGAAAATTCCGGGGTGGGAGACTGCGACATCATCTTAAGTCTGCGGCGAATAGTTCTCAAGCATACCCATCATTGTTCAGACTGTTGGGTCTTGAGCGTTAAATCTTGCATGAGAGTTGGACCTCATGTAAGTAGTCCCATTTGTTTATACATGGGACTTGCGATCTGCGTCTATCGGGTCATGAGAGTTGGACCTTATGACCCACTGTGTTATTGTGTTATAAATGCTGGTGTGCATTTATTGCGTATAGGTGCCGTAGTCTCCAACTCTGGAATTTCCAATACCAATACTGAGACCACACCGCCACAGCAAGCGACAGGGAAGCGCTAAAATGTCTAATTTGAAGTTCTTTGTATGAGAAAATAAACATAGTATTAATTGGCAGAATTGTAGATTGTTTTGGTTCCCAGAAATTTTAGCCATATTGAGATAATTAAGCTTATTTGAGTGCCTAATGGTTTTAAGCTAAAAAAAAAAAAGAAGGTAGTTCTGATGTATTAAGGTAGTTCTGATGTATTCAGGTAGTTCTGATGTACAGTCGGACTTAAGTGACTTTTCTTTCATGTGCATTTGTTTATTTGGTTCATGCATTCATATAACTCATAACAATTTTTTGTTTTATTTCTTGCATTTTTCGGACCGATTGGTTTATTCAGTAGAAATAAGGGTGAGTTATTTGATAGATTGATGTTTAAACATATGTGATTTGCAGTGAAATAACATTGATAATACACCCAAATATATTCTATTATTATTGGTTAGGCCTCGTTTGACTATAAACTTACGGAAGGTCATATTGGTCATAATTCATATAAATCTTACGCATTTCATGTATGATGTTCTGTTCTAGTCCTATTCCTAGTGTACCTTTTCTTGGTATTTTTTTAGCTTTTTACCTTGTATTCATCGGAATAAAGAGGTTATATGTTCAGCTCAGTCAACGTAACAAGTTTTTCAGCAAATACTTGCATTTCCTGACCAAATTCAAAGAGTAAAGTAAGGAAAGAATCTTCATCTCAACTATCTATAGACTACACAATGGAATTAGTCAAAGCAACAAATGATAATTGAAGTTTTTCAGCAAATACTTGCATTTCCTGATCAAATTCAAAGAGTAAAGTAAGGAAACAATCTTCATCTCAATTATCTATAGACTACACAATGGAATCAGTCAACGCAACAAATGATAATGGAAGTTTTTCAAATTCAAAGAGTAAAGTAAGGAAACAATCTTCATCTCAATTATCTATAGACTACACAATGGAATCAGTCAACGCAACAAATGATAATGAAAGTTTTCAGCAAATACTTGCATTTCCTGATCAAATTCAAAGAGTAAAGTAAGGAAACAATCTTCATCTCAACTATCTATAGACTACACAATGGAATTAGTCAACGCAACAAATGATAATGAAAGTTTTTCAGCAAATACTTACATTCATATAACTCATAACAATGAGGGTCGAAGTTCAGATTTGTAACATGAGGCTAGCGATTCTACTTTCATTTTATTTTCTTGCATTTTTCGGACCGATTGGTTTATTAAGTAGAAATAAGGGTGAGTTATTTGATAGATTGATGTTTAAACATATGTGATTTGCAGTGAAATAACATTGATAATACACCCAAATATATATTCTATTATTATTGGTTAGGCCTCGTTTGACTATAAACTTACGGAAGGTCATATTGGTCATAATTCATATAAATCTTACGCATTTCATGTATGATGTTCTGTTCGAGTCCTATTCCTAGTGTGCCTTTTCTTGGTATTTTTTTAGCTTTTTACCTTGTATTCATCGGAATAAAGAGGTTATATGTTCAGCTCAGTCAACGTAACAAGTTTTTCAGCAAATACTTGCATTTCCTGATCAAATTCAAAGAGTAAAGTAAGGAAACAATCTTCATCTCAACTATCTATAGACTACACAATGGAATTAGTCAACGCAACAAATGATAATTGAAGTATTTCAGCAAATACTTGCATTTCCTGACCAAATTCAAAGAGTAAAGTAAGGAAAGAATCTTCATCTCAACAATCTATAGACTACACAATGGAATTAGTCAATGCAACAAATGATAATGAAAGTTTTCAGCAAATACTTGCATTTCCTGACCAAATTCAAAGAGTAAAGTAAGGAAACAATCTTCATCTCAACTATCTATAGACTACACAACGGAATTAGTCAACGCAACAAATGATAATGAAAGTTTTTCAGCAAATACTTGCATTTCCTGATCAAATTCAAAGAGTAAAGTAAGGAAACAATCTTCATCTCAACATCTATAGACTCAGAATTAGTCAACGCAACAAATGATAATGAAAGTTTTTCAGCAAATACTTGCATTTCCTGACCAAATTCAAAGAGTAAAGTAAGGAAACAATCTTCATCTCGACTATCTATAGACTACACAACGGAATTAGTCAACGCAACAAATGATAATGAAAGTTTTCAGCAAATACTTGCATTTCCTGACCAAATTCAAAGAGTAAAGTAAGGAAACAATCTTCATCTCAACTATCTTTAGACTACACAACAGAATTAGTCAACGCAACAAATGATAATGAAAGTTTTTCAGCAAATACTTGCATTTCCTGACCAAATTCAAAGAGTAAAGTAAGGAAACAATCTTCATCTCAACTATCTTTAGACTACACAACAGAATTAGTCAACGCAACAAATGATAATGAAAGTTTTCAGCAAATACTTGCATTTCCTGACCAAATTCAAAGAGTAAAATAAGAAAACAATCTTCATCTCGACTATCTATAGACTACACAATAGAATTAGTCAATGCAACAAATGATAATGAAAGTTTTCAGCAAATACTTGCATTTCCTGATCAAATTTAAAGAGTAAAATAAGGAAACAATCTTCATCTCACTATTTAGACTACACAACGAATCAGTCAACGCAACAAATGATAATGAACGGTTTTTTAGTAATTGCTTACATTTCCTGGTTAAATTCAAAGAGTAAAAAAAACAATCCTCATCTAAACTTTCCATAGACTACACAAAGGAATCAGTCAACAAGTGACAAATCTGTTTATTGAAGTAGGATATAATTATGATGTAAGTGTTTATTGCACATTCTAGTAGAAATGCCAGTTTAATGGCACCGTTTCTTATATTATTTTGTGTTATTCTCACAGTCTCATTTTAACTCTCTTTCCGATAGAAGACTTTGCAAGTTGGTTACATTAAAAGCAAAGAATTTTAAAATTGGAAAATATTAGCGACATTTTTGTCTTTTTGAAAAATAATTTAATGATCCTATAAATTAACACTGTTATTGATATTCTCAATTCTGAATGTTTTGTATATTTCCTGGAATTGAACAAATGCCAAGTGTAATTTTCTTTCATACCTGTCGTGATATATTAAGATGAATAACATTACAATGACATCCATTATTTTTAGTTTTGCTTACTTCGGCATTTTGTTAACCCTTTCTCATATAGACTATTTTGACGCACTCAATAGGTATCACATAAAGCCTGATCTGCAGAAAACCACAGTTAAACCTTACCAAATTTAATTACAAAATCCTCATTTCCAGAACACTGAGGAGCAGCGAACAGCATAAAACCTGATCAGCCTGCGAGTTACTCGCAGGCTGATAACTCGCAGGCTGATCTGGTTTTATGCTGTTCGCATAGGTCTTTTCATGGTTTCCTCTATGAGGGAAAGGGTTAAGGTTAATTTAACTTGTAGATTGAAGTTTGGTAATTCCCCATAATTATGTTGTCATCAAATTTCGTAATCAGTTTATGTAAAGTAGCTTTGTGGTGATGTCATGCTTTATTGTTAGCATCCCTGCTTTGTAAACCAACAGTTGTTTTTAATTTTGTAATGTTAGTGTAACGGAACGTTAAATATAAAACGTTTTGTAAAAAAAAAAAAAATTGGTCCGAAATATTGGTCAGTGGTCGAATACATTTAGGCCGAATCGAGTTTATTTTTTGCAACTTCTTGTACTTGCTTGAGAAAGCATCATGCTGGATGCGGCTGTAATTTTTAGAGAAAATTTCAATTTTTATCATTTAACTTCATGGCAGACAGTCCACGGTGTAAGTATATGATAGCAATAAACCTATAATTTGAACATATTTATGTATAAAGTCCAATATTTTTCATTTCTTGAAGTATTTTGATGTTTTTTCTATGGCGCGTGTTTTTTCTATAAATAGATTCCGTTACTTTCGTTTTTGAACCACGCTTTAAAAGGCTGTATTCAATTAGAGATTTCAGTGGTAAACATGTTGATTGCATTCATCTATTATATTATTGGTTGTTACTATATGTAGCATATATATTAGGTTTTTGATGCATGTTTTATTGAAGTGGTGACAATTATTTACCTGATATAGACTAAAGTTTATTCAAAAGTGTTGATCATTATAGGCGTGGTGCAGACTGAATATTCAAGTCTATGTTTAATATGTAAGACATAAACCTAGTGCATTTTATTGGTTTTTTATTATGTTTTTTTTGGTTTTTTTTTAATGCAAATTAATGTCAGATTTGCCATTATACTTAACAGACATAAAAAAAACTACTGTTATAGCATCTTATCTGAAACATAGCTATTTCTTTGGATATTACATTTGATACTTAAGATTGGTAGGGACCAGGTCCCTGGATATGGGTATGTTCACCATGGTCAGTTGGATAAAGATATCCATTATGTTTTGCTTTCCATGTGTACATGAATACTCTTTGTATCAAGGCATATTAGGAATAACATTTGGTGTTATCATATATTTAATTAAGTGTACAACAGAGCTGTAAAATGTTTTTGTATTTCTCTTTGCAGAGTTTTACTACATGTCACGACGTCAATGAATAAAGAGTGAAAAATACATATTGGCGTTACAGTAAAACTACCCAAATGTCTACCAGAGAAGAGGATCGAGGATCCCTAGGGCAGGAAGCCCCTGAAGAAGATGCAGTTGGAGAAAGGGAAGAGGCTGAAGAAGGCGCAAGAAATATCGCAAAAACATATAGACAAATTAAACAGATACAAAGAGGAAATAAATGAAAATATTTCTGATTATTCCAGTAATCCTCAAAGTGTTAGAGCAGTTTTAGTATACAACCTCGAGAAGTATAGGCAAGAAAGCATTAACTACACAGAGTATTTAGAAAGAACAAGTACACAGAGTATTTAGAAAGAACAAGGACAACAGAAAGTATGAGTTTGGCAGAAAGTCAAAGAAATGAGTTTAGGAACATTGAATCAAGATGCATTGAAGTTATTAGACATATTGACATACTCACCAGAAATGAATATGAAGAGAAGAACAGTGTGAAAAACAAGAGCAAATCTGGTTCTAGAAGATCCAGCAGTAGTGTTAGTAGTATGTCATCGCTAGCAAAACAACATGCCAGAGTGGAAGAAGCCAGAATTAATCTAGAGTTCATTAGGAATGAACAAGAGTTAAAAAGTAAAATGCCTGTATTAGAAGCAGAAAAGAAGAGACGGGTAGAAGAAGCTAGATCTTGTGTTCTTGAACAGGACTTGATTGGAGAGACAAAGTTACTTCCCCTGCCTGAAGATTTAAAGGAAGACAAGTTAAATAGATTTGTGAAATCTGAACCAAGCGTTGGTTTCCAAACTGATGGAAGAACGGAGGAAACGGTACCAAACTTAGCCTTTGTTGCACGCACCAACCTTAATCCCACTGCAGAAGAATATGTTCCAGTTAGGCAAAATACAGGAAGTACTACACAGTCACATATTCATTTTGCGGGACATTCAGTGATTCAGTAAATGAAGCAGTGAACACAACTTATAACATCCTGATGAGAAAGGAACTGTTAGGAGAAAAGTTAGTAGAATTTGATGACAAAGCAGAAAACTTTCTAGCCTGGAAAATTAGTTTTAAAAGAATCATTTCTGAGTTTGAACTTTCCGCAAGTGAAGAGATAGACTTACTCGTCAAATGGCTAGGCAAAACTAGTAGGAAACATGCAATTAGTGTAAGGACATCCAATGGGAGAAACCCTGAAGAAGGAAAAAGAAAACTTTGGGAGATATTGGATGAGAGATTTGGTGCGCCAGAGAGGGCAGAAAATTCAGTTAAAGAAAGGCTGTCAAGGTTCGGTAGACAAGTGGGAAGTGATCCATCCCGGTTGTATGAACTTTATGATTTGTTATCAGAGATAGAATCTCTCAAACAAGACCCAATATATTCAGGGATGCTAAGCTACTTCGACAGTTCGAAAGGCGTGCTACCAATTGTGCAAAAATTAACACCTAATCTTCAAAACAAGTGGGCCAGTAGGTCGAACCACGATGTAATTCATCCTCCATTTAAAGAGTTTTTAGCCTTTATAAGAGAGATGGCCACAATGTTAAATGATCCTGCACTTGTATACAAAAGAGACAAAACTGTTCATGTCAATAAAACAGAGCTTACCAAAGACTCAGATGATAGACAATCACGAACACCGTCAGCCAAGAAAATACCCACAGTAAGACCAGTAGAGTGTCCTATACATCACTTACCACATTCCCTGAATAAGTGTATGACATTCAGAAGAAAACCATTGAAGGTCGGAAAGGAGTTTCTTCAAGAGAAGAAAATTTGCTATAGGTGTTGTGAATCTGACAAACATACCTACAAAACATGTGATAATCCGGTCAGGTGCAAAATGTGTAGTAGTGAAAAACACCCCACAGCACTACATAATTTTAACAAGAAAGACAGTGAAAGTGTACAGAAGCATGGTGGGGAGTCTGTGGGTCAACGTGAAAGTAATGAAAGAACCGACTACGTTCAAAATGCACCAATGTATGTGGGACAGGATTTGAAGGCAGGTCATGTTCGAAAGCAGTATTATGCAAGGTGTACAGCAAGGATCAGCCAGAGAAGTGCGTTACGACATATGCATTGTTAGATGACCAGAGTAATTCTACATTAGCGAAAAGTGACTTACTTGACACTTTAGACATCGGCGACACAGCCTCACATCAGTATACTCTCTCGTCTTGTGCTGGAAAGGTCATCATGCAGGGTAGAAAAGTGCAAAGACTGGTAGTTGAGTCCATGGATGGACATGTTAAAATGGATTTGCCAACTGTTACAGAATGTAATTCCATTCCAGATGATAGGAATGATATCCCAACACCGGAAGTGTTGAGTCATCATCCGCATTTGAAAGAAGTTCCTTTATATCCACTTGATGCAGATGCAGAAATTTCGCTTCTCATTGGCAGGGACCTTATCGAAGCCCATCATGTGGAGAAACAAATTGTCGGACCCAAGTCTGCCCCATTTGCACAGAAGTTGAACCTCGGATGGGTTGTTGTGGGCAAAGTTTGTCTTGGACAAGTGCATTCCCCTAGAGTTGTGAATGTGAATAAGACAGTCATGTTGAGCAATGGACGCCCTACCATGTTTCAGCAGTGCGAAAGTTTCATTAAGATCAGTGATTCAGATAACACTGTACCAGATGATGTGTTTCGCAGAACACCAGGTGATGATAGACCAGGTCTATCTATAGAAGATAAGACTTTCCTTAAAGTCATGGAACAAGAGTTCACGAAGACCCCGAGGGACATTGGACGGCACCGTTACCATTCCGTGAAGGAAGAGAAAGATTACCCAACAATACAGGACAAGCTATCAAGCGTGCCAAATATCTTCACAACAGTCTGCTGAAGGACAGTAATAAAAGGGCTCATTTCTCAGAATTCATGCAGAAGATTCTTGAGAATCAACATGCAGAGGTGGCTCCTCCCCTGAAGACAAATACCACCCGAAAAAGAAAGAACAAATCAGGGCGGTCTTTGATTCTTCAGCAAAGTTCGGAGGAGTGTCACTGAACGATGTACTTTTGCAAGGACCAGATCTAACCAACAACTTGGTCGGTGTGTTGTTGCGATTTAGATGTGATGAAGTGGCTGTCGCTGGGGACATTCAACAAATGTTCTACAGTTTTCGTGTCAATCCAGAACACCAAAATTACCTCAGATTTTTCTGGTACAGGGATAACGATTTTGACAAGGAATTGATAGATTATAGGATGTGCGTTCACGTTTTCGGGAACTCACCTTCACCTGCCGTTGCAACATATGGTTTGAGATGAACAGTCGTTGACGCGGAAGTGTGTGTGAAGAACTTTGTTGAAGAAAATTTCTATGTTGATGATGCCATCACCTCATTTCCATCACCTACTGAGGCAGTGCGTGTTGTAAAAAAGACTCAAAGCATCCTGCAAACTAGTCAGCTGCGACTCCATAAGATTGTGTCAAATTCTGGAGAAGTTATGTCTTCTTTTTCTGAAGAAGATCTCGCCAAAGATCTGAAAAATGTAGATATAGCCAAAGATGTGCTACCTATGCAACGTAGCTTGGGTGTGAATTGGGATCTTAACACTGACACTTTCACAATCTCGGTTACTCTGAAACAACAACCCTTTACTCGGAGGGGCTGTCTATCCGTGGTTAACAGTCTATTTGACCAATGGGTTTTATCGTGCCAGTTGTATTAGAGGGAAGATTATTGCTGAGAGATCTTGTAGCAGAGACAACCGACTGGGACCAACCCTTGTCAGAGCCGAATTTGTAGCATTGGAAAGAGTGGGTGATGTTGTGCTATTACGCGATAAATTAGTGTCGAGAAATTACTGTGCCAAAGGTGTTATTTCGCGAGTGTTCCCAAGTAGTGATGGCCTGGTGAGGAAAGTAGAACTCCATCTACTTCGAGAAGGAAGACCTGTGATGCTCATCCGTCCCATTACCGAACTTGTGGTACTTCTGGCAGACACGGCATGAACATGTGGTTCTCGTCTCAGACACAGCATGAACTGATAGACATCCAGCATATGGTATTATGCTGTACTACATAAGGCTGTTTGTACATACACTGTTCATTTATTATTCCTTTTGTCATCTTTTTATCAATTTTATATTTGCCACAGATAATATGTATTATCTTTTTTGGATTAGGCCTAATAAAATTGTTAAACAGTTTGATATGTTAAATTGTTCAATAGGATTTTTTTTTTTTAAACATTATGATTGTTTAATTCATATTCAAGCATTTAAGTAACTTGTGATTTTTATTTCATATTTTGATAATGTGTGGTGGTATTTAATACCAGGTGGGGAGTGTAACGGAACTTTAAATATAAAACGTTTTGTAAAAAAAAAAAAAAAATTTACTTGGCATGATAAATATAGCATATTCTGCCTTGCCAGTTTTGTTTTTTCTTTAAGCCATTTTATTAAAAATTGTAAACATGCCTTAAGAAGTAACATGATTTACATAATTACAGATTGATCTGCTAGAGACCTAACTGATTACCCTTTGCCTTGGCATATTATAGCAATATTGCTTTTTCATGTTTAGCACACACAGCTGATTCAGGAGTTGTGACTTGCCACCACGAACCAGAGAATGTTTCCCAAATTTCCAAAGCATGCACTGGGTTTTTTTTTTTCCTGTTAATGATATGCTTTGTTCTCATGTTTCATCAGCCTTGCAGCAAAAAATTCTATCTAGGGAATATAATGAGTTGGGTGCATTGACGCCTTTTCAACAGCCTAGGCACTGATTGTGGACACAGATTTGTCCTGGTTGATGGATGGATAATTTCTCAGCCTTATTGGCAGGGTCAGAAGACTAGGGATATCAAAATGAAGACTGATGCCTTTCTTGTTTTCATTAGTATTTTCTTAGCTGGTCAACCAGAATCTGCCCAAAGCTAAATGAAGTTGTAGAATTAAGTTTCTTAATTCCATTTAAACATGCGAGCGATATGCATGGGCGCAGTAGACCATGTTGCTCCTTGACCACGCAGTATTCTGAGAGTTCCTGCGCATTCCGTTATCAATGGGCGTGCAAGAAGCAAGCTAGTTCTTAATATTTGGAATCTGATATATGTTAACATGGCGGAAAGTGGTGAAGTGAATAGCAACTTAGAAAGTGAAGAGTTTAACTTTGACACTTGGGCAAGCAGTTTAAAACTACCTAGGAAGGTTACACAGACTCTACAAAATGAGGAACAATGTTCAAAAGAAACTATGAAACTTGTGGAAGTTAAGACCTGAAAGAAATGGGATTGCCAGTGGGATCAAATAAAATGCTTTGCTTGTAGGTGCTAGTAAACCTACGAGTGTGTTCTTTGGAACAAATGTGTCACCTGCTGAAGCGTTACGAAAACAATTACCGGACAGACAGACAAAAGAAAGTTATCCTTATGTGTTACCTCTGCTTACAGCAGGTGACACAAAAATAAATATATTCCAAAGCATAACAACAAACACAGAATAGCATGTTTACAGCATGATATATATGTGCCATCCATGCTGTGCAGGTTACACTAAACTTATAGCTGATACTGACATTAATCTTATTCTTATGAAAACAAGAGGGCCATGATGGCCCTGGGTCGCTCAGCTGAGAACAAGATATTAGTGGGAGGAAAAGAAACAGTAAATATTTTATAATATTGTGAAAAATTGGCTCTGCCCACTGCCAGCCATAAATCGAGTGAGTACTTTTGGACAAAAGTAATTTCTTAATTTGTACTATATACATATAAGGAAAATGGGCTTAGTCCCCTGGCGGCCATGTTTTTCAAAGAATCAAAATAATTTGAACAATCTTGGAAGAGAGAGACCCAAGGAACATCTGTGCCAAATAACTTTGAAATCCAGCCAGTTCTTTTGGCCAAGAAGATTTTTCAAATTGTAATATACTCATATAAGGAAAACAGGCTCTGCCCCCTGGCAGCCATGTTTTTCAACGGATCCAAAAAAATTTGAACACTCTTGGTAGAAAGTGGCTACAGGGACATCTATGCCAAATAACTTTAAAATCCAGCCAGTACCTTTGGAGGAGAAGTTTTTTAAGGTTTTACTTAACACATATATGAAAAACAGGCTCCGCCCCCTGGCAGCAACATTTTTCAAAGAGTCAAAAAAATTTGAACAATCTTGGTAGAGAGTGACCTAAGGAACATCTGTGCCAAATAACTTTGAAACCCAGCCAGTACTTTTGGAGAAGAAGATTTTTGCAGTTTTTACTATATACATATAAGGAAAACAGCTCCGCCCCCTGGCGGCCATGTTCTTCAAAGGATTAAAATAATTTGAACAATCTTAGTAAAGAGTGACCAAGAAACACCTGTGCTAATTAACTTTGAAATCTGGCCAGAAGTTTTGGAGGAGAAGATTTTCAAAATTTTCTTCTTTTTTTTTCTTTCTGTTGCAATGGAACCAGATTTCTGCATGAAATAAATTAATTTGAACAACTTTGAAAGGGCCTCACCCAAGGAACATTCCTGTGAAGTATCATCAAAATTGGCCCAGTGGCTAAGGAAGAGATGTTGTTTAAAGAAAATTGTTGACGCACAGACGCACACACTCACGGATGACGGATGCCGGACAAAAGGTGATCACAATAGCTCACCATGAGCATGTTGTGCTCAGGTGAGCTAAAAATAATTCAGAAGGATGGAGCAGAAAATTAATGAGCAATAAACTGATCCTTATCACACCTGACAGGTAATTAATTCCACTAGTTACATCAAGTGTTACCTTACCAATCAATATACTAAGGCAACATTAATTAATCAGATTTTGCTTTTATTTGCGTCATAACTGAAAACAAGTCACATGCATCAAAATTACTATGACAATACAAACAGGATAGAATGCAGGATTTTAGTTTCATTTGCGTCATAAATCCATGATACAAATCCATGTGCTATCATTCAACAATACTGTATATAGATCAGCAGCCTCATTTTCAGAATTGTGATAAAGCTGGTACCTTGTTATTGTTTTCTTCCCAGAACAGAGTGTTGAGTTACATAGTCAGGTCTTGTTATCATTATCAGCTACAATACCTTATATATGTTCACATATATTGTTTCGTTGTTTTTTTTCATGATTAGAATGACAAAGCTTATATATTAATTAACGAATAAGCAAACATAGAAAGAGGAAAGATTTGTTATTAAAAATATGAAATTGATACCTTCTTTTTAAAATAATATCTCATTAACTACATACGTACATAATCTCTAGTTGTAACTGGTCCCTTGATACATGATATTACAATTTCTAACAGTGAATACAGAAATACCAACTAAAATTATCAATATTTTCTACAAGCACTAAAACAGTGATGGAGGAAATTCGTGCCACATTGTCAGCATATACCTGTTGTCATGGAGATAAGCGCAGGCCTCATTAGCCAGCTTCATGAGCAGTTGTTTGGACTCGCGCTGCATGTCCTGGTACACGGTGTTGGACTGGTGGATGTAGCGCTCCCAGTTCTCGTTGACGGGCAGGTACCCTGTCCCCATCTCCAGCATCCCTGCCAGTGTCACAGGGTGGGGAAACCTGCTCAAACATAAGCACAAAATCAATCAGAAGCTACTATCAAAATAGTATTTATTTACTGTCAAATTTCGTTAAGTTGTAAGTTTCATAAAGGATGAGTTGTGTTCACAAAGCTGCAATATCAATAACGTAAAAGTTTCAAGGGACATAACTCTTGCAAAAACAATGAACCGGAAAATCGCCACTTCATGCACATCTACCCATTTTATTAATGACATTGACCAAGTATTGAAAATGCCCAATGTTGCACTAGACCTTCATTTTTTAGAGATATACAAGTATACCAAAAATTATTTAAATCTGTCAACCTGTTTGGAAATTATCTCGCAGACCATGCACAGCTTTCATTCAAAGTACGCAAGAAGTTATCTCCCATGGAAAATCAATAACAGTCGACCTGATAGCACATACGGTTAACAAGAGGGCCAAGATGGCCCTAAATTGTTCACCTGAATTTGGTTTGCTGTAGAAAGGCTGGAACCATGAGAGGATACTATATACCAAATATCAAAGCTGTAGGTCTGTATGTTTCTAAGAAAAGGCATTTTATAGTTATGCATTCTGGTTTGCATGGCAACAAAAGTTCTTCATGATCCAACCAATGGTTTCAGAAGTAAACATTTTTTAGTTTTCCATATATAGTTCCATACAAAATCTGAGTGTGGTCCCGGGAGTGTCCTCATGTAAACCCTGATGCACATATTTGTTGATAGTGTTGAGGCACCAAAAACTGATGCTATGTACCAAATAACAAATCTGTAGGTCTGTATGTTTCTGAGAAAACACATTTTGAAGTTATGCTTTCTGGTTGCCATGGCAACCAAAGTTCTTCATGAAATTCAGGAAAACTTAGGAATTAGCCAAAGGCTAACATAAGTATCATTTTAATTAAATATGATGAAAATCCATGGACTAGTTTTGAAAGAGAATTTTTTTCAAGAAATCCCTATACAGTTCTATATAACAAGAGGCCCATGATGGCCCTAAATTGCTCACCTGAGATAAATAGGTTGACCCAAGGAACACCTGTACCAATTTATTTTAAAATCTGGCCAGTAGTTTTGAAGAAGATGATTTTTAAAGTTTTCATATTTTTTTTCTTTTTGTTGCCATGGCAACCAGAGTTCTATATGGATCAAGTTTATTTTAGGAAATTTTGTGAAGGTTTACCCAAGGATCATTCCTGCCAAATTTAATCAAATTCTGTCCAGTGGTTTCAGAGGAAATGTTGATTAAAGTTTTCCCAATATACATATAAGGCAAATAAGCCCCGCCCCTGGCGGCTATGTTTTTTAGGTTGGAAAATTTTACAACTTGGTAGAGGTTGACCCAAGGAACACGACCAATTTATTTTAAAATCTGGCCAGTAGTTTTGAAGTAGATGATTTTTAAAGTTTTCATTTTTTTTTTTGTTGTTGCCATGGCAACCAGAGTTCTACATGGATCAAGTTTATTTTAGTAACTTTTGTGAAGGTTGACCCAAGGATCATCCCTGCCAAGTTTAATCAAATTCTGTCCAGTGGTTTCAGAGGAGATGTTGTTTAAAGGTTTCTCTATATACATATAAGGCAAATAAGCCCCGCCCCTGGTGGCCATGTTTTTTTACGGATCGGAATAATTTTAGCAACTTTGGTAGAGGTTGACCCAAGGAACATCTGTACCAAATTATTTTGAAATCTGGCCAATAGTTTTGAAGGAGATGATTTTTAAAGTTTTCAAATTATTTTTCTTTTTGTAGCCATGGCAACCAGAGTTCTTCATGGATCAACTTTATTTTAGCAACTTTTGTAGAGCCTCACCCAAGGAACATTCCTGCCAAGTTTCATTAAATTCTGTCCAGCGGTTTCAGAGGAGATGTCGTTTAAAGCAAATTGTTGACGACGCACAACGACGGACGAAGGGTGATCACAAAAGCTCACCTTGAGCACGTTGTGCTCAGGTGAGCTAAAAATCAGGGTGTGGTCATGAGAGTGGCCCATTGTGACCCCAGCGGCAAACATTTTACACTGATGTTGAGGCAACATGGGCTGATGCTATGTACCAAATATCAAATCTGTAGGTCTATATATTTCTGAAAAAAAGGCATTTTCAAGATTTTATCTTCTAGTTGCCATGGCAAGAGTTTTTCATGGAATTGATAGTTTCAGAGAAGAAGATTGTTGAAATCGTTAATGCACAACAAACAACAGAAGACGGACAATCAAGTGATCACAAAAGCTCACCCTGAGCTTTGCTCAGGTGAGCTAAACATTGGCCAGTAGAAACACATATGGAAACTTTTGTTTTATCACTAAATCAATGTTAATGTCACATTTTACAGCTTATTACAAGATATTAGTAATCTTTATTTTATTGTCAATCCACTGATTCTAATTTTGATTTGATATTTTCTTTTTTGTCTTGCTTCCATTTCAGTTTAAAGATAAACACCCTCTGTCCAGATATTCATAAAGAGCATATAGAGGAAAACAGTAAAATATGAATTTCCGTCAGTTTCAACACTACAAAAACAACATTATTTTCAATAGTATCAACTTTTACAAGATATTGAAGTAAATCTCAGATATCAACCTCTCTAAAGGTGTTTTTATATTTGAAATATACTGAAATCTTCTTGCTTCCATTTCTGTTTTAAAACATACATAAAACAAACACATACAGTGCATTCCAAGGATGTAACTGGTGGTATTTCTGGTGGTATATCTCTCTTTGTTGTTGTTTTTTTATTTTTATTTATATATTTATTTAATAATTTTTGGTCCATTTACATGTACCGACTTCTGTATTTATTATTATACATTTTAAATACAGGTTTTATTTTGCCTTTTCTTATTATTTGTTCTTAACATTAGCTAGCGTTTTGATGCCTCTTGAGGTAAGGGGTTAATCCCGACCTATCTGGTTTATGACGGGAAGTTACGTAATCTAACATCTGGCAACTGCTGGCGAGACAATATAACGCCCAAGATGCCACATGATCAAAGTACGCTGCATGATTAAAATTAGTATATTTATTGTAAGTTCATTATCGTTACCAGGATTATTACCAGGGAAATAATTGAACTAGAAAATAATAATAAAAAAAGAACTTGAATTCATTGTTGAAGGTGCACTGATAAGGATCAGCGTTGAAGATATCTTATAATGAAATCAACAAACCGTAAACAAAATCAGCTTTTGTCATATAATATCATTTAACTTGAGACGTAATAAAGTACATGTATATCTATCTACTGTAAACCAGGAAATTAATTCACGCATTTTAGGGTAGCCAGTTTCGCGGTCGGATTATTTCTGCAAAAGTTAAATGCTGCGAATCACTCTCCTGCCATTTAGTTTGACTTAGTTTAGCTACATGTTTGTGTATACCGGTATGTGTTATTTCCGTTGTTTGTGAACAGATGTGAATTTCATCATCTGAATGTAAATGGAGACGACGTGTTATTGTATAAATTATAAACTGTGAAATTCAATACTTGACTATAGGTGTCTGTACACATTCTAGTACATGCCACCACAAATTATTGTATTTATTAGGCTATATAAACTTATGCTGTATGTTTAGTGTTGAATAAAGCTTATGTATGTATGTGTGTATGTTTGTATGTTATGTCCTCATTTTTGCTTGATTTTCATGGTGTAAAACTACATATGGACATTTTGCCAAACTAACCATAAATACTACATGTAGTATACAAGTGACTCATTTCAACAACAGCTAGTCTAACAAGAGCTGTCAGAGGACAGCATGCTCGACTATTCAAAATGCTTGTTAGTAAATCAAATGAAATCTATTTCAATTCTTGCCTTTCACATACCCTGTACATAATAATAGTCAAAAATGATATATCTTGAAAGTCTGATACCCCTTAATATTTTTATGATGTCTAAAATCAATCCCATGCCTAGTTACTGAGACATAAGCACAATAACACTGTGCATGCAAAACTTTAACCAAAAATCCAAGTTAGAAAAGGGCCATAATTTGTATAAAATTCAGTCCAAAAGTTATCCTCCTTTGTTTTCTGATGCCCCTGAAGACACTCCTTAACTTTCTAGTCAATTCCACAAGCAATTTCTGAGATATAAGCTGGAAAGTAGCTTGAATGCAAAAATTTAACCAAAATTCTAAGTTAAAGGGTCATAATTTTTAATATATTCCATCAAGTGTTATCTTCCTTTAAAGTATGATACCCCTAAACATATTATAGATGTTTCAAATCAATCCTATGCCTGGATATTGAGATGTAAGCATGAAAGTAACTTGCATGCAAAATTTCAACCAAAATTTATAAGATAAAAAAGGGGCGATAACTTGTAATATATTCAAACAAAAGTTATCTACCTTGATAGTATGATACTCCTAAATATATTCAAGATGTTTAAAATCAATCACATGCCAGGATACTGAGATATTTGCATGAAAGTAACTTGCATGCAAAACTTTAACCAAAATTTCTAAGTTAAAAAGGGCAATAATTTGTAACATATTCCATTAAGAGTTATCTACCTTGATAGTATGATACTCCTAAATATATTAAAGATGTTTAAAATCAATCGCATGCCTGGATACTGAGATATAAGCATTAGAGTATCTTACATGCAAAACTTTAACCAAAATTTCTAAGTTAAAAAGGGCCATAATTTGTAATATATTCCATCAAGAGTTATCTACCTTGGTTGTCTGATGCCCCTTAACATATTTATAAACTTTCAAGTCAATACCATAAATGGTTAATGAGATATAAAGTTGATAGTAACTTGCACGCAAAACTTTAACCAAAAGCTGCAACACCAACGCCAACGCCGACGCCAGGACGACTACAATAGCTCTCATATTCTTCGAATAGTCGAGCTAAAAACTACTCAAACTATTAACTAAAAACTGTTCACTCATATACAATGACCGCTGAACAGGAAAATAACTGTTACCTGTATTGGAATGCAGTGTCATGCTATTCAATGAATACATTTTGTTCGTAGCATGTATTGTTTCATGAGATTCGCGGTTTGCTCAAATCCGCAAATTATTACAACGCAAATATACCTGGACGCATAAAAACGCAAAAGTTTTCTGGTTTACAGTGTACTAAAACACAGGAAGACTGTAATGATGACAACGTTGATGCATTTAACTGCAGATAAGCTTTAAAGATAATTCAAAAGCTTTGTTTTCTGACTTGAAACAAAACGAAACTCTGTCTTTTAACAGAACAGTTCTGTCTAAAATGATACTAACTAGCTTGAATATCGTCTGAATGTACTAAAAACACTAAACTGTTTGTATAATCATAACATAATGGCAGTCATGGTTTGTCTCAGAAATGGCGAAGCAAACATCGCATTTTGGTTTATGTCGTCAAATAATTATTATGTAAAGTACAGTACAGTACTGAACGAGTTTGTGTGATTCACAGCGATATAAACAAAACGAATATGAACTCGATAACAATGACTTCGTAAGCATTTATTTCACAAGTATATTGTAGAAATCACAAACAGACAACAAATTTTTGGCAAGTATATACGATAAAGCTTAATACCGATTTAAAATATAAATACCCTCATATAAACTTCATCGGTATGGCTTCTTAGTGGGTTGGGTAATGTTTGGAAACACTACAAAAAACTGAATTGTATTGTGCTCCTTCTCTGAATCATAGGCCTAGTTATTTTTACGATGGCAGATTGTTTTTACAAGTGCAAATTTTACGGGTCATTGTAATAAGTAAAATTAAAATCATAAAAATTGAAATTGAGTGTATTTCCCCCAAATACGTATATATTTACAGCAGTAAAAAAAAACATTATACGGTATTGCGAGGGGATGTAATATTTATCGATAATTGGTACTGCACCGTATTAATTAATAGTAGAGTAAAGTCGAGTAAACTTCTGCAAAATACCCCCTAAAAAGAAATTAGAACAGACAATAATCATTTTGCCCAAAATCAAATTTGACTTTTGTTTTACCGTACACACGGGCAGATTAGGCGCAGCTATGTATAAGGCGCATCCTAATTTTTCAGGGTAACTTATTTTAAAAAAAATCACTTATCGTATCATATGCAGCGAAATCTTGTTTTGAAATTTGTGCCGTCATATATTTTGACAGACTGAAAGCTGTCTGTATGTCACCGGGCTAATCATATGGTGAACTATTTCATTTACACATGGCATAAGATTACCGTTAGACCATTACATTAACAATGGGTAGGATAAAGGTGACACATTTTCGTAACATGACATTACTCAACCGTGTCCTCGCATTCTAAATAACACTGGGGACCAGTCACCTGTCAAAATTCTCCCAACTAGAAACATTACGTAACAAATGCCACCTATCAAGTTTCTCCTGTACATCATGAGGTCCCGTAAAATAAACTTACTTGTTTATGTTGAAAATGGCTTCCAACAAGTTGTTTCAGTTTCTCAAGATCATTTTATCATGAAATATACCAGTAGGATAACTAATAAGAACAATAGCAATAACCTGGTATTGATTATGGTTTTGTATAGACTTTGTGGCATATTATCGTATTCATTGGCTTTCAGTATATCCATTATCTAAGATCGTATACCGGTAAATTTCACTTCTCGGTGATTGAAAAAAGAAACTTGAAAAGCTGTATATCATCATATAAGGTGCACCCCCTCTATAAACCTGAATTTTCTGGAAAAAAAGTGTGCCTAATCTGCCGGTGTATACTGTATAAGGACAGACATGTGTACCGAAAATTATTTAAATCTGTCAACCCCTTTGGGAGTTATTACTTGGAAATGGTGGGTTTTTTTGTTGCAAAATCTAAGTCAAAAAGGGGCAATAACTGGAGGTCTCAGTTAACAGCAGATGCTCTATCAGAAGGGGGTCTCAGAAACAGCAGGGACCTGGTGACTGGTCAGCTAGGAAATATATTTCAGTAAGGAGATAACAGTGGGGATTTCCACTACTGAGCACAAAAATTATCCTAAATCACGGTGCGTGAAAATCTTAGGAATTTTACACCTCTGCCAATGCACACTCTGAAATTATAGAAGTTCTCACCTCTCGTTGAACTCTGGCCATAGAACCTTGAAAACCTCCAGAGTCGCAGTAGAATCATTTGCACAGTATCTCATCAGCTCCTACAACAAATATTATCCCTTTGATTACACTAAAGAATACCAACCCAGAAATCAGATTCTGAAATTCTGGTTCTGACATTATTTTACTTCCGACCAAAATCTAGTCAATAATTGACTAAATATATCAACAATGGTTCCAAATATACACGTGTTTTAACCCTTTCCCTCATATAGACTCATTTTGACGCACTCAATAGGTACCACATAAAGCCTGATCTGCAGAAAACCACAGTTAAACCTTACCAAATTCAATTACAAAATCCTCATTTCCAGACCACTGAGGAGCAGCGAACAGCATAAAACCTGATCAGCCTGCGAGTTACTCCCAGGCTGATCTGGTTTTATGTTGTTCGCATAGGTCTTTTCATGGTTTCCTCTATGAGGGAAAGGATTAACAAAGATCCCACTTATCTATGTCATTAGGAATTTACTCAAATTTAGTTAACAGCTCATTACACAATTAATCAAGATCCTGTTTGAAATGTTGTTGTAGTCGCATTTGAATGTTTGAAAAGCTGAAGTGATAAAATCTTTTCTTGCATTTTACTATTTTAATACCTTTTCTTTGTTTGGTTTTTATTTTAGACTAACAGCAGCCATTTTTCATGAGCGGGAAATCAAAAACAGGCATTGTATAATAACTGCACTGTATCATTCTGCACACAGTGGCATATCAATGCTATGCAATTCTGTACCACTGAAGCAAGGTGCCACATGACCTCCTTAGGTATTTATGAAAAGGAATTAAGATCATGACCCTCACTCCAGATCAAAATGGAACAAATAAAAGCACTCAAAGCACTTAGGGACTACTGAAATACTACTTTCGAAATAAGTGGCTTTTAGGACCTTCAGGCTTGATTTTTTGACAGATTGGCATGTTACTTTCAATTAATGTGCAACCTCGTGTCTCACCGTGCAAAGTGACCTCCGTTTCCAGAAAATCGCCAAGGTCAAGGTAATATTTCAGTTTAAGTTGTTTTTATTCGGCCATCGGTATCTCAAAAATGAAAAATATTCTACTAGACACTATGAGAAAATTTTGTAGTGCTTTGAATGTCCTTTCAGGTGATATTTAGATTTTGAAGATCGGGGTTCAAACGGTAACCGTTGAGTTATGACAGAAAAACAAAGTGTACTTTTTACGAAATTGAAACGCTGTAGTTTCATGAACTTTGAGTCAAAAATTATGATTTCTTCAGGATTAACACTTAGAGCTTTCATACAATACCAAGTTAAGTAATACGCCCTTATTATGATAAGGCGCTTTTCCATCTGTCCATCCGCTAGCCATATCAATGTCCACTCAATATCTTGATAACTAATATGTGTGCTGTCTTCATACTTAGATGAGAGGTTGACATGGATAGTAGATGATCACTATTGATTTTGAGGTCATTATGTTAAAGGTCAAGGTCACCTTGACAGTGTAAAGTCCTTGTCCGAACAATAAATTGAGAAGGAATAAGCATAGATTTTAAAAATTGGTAGGGAAATTGCCCATTGTCAGTTGAAGACCCTTATTGATTTTGAGGTCATTCGATCAAAAGTCAAGGTGACAGTGACATTTAATATAAAAATCCTTGTCCGCTGAAATCCTTGGGATTGAATATCCTAAGTTTGTGAAACTTGTTAGGGACATTGTCCATGGCCAGTTCATGATCTTTCTTTTTTTCAATTTTCAGGTCATTTGGTCAAAGGTCAGGATCAAAGTGACACTTAACATAAAATCGTTTTTATTTATTACTTGAGAAGGAATAAGCCTTTGTCTGTGAAACTTGTACGAACATTGCCCATGGCCTGTATATTGTGACCTATGACTTTGAGGTAATACAGTCAAAGGTCAAGGTCACAATGACACTTAGGCCATAGGAGCAGAGAGCCCTATCGTTTGTTCCAAACAAACGATATCTAGTTATTATTATGTTTATAAACATTGTCATGAAGTTAAAAGAAGACAGATTAGGAAATGAAGATGCTAGAATGTACACAAAGTGAAATCTGGCATTTCTTTTTTTATCATTCAAGGGCAATAACTCGAGACCTTATAGTTGGATATCAGCCATAATCAAACTCGGCCAAGAGATTATGACTATTAAAATTGTCATAAAGTTTGAAGAAGATTGCTGAGGAAATGAATATGCTAGAGTGAACACAAAGTGAAATATGGCATTTTTTTATCGTTCAAGGGCAATAACTTCAGACCTAATAGGTGGATATCCGCCATAATCAAACTCGGCCAAGAAATTATTGCTACAAACATTGTCATAAAGTTTGAGGTAGATTGCTAAAGAAATGAAGATGTTAGAGTGTACACAATAAAAATCTGGCATCTTTTTATCGTTCAAGGGCAATAACTCCAGACCTAATTGGTGGATATCAGCAATCCTTGAACTCGGCCTAGAAATTATTGCTATGCAGGGCTGTAAAAATCCACTAGTCCGCTCCTATTTATGTGTGAATTTCACGGTCGGACGAGCATAATTTCCCTGAACACTCGTCCGACCAGACGAGTAACTTTTAGCGGGCAGGAAAGAAATGTTTCAGTAAAAAATGAATTCCATATTGTTACGGTAGTTAATCGAGATCATAAAACTCTTTACTTGATCAGGGGAGCTAATTTTGACAAAATATCACCATAGCGACGCTCATTTTTTAGAGAGATCCGTAAGGTGCTAGTGCAGACTGGTTCACAATATTTTACGTTGTTTTTTTAATACGTTTTTTGTTAGTTTGCGGCACAGTCTGGGACTGCAAATATGTTTTGTTTCGGGCAGTCAAAATGTCAAAACAATTGTCATTGAATACGCTTCTCGGCGGAGGAGACAATGAAATACAAAAAAGCGAGAATTAAGACGTAGGAAGCAACAAAGCGCCTACAATAAAATGAAACGCACAAGAAAAGCCCTGGATCATTGGTTTTCTGGCTTTCCATGGTTGATGAAAAAAGATGAAAAATTGTTTTGCAGTGTTTCCGCAAAATATCAAAAGCTTTATACAACTTAACAGGAAGCAAATAGGATGTGCTAACTTTGTTTAAAGACGAGTGAAATTTTTCACCTACTCTTCCTACAGGACGACTGACTTAAAAGAAAATTTTACACCCCTGCTATAAACATTGTCTAAAGTTTGTAGAAAATTGCTGATGAAATGAAGATGATAGACTGTACACAAGACTAGAAATGTGTCCATATGACATAGATGCCCTCGCCATGCAATTTGTTTCTTAGATGATATTTTTGTCAGTGAATATAACAAAAAAAGTTTGGAAATATAAAAGATGATTTTAAGATTAAATGAGCCGGGACATGATTTTTAGGTAAACCCAGTGCTGTGACCTTGACCTTCAAGCTAGCAACCTGGTTCTTGTTCGCAACACATTGTTTTGTCCTAAGGATCCAATTGAGCAAAGTTATTTCAAAACACACCCATTTACAACCAAGTTAAGCTGTGACATGATTTTAAGTTCAACCCAAGTGCTGTGACTTTGACCAACAAGCTAGTGAACAAGTTCTTGTTTGCGACACGTCCTCTTGTCCGAAGAATCACTTGTGCCAAGTTATTTTAAAAAGCGACCATACATAACAAAGTTACAGCCAGGACACTATATGCTTGTCGCCATTTCATGGCAGGGGCATAAAAATGTTGACAGAGTGACTGATGGACAAAGCAAATCTATATCCCACCCCCCATTTTTGGTGAGGGCATAAAAAAAATATCAAAAAATTATGTTGAGTTTCGCTTATATCATGACCCATTTTGCAGATTTAAATGGATATTTGAAATTGTTGATATACTGTTGCCATTACTTGGATGCATCTGTTCTATATCAGAACAAGTTAAATTGCAAATGTAAACAGGTATTTTTGGTTACCATGACAGCAGGAACAGGAAAAGAATGACTAGCACACCCATGAATGTATTTGTTTACTACAGTGGAAACTCCCTAAACCGGACCCTCCGTAAACCGGAATCCTTCTCATTCCGGACGATCTCATAAGTCCCGTTTTTTTGCTTATTTGATACATATAGAAAATAACTCTCTAATCCGGATCCTCCGTATTCTGTACTCCGGACGCAAGTTTTGGTCAGGTTGTCATTTTTGTGCTTAAAAAAACCCCTGTAATCCGGATGCTGTTTTCCAAAATCATTTGTTTCTTCATAAAAACGCGGTGAAAGGGAAGAAATAATAATCGTCCGGACTGTCAGGTATAAGGTTTATGGGATTAAGGTTAATTATGGTACGGACAGTCAGGTATATGGTAAAGAGTGTTATTAAGAATAAGGTGTAAAAAACAAACTTGACAATCAGGAAATTGATCAGGAAGACAAAAGGTAAGTAATTTTGTTAATTAATGATGAAAAAGAATGAGAGTATAGCAGGTGATTATTAAAAAAATCTGAGAGAAAAATATAGTGGGTATTATGTTCAAAATATAATTATGACAATAAAGATCTATTAAAAAAAAGTTAAGAAAAAATATCATCATCAACATCATCATCCACAACAACAGCTGAGTCTGATTTACAAAACCTCCGTAATCCGGAATCCTCTCTAATCCGGACTTTTTTGCTGGTCCCGAGGGTGTCCGGTTTAGGGAGTTTCCACTGTATTTGTTTTCATAGTGTACAGAAATTTCCAATGATTTTCGAGGAAAAAAAATCTTCTTTTCTGGTGTATAATTAAACAAGAGAGCCATGGTAACTCTAGAACATTAACCAGAGTACCACAAGCCTAATCAAAAGTTCTACCTGCTTACCTTCAGCAGCATATAGTAAAATGGAAACTAACCGACCACCTAGGGTTCTCATTTTTCAAGGGATTAACTTAATATTTGCAATTATGGTAGACAGCCATGAGGTAACTATTTGTGCCTAAGGATATTAAATTCTAACTATTGGTTTCAGAGAAATTATGTTGCTTGCCATGGCAATAAGAGTTTTGTATGGATCTATTTTTGTTTAGCAACTTTTATGAAGGGCCACCAAAGGATTATTCATGCCAAGTTTCATCAGTTTCTTCCCATTCAATTCAGAAGATGTCTTTTAAAGCCAATTTTTGCTGGACAACTAAGGACGTAGGATGATCCTAACAGCTCAACTTGAGCACAATCTGGTGAGGGGCCATAATTTGTAATGTATTCCATCAAAATGTATCTACCTTGATAGTCTGGTGTCCTCGAAAACTATTATAAACTTTCTAGTCAATGCCATGAATGGTTATTGAGATATAGCTTGATAATGGCCTGGGTTGAGAAATCACCAAAAAATAATGATTGCAAAATATGTCCTGCAATTCTATCAATTCAAGAGACATTTGTGAGATCAAGAGCGTGTACACTAACATTTTTGCATTTTTCATTTAATTCAAGGGCCATAATTCTTGGTGTCTGTGACATTATGACTGGTTATCAAACTTGGCCAAGATATTGTGCAAAGACACATTGTAACAAAGTCTGGTAAAGATTTGTACATATTTGTTAGTGTTAGACAGCTGACGTCTGTCAATTTTGCAAATTTTCAACAACTCAAGGGCCTAACTCTGCAGAGACAGACATTCTGACTCGAAATCTAACTTAGCCAAGATATTGTGCCCATAAATAATGTGACAAAGTTTGGAAGAGATTAGTACACATTTTTTCATCAATTAAAGGGACTCATGACAAAGTTCAGTAAAGGTCAGTTCACATTTAACAGTGTTAGAGAACAGACTTTATTTTGCAAATTTTCATCAATTCAAGGGCTGTAACTCTTGGAAATATGGATATTCTGGCTGGTTAATGAGCTTGGCTGAGGTATTGTGCAAATACACATTGTGAAATTTAAAGTTTGATAAAGATTGATTTACATTTATCAGTGTAAGAGAGTTAACTGTTAAATTGTAATTTTTCATCAATTCAAGGGCTGTAACTCTAGGATGTCTGGAACATTCTGGCTTGATATTAAACTTGGTGGGGGCCTCCATGGCCGTAAGGGTAAAGTCACTGACTTTAACACTCATCATTCGGATTTTCATGTGAGGAAGCCCTCCAGCTGGCTTACAGTAGGTCAGTGGTTCTACCCAGATCCCTTCCTCCACCTGTAATTAGCTGGACGTCACTATATGACTGTCGAAGCCACGGTAAACCAAAATAGTCAAGCCAAGTCTACTCAGACCTGGCCAAAATATTGTGTCTATACACATTGACAAAGCTTTGTAAAGTTCATTTTTTTAGTTTACGGGAGCGGACAACCAGAGTGGACACTGCTCACCCACCCGCAAGTGAATCCATGTTTAAATATTGAACAGGTGCATAAAAAAGTAGAAATATAAACACTTAGCAAACAAGAACTGTCCCTAAGACAGCATGCTCGACTATTCGGATGCTTGTCAATAAAAATAAATATTGCAATTAAAGGCAAAATGAGAATATCTGTATTATTAAAATATAACCAAGAGCAATAAACATGTGTTCAAAGCTTTAAAGCAATACCTCAAAGAGTTCAGTGAAAAAGTGAGTAAGTACAAAAAGATTAATCAAGTCAGAAAAGGTGAATAATTATGTCAAAATCCAAGACAGAGTTATATTCTCTTGCCATGTACAAGTAGGGGTGATGGTCATAAACAGGTATTCAAAGTTTTAAAGCAATACCTCAAACAGTTAAATGAAAAAATGAGGTGGTGTGAAAACCTTAACTGAGATTCTAAATAAAAAAGGGGCATAACTATTTTAAAATTCATGACAGAGCCTGACCACCAACACTGTCACAGGTATGCAATTTCATGTGTGAATTATGAGGGGCATCCATGGAAAGAAATTGCAGATAATAGCAATGTTAAACAAAAGTTTAAACATTTTTTATTAGTTCAAAAAGGCCCATAAATATGCAAAGATATTTGGAAGAGTTACTGTTCCTGTTTCTACTTGAAGTTTGAGGGACATCCATGGAGTAAAAGTGGAGATAATGGCAATGTTAAACATAACTTTAACATTTCTTTCTAAGTTCAAAAAGGCCCATAAATATGCAAAAAAATTGGAAGAGATACTGTCCTTGTTTCTACTAGTTGGTCTGATGATGATAAAGGCATGTGTTAAGTTTGAGAGACATCCAATGAGTAAAACTGGAGATAATGGCAATGTTAAACAAAAGTTTAACATTTTTTCTAAGTCCAAAAAGGGCCATAAATATGCAAAAATAGTTTGGAAGAGTTACTGTTTCTGTTTCTACTGGTTGGTCTGATGATGATAAACACATGTGAAAGTTTGGGGGACATCCATTGAGTAATAGTGGAGATAATGGTAACGTTAAACAAAACCTTAATGCGGATACCGACACCTGGGTGACTCCAATAGCTCATCCTATTCTTTGAATAGTCAAGCTAAAAACCACAGAATATTTTGCTCCACGAAATACTTTATTTGAAAATCTTAGAGCACTGCAAAGAGTCTGGCACTGGTTGGCAGGACAAAATAAACAACTAGTTTGTAATCTTTATTTTAGATTCTCACATACAATACTACACATCATTTTTCATAATCAAGGATATTTACATAGGCTCTGGACAATTCAAAGAATACACATATTCACATCGTTAAATGCTGTCCCAGTGTTTAGTACCACAGTCTATTCTATATGATGCACAATATCTTTTCAGGGTATGAAACCAATCTTTCACTACCAATCAACCCAAGTGCCAGTAAAACCAGTGGATGCTCCCTGAACTGCACTTTGTCACTTGATGGGTACTTTATTAAACTATATGACCTCCAGACAAAATTTAAGTATGAAAAGTACAAGGCAATAACTCCTTAATTATGCAAAACAGAGTTATGGTTCTTGTACAATGCACTTCTCCTCAATGAGATCTATCTTTATCTTCCTATGAAGTTTCATGTTGATACCTCTTGTAGTTTTTGTGTTATGCTCCAGACAAAATTTAAGTATGAAAAATAACTAAGGGCAATAACTCCTAAATCATGCAAAACAGAGTTATGGTTCTTGTACACTGCACTTCTCCTCATTGAGATCTATCTACCAATGAAGTTTCATGTAGATACCTCTTAAAGTTTTTGTGTGGACAAAATTATGACAGACGGATGAAAGGACAAATGAACAGATTGGATGGATGGACAAAGCGGCAACTATATGCTCTCCCTTCAGGAAGCATAAAATCCAACTTTTGAGACAAGTTAAAAAATAGTTCCATTTCTGGTCGCCCGACCGACCCTCTTTTTTAACGACCAACCCTAAAGTGTTTTTTTTACCTTTCTGCCTTTAATAAAATATTTCCCTTTTTTTTACCTTTCGTTTCATGCAAAAGAAATTTTTAAAAAAATGAAATCCCGACTTACCATCCCTCTTTTTTATTTGCTGGAGACCAGAAACAGAACTTTTTTTTTTTTTGGCCTTACAATGTTTAATTTACTTACACCATAACATGTAAATTCATATAATTATGAGTTAAACATACATTAAAAAAAAAAACAAAGATGATTTTATGGTCTATTCAGACATTCCAAAAAGTTTTTAGGGATCACAGCACATTTGGTCCTTTAATTTTACACAATTCAAAGGACCGAAACTAACTTTTCTAGACCACACTCAAACAACAAGATTTCATTATTGTTTATCATTTATTTCTTTTATCTTATTAAGATATATATTGTCAATATATGTTTCCGATACATCACTATAGACAATCACAATGAGATGCAACAACAGCTCTATTTGACCCACATAAATAATAACCAGATTCAACTTCTGAGCTACTTATGTCATATGCAAATATTTAGAACAAAATTCAAACATTAAAATAAAACCCACACGGACACTCAAAAACCATGTTCATTTCAACAAAATAAATGACAACCACAAAAAAATGAACCAGCGTTCATAATATACATTGTCTACCCACTGGACTCTCTGTCATTATCAAAACTAAAGTAGAGAGGAGTCTCCCGGTCCGAGGGAGACATACTGACATCTGACTCTCCTCCTCTGGAACCACTATCCTCCAGGACCACACCGTCCATAACGTTACTGTACACGATGTTGGCCCCACCAACACGACCTCTCTTCCAGCGGTGAATATGTGTTGAGACTATGTAGGTCAGATTAACCCCTTTGAACAAAACGCGGACACCTCTGCAAAAGGACTTACTGCTGAGCACATAGAGAACAAACTTAAGAGAGAAGAACAGATTCTGGGGGAGTTCTAACGCTGTATGGATGACTTGCTTGAGACCTGAGTCTAAGTTTGTCACCTGCGTTCTGAACACTGAAATAGGGATGATGCAGATCAAGAAGCTTCCACTGAGAAGGATGACCAGGCGCAGAATGTCCCGCTTACCACGGGAAATCTTCCGATTAACCTTTGACGATGTCACCTCCTGGGGTGCCACCTTCTTGTGTACCTTCAACATCTGTGTAATTGCAATCATACATGCCAAGGTGATCGTCCCAGGGAAAAAACACTGAACCAAGGAATACACCCACACCCATCTGAAGTAAGTCTTCTGCTGTGAGGTGTGACTTTCAGTGCTTTCCTTAAGATGCAGAAAACAGTCTTTAATTCCACCGTTCTGGATAGGCTTGTTTTCAAACACATGCAGGTTGATTCCAGCGGTGATTACGATGAGCACAAGAATGGAGCACACAGCTCTCCACCTGGTAAAGCTGTAGGTGCTACCCAGACAAGTGACCATCGTAACGTGGCCACAAACCAGGACCGGTAGCCAGGCGCTGAGCATGTGGGTCACACTCTGGATGTAGTGGATGACCAGACACAGGCTTGATTGTTGGGACAAGTCAAATACTGACCACAGGGCCAAGCACTGCCACAAGGGCTCACACAGCAAGGCAAGGGAGTCCAGCATGCTGATCAACACTAGGTAGAGGGGCATGGGATTGTGCCGGACCCGCCGACCCCACACTATGCCAGACAAAATGTTGAACCCAAACCCAAACAGTAGCAGGACTGGAAGATAGACCTTCAACAGACAATTGTTCACTGCAACAAGAGTGGTATCTGTGGACTTATCCATCAGAATCCAATGTAAGCTGCTCACTCTGTATCCAAAAAAAAATACAACACGTCTTTAGGTCATCCAAAATAAGGGATAACTCAGCTTAGCCCCACACATACCAATCTCTAATGTATCAATAAATGATACTGTAGTAAGAAATAACCCTTCATATTTCATGTATTCATGTGATTTAAATTCAGTTTTTTCACATTCAGATATGACATCAAGTTCTTGAAATTATGCTGCATCCAGGTGTTTCCATAAAGTTAAAGTGAAAGTCCAGTTCTTAAGTTGGAACGAAATCCAAACACTGAATATTCAACACTGGTACACTAGGAATTATGTAGAAATGCAGTCTGGTCTGCTCCAATGCCTACTCTGAGACCAACTGACACAGACAATGTCACAGAACTGAGACAGGTAAAGGAATCTCCCAGCTAGGGAGTTCCTCTACAACTAGCACAATGTCCAATAATTGTCAGGTAACAAGAGAAGGCAAGTAGAAGTGTTAGAATAACAGGTTAGGTAACAGGTTGCTCTCTCACCCATGGTAACGTCAACTATAGGGTTCTAATTAGCCGCCCCAGCTTTGCTTGGAGAGCACACAAGTCACATGCGTCTTCACATGTTCAAGAGTAATCAAATATGGATGGTGGGAGGCCAAGTTGTTCTTTGTCTAAAATTAGTTATTTGTTTCTTCTGAATCCATAGTAAGAGAGATTTCCAACAGAACAGTGCAGTAGGTAAACCTCAAGACACTAACCAGGTGAACTTACATACTGTCTGTAATTTTAAATTGAACCAACTAGTGTTGACCTAACTATTGATTCTAATTGAAATTAAATTGGTAATGCCTTCTTCAGAGACTACTGAAAGTGAAATCCATGGATTATTTCAACTCTTCGCTCAAAAAGTGTCTCTCTGCTAGTTTCTGAGTTACCTGTTATTTATTTCCTTTTGTATAGCTCATTTGGAATACTTTGATAATGGCTTAGTAAGACAAGAAGGATGTTAACAAATGAATTTAGATATTTCATGTTTATTATTTCTAATAGGAGATAAACACATATTCTAATATGATTAATATATTGCATTAAATAGCAGATAGCATATTATCTATCCAACATGTAAACAATAGCTGTTGGTATTATGAAGTTTTATTTTTCAGGCTTTTTTCAACAAAAGTAGGCCAAAAGTCAAGGTAAACAGCGTAATGAAGAGGTCCATCCACTTAAGAAACTGTCCAAATATTTAAACAAGACGCCTATATCGCTCACCTGAGTACCACTGCTCTAAAAGCAATCTTCAAAGTTTCATGAAGATTGTGCCAAAAATGTGGCCTCAAGAGAGCAGCTAACAAAGTTTTTCAGAGATTTTACCTCATGACCTCCTATATCACTCACCTGAGCACCACTGCTCTAAAAGCAATCTTCAAAGTTTCATGAAGATTGTGCCAAAAATGTGGCCTCTAGAGTGCAGCTAACAAAGTTTTTCAGAGATTTGACCCTATCACCTACTTTTTGACCCCACATGACCCATATTTAAACTTGACCAATATCATATGGAAACAAACATTCTGACTAAGTTTCATGAAGATTAGGCCCAAAATGTGGCCTCTAAAGTGTTAACAAGGTTTGTTTTTTTGTTTTTGTTTTTTGCGGGGGGGGGGGGGGGGTTGACCCGTGACCTACTTTTTTACCCCATATGACCCAATTTCAAACTTGTCAATATTTTATAGAAACAAACATTCTGATCAAGTTTCATGGAGATTTGGCCAAAAATGTGGTCTCTAGAGTGTCAACAAGCCATATTGTTCACAACGCACGATGGACGAAAGGCCATTACAAAAGCTCACCTTGAGCATGTTATGTTCAGGTGAGCTAACAATCCAATGAAGCAATAGCAGAATAACCCCAAAAGGGAAACCTATCCAGACGCCGCTTTTTTCATCAAAAGTAGGTCAAAAGTCAAGGTCAAGGTAACAAGGTCAAGGTAACAAGGTCAAGTGCATAATGTAAAGGTCCATCAACTTAAGCAACTGTTCGAATAACTAAGAAATGCAATGAAGGACATAGAACTTATAGCTTATTAATAAAAAGGTCAATCTGAGTGGATGCCCACCGACACCTCTTGAACATCATCAATTTTCATTGAAAAAAAAAAGATCCAACAAGAGCTGTCAGAGGACAGCACGCTCGACTATTCAAAATGCTTGTTGGTAAATAAAATCAAATCTATTTCAATACTTGCCCTTCATATACCCTGTATATAATAATAGTCAAAAATGATATACCTTGATTATCTAATACCCTTTAATAGATTTATGAAATCTAAAATCATTCCCATGCCTAGTTACTGAGACATAAACATAATAACACTGTGCATGTAAAACTTTAACCAAGTATCCAAGTTAGAAAAGGGCCATAATTTGTATAAAATGCAATCCAAGAGTTATCCTCTTTGGTTTTCTGATGCTCCTGAACACACTTCTAAACTTTCTAGTCAATACCAAAAACAATTTCTGAGATATAAGCTGGATAAAAGCTTGCATGCAAAACTTTAACCAAAATATTTAAGTTAAAAAGGGGTCATAACTTGTTACATATTCCATCAAGAGTTATCTACCTTGATAGTATAATACCCCTTAATGTATAAAAGATGTTTCAAATCAATTCCATGCCTGGACTCTGAGATATAAGCAAGAGTACTTTGCATGTAAAACTTAAACCAAAATTTCTAAGTTGAAACAGGGCCATAACTTGCAACATATTCCATCAGGTGTTATCATCCTTGATATTATAATACCCCTTAACGTATTAAAGATGTTTCAAATCATTCCCATGCCTGGACTCTGAGATATAAGCTTGAAAGTACCTTGCATGCAAAACGTTAACCAAAATTTCTAAGTTAAAAAAGGGGCCATTATTTGTAATATATTCCATCAAGAGTTATCTACCTTGGTTGTCTGATGCCCCTAAACATATTCATAACATATCAAGTCAATACCATGAATGATTATTGAGATATAAGGCTTTTTCAAAAAAATTTCAAGTCAATACCATAATTGGTTATCGAGATATAAGGTTGATAGTGACTTGCATGCAAAACTTTAACCAAGAGCTGCAACGCCAACGCAAGGGCGACTACAAAAGCTCTCATATTCTTCGAAAAGTCAAGCTAAATATACATGAATTATAATCTGTACATAAAATACAACAAAAGAAATATATTTATTGTGAAAAATAAAAATTCTAAGACGACTACATGCAGAGTTTGGTGATCACAAATCGGCTGTATATGCAGAGTCAGTTAAGGAAATCTGCAAAAGGCTGTTCAAATGTTTTATTGGTTAAGGAAGCCATTGTAGCATTAAAATCCACATTATGGCTTGTTAAGGAAAATATTGCCATAACATGGCAAGAAAGATCTGCTTGAATTACTGTCACACTTTAAATGCTCACATGTTGATGATTTAAAAACAGGAACAAGAGTGCCAGTGATGCCACAATATACGCCGCCACAAAATATAAAGACCAAGAGGGGTCTTTTAATTATTGCTTTTAACATTTCTGTAAGCATAACCTCATAATGAAGTCTGTAAGACCAATTAATTTAGCTGAACAGAGATAGAACCCTAAAAATGCTTCCAATATGACAGTAGGTCAAATAGCAGTATCAATTTGAATCCTTTTTTCTTTCTCCCCATAACTCTTGCAAAAATCACTGTACCAGAAAATCCTTGCCGTATGCACTTTTACCTGTTTAGAAACTCGAGTTGTGTTTTAAAGAGACCATGTTTAGAAAGGCATAACTATTGCAAATATTGATGAACATCAAAGCCCCTGCTTTGTGCATATCTACCCAGTATAGTAATGACATTGCCCAAGTTTTGAAAAGATTAGGTCAGAAACATACAAGAAATTGCATTCCCAAAGCTGAAATATCAATCAGCTAAAAAGACTAAGTTTCAGGGGACACAAATCTTGCAAAAATTAATGTACCGGAAAATCACCACTTCATGCACATCTACCCATTATAGTAATGATATTGACCAAGTTTTGAAAAGATTCATTCAGAAATGTAGGAGGAGTTACGTTCACAAGGCTGCAATATCAAACAGCTACAGAGACTAAGTTTCAAGGGACACAAATCATGTAAAAATCAATGAACCATAAAATCACCCCTTCATGCACATCTACCCATTATAGTAATGACATTGACCAAGTTTTGAAAAGATTCATTTCAGAAATGACAGGAGAATTTGTTAGTTCACAAGGCTGCAATATCAAACAGCTACAGAGACTAAGTTTCAAGGACACAAATCTTGTAAAAATCAATGAACCTAAAATCACCCCTTCATGCACATCTACCCATTATAGTAATGATATTGACCAAGTTTTGAAAAGATTCATTCAGAAATGTAGGAGGAGTTGCGTTCACAAGGCTGCAATATCATTCAACTACAGAGACTAAGTTTCAAAGGGACACAAATCATGTAAAAATCAATGAACCGGAAAATCGCCACTTCATGCACATCTACCCATTATAGTAATGACACTGACCAAGTTTTGAAAAGATTCATTCAGAAATGTAGGAGTTGCGTTCACAAGGCTGCAATATCATTCAACTACAGAGACTAAGTTTCAAAGGGACACAAATCATGTAAAAATCAATGAACCGGAAAATCGCCACTTCATGCACATCTACCCATTATAGTAATGACACTGACCAAGTTTTGAAAAGATTCATTCAGAAACGTAGGAGGAGTTGCGTTCACAAGATATGGACGTACGGACGTACGGACGTACAGACGTACGGACGGACGGACAGACGGAGAAGATGACGCCAATATACGACCGCCTCCGGCGGCGTATAAAAAATGTAAATTGCAAGTCTGATAAGTCTGCAACAGAAATGCTGTCAGTTCTAGCATCTGTAGCTGGGGGGCAAGTTGACCAAAGTGTATCAAACTCATCTTATGTCAGCTTAATCTGTGATGAAAGCACAAAAAACTTGTAGTGTATGCCTGTGTGTTGTACACAAATATGTTTAAATCATCAACTTTGATTTTTTGACCAATATAATAGTATGCAGTGCCACTGTTGAGTCAATTTCAGTTGAAAGTATTGATGACAAATAAATCCATTCCACTAACAAAAGCAATGGTGTTAGGGACAGATGGGGCTAAAGTTATGACAGGAACTGGAAAGGGTGTGACAGTATTCATTCATGCTGAGGGACAACCCATTGATGCTGAATTACCATTTTTTAGCCCATAGATTAGCAATGGTCATTTCCCAAGCAGCAAATGAGGTTTGTTTAATAGTTGATAATCAGACATTTTTGACAGGGATGTTTACGTCTTCAAATCATCAACTAAGCACTGTGATCAGTTAGCTGAAATTCACGATTAACTAGAGGCACCTGTGTTAAAAGTGAAAGAGGTCCATGAAGTTACATTGGAGTTATGACTTATGCAAAATACTAGACTCACTAATAACCTACTTCACAGAGAACAAAGAAGCCAAAGCAAAAGGGAACAACAAGAAAATGTCCAGCGATGACTTTATTACCAGCACATATCTATTTATGGATGTCCTGCATATTGTCTCACAGATGTTCTTGGTGTTTCAGGAATCAGATCTTGATTTACTGGTAAGTCAAGTAAAAGCTGAAGTTGATCATGCAAAGTTAGGGTTGAATAAGGCAAAACCAGGATAAAAAGATGATGGACATGGTTTCTACCTGCATCAGAACCAGAATGAACACTTAAGTGTAGTGGGTGGCAATCTTTTGTACAAAGGAAACCATGTGGTTAGTGAGAAACAGAATATTAAACCTACTGAGGTGAAATTCATTGACAAAATTCTTTAGAAAGTAGAAGAGAGATTCCCAGACGATATGACAGTAATGTAATGCCTTTGGTATCCTCAGTATCAGGCCAGTCTCATTCTTGGCACGCAAAAAGAAGGAATCATGGAGAAATAACAAAATAGAACTCCTGATCAGACAGTATAGTAAACCTAAAACATCAAAGCCTACAGAAGAGCAACCCCAGATTACTTTGGACTCAATTATTAAAGATAATGAAACAAGGGTAGAGTGGACAAAGACCAAGAAAAGAGTTGTGAATGAAGAGTATCCAAGAGATAAAATGGATGTTCTAAGGGGTTTGATAGACAAACACTATGCCAGTGATTATCCAAACATGCTAAACTTGCAGCCTTAGCGCTGACTGCCCCTATCCAATGTACCAGTGATTGGGAAAGAGGTTTCAGTGCTCAAAACCTGACCAAAACATCATCAAAGACAAGAGGGCCAAGATGGCCCTGTGTCGCTCACCTGATTAAGATGGCTGTGTTAGGCAAAATGACAAAAAATCTGGCATCTAAAGTGTTTTTCTAACATTTGACTAAGTGGCCTACATTTTGATCCTACCTGAATTTACCTGGTGACCTAGTTTTTGACCCCACATGACCCAATTTTGAACTCATCTGAGATATCATGTAGACAAACATCCTGACCAAGTTTCATTTTTCTAAGATTTGACCTGGTGACCTAGTTTTTGACCCCACATGACCCAATTTCAAACTCATCCGAGATATCATGTAGACAAACATCCTGGCCAAGTTTCATGAAGATTGGGCCAAAACTGTGGTCTCTAGAGTGTTCACAAGGTTTTTCTAAGATTTGACCAGGTGACCTAGATTTTGACCCCACATGACCCATTTTCAAACCCATCTGAGATATCATGTTTTTTTGACCTGGTTTTTCCCCACATGACCCATTTCGAACCATCCAAGATATCATGCAGACAAACATCCTGACCAAGTTTCATGAAGATTGGGCCAAAACTGTGGCCTCTAGAGTGTTCACAAGGTTTTTCTAAGATTTGACCTGGTGACCTAGATTTTGACCCCACATGACCCATTTTCGAACTCATTCGAGATATCATGTAGACAAACATCCTGATTAAGTTTCATGAAGATTGGGCCAAAACTGTGGCCTCTAGAGTGTTCACAAGGTTTTTCTAAGATTTGACCTGGTGACCTTGTTTTTGACCCCACATGACCCAATTTCGAACTCATCCGAGATATTATGTAGACAAACATCCTGACCAAGTTTCATGAAGATTGGGCCAAAACTGTGGCCTCTAGAGTGTTCACAAGGTTTTTCTAAGATTTGACCTGGTGACCTAGTTTTTGACCCCACATGACCCAATTTCGAACTCATCCGAGATATTATGTAGACAAACATCCTGACCAAGTTTCATGAAGATTGGGCCAAAACTGTGGCCTCTAGAGTGTTCACAAGGTTTTTCTAAGATTTGACCTGGTGACCTAGTTTTTGACCCCACATGACCCAATTTCGAACTCATCCGAGATATTATGTAGACAAACATCCTGACCAAGTTTCATGAAGATTGGGCCAAAACTGTGGCCTCTAGAGTGTTCACAAGGTTTTACTAAAATTTGACCTGGTGACCTAGTTTTTGACCCCACATGACCCAATTTCGAACTCATCCGAGATATCATGTAGACAAACATCCTGACCAAGTTTCATGAAGATTGGGTCAAAACTGTGGCCTCTAGAGTGTTCACAAGCAATTGTTGACGACGGACGACGGACGACTGACGACGCACGACGCACGACGGACAAAAGGCGATCACAAAAGCTCACCCGAGCACAAGTGCTCAGGTGAGCTAAAAAGACTTTATGAGGGCCCTAGAGGTGTGGAGACAAAGTCAGAAAACTGTTCAATTAAAGTAACCTGCAAATGACTAATCAGGGTGTTAATCGAGTATAGTTTAACAATTCAGAATGTTATACGTAAAATTTTGCTGCAGGAAAGTATCCCTGTAATTTTAATTGTGACAGGAACATGAACTTGTTGAGTTCAGTAAGAACTGGATCAACTGTGTGGAGGCTGTAAGACTGAAGGTAACTGTTACTCATATTTGATAAGTTAAGAGGCTGTTACTGCTCTCTGTCCCCTTGATTTTGAGAATGTCCTCTATTTTTTATAGACTGTTCTCTGTCCCCCTTATTTCAAAATCCTTGGCAGAACACTGCCAGTGTGAAACCTTATCAGTCTGTTTATACGTCAATCTTGCGCTCTGATAAAGTTCATTACTATTTCAGGCTCATCACTATTTGTGTTGTGCATGCAAGTAACACTCCAACAGTAAAATTTTGCAGATATCACATCTCATCAAACACAAGGTTTGGCTATGATCACAAGATACCTGAGAACAATTCAATGACATGGATCAATAGTTGACAAAAGATTCTAAAAATGTTTTTCATATCACTGATTCAACCTTGAACATTTGACACTTGTGTAACTAGAGGTATTGCTAGAGGTGATTTTGTTGTTGTTGTTGTTGTATTGGGGTTTACCGTCACTGCGATAGTATTTCAATCATATAGTGACGTCCAGCTAATAGAGGTGATTATGTTCTCTGCAATATCACCTTATTTCAACAAAATATGGTTTAGTGTAAAATCATTAATTTTTGTTGACATTAAATTTTGTTGATTATGTACCTAAGGGAATTTTGTGGGTACATTTATTCGTGATTCTATGTTCTAGAGAACGTGAGGTCTAGATAAGAGACAAGTTTTCATGGGGATTAATATTCATGGATAAAACCCTCCATGAAATCGATTAAAGTCAAGTTTCCCTTGAAAATTACTGATTTCACAGTAGACAATGTGAAGTCAATTGGGGACCTATTTGAACATGAGACAAATACAGTATTGCCTCACTGCAATACCATGCTGCAGGCAAGTGGTGTGATACCAAACCCAACCATATCCTTACCACAAACTAACCAGAGTTGGACCACCCTCCTGTACGGAACCCAAAACAGGAAGGTGATACGCCAGTGCCATTTTTAATAACACTGGAATGGCCGGGGATCTAATCCACCACTTCCTTATCACAGGGAGAATGCTCTTACTAGAACCAGTAAACAAAGCCAAAGTATAAGTGAAAGGCATACTTCTTTTCATGAGCAAATTGTTTACTACATATATAGTATACATAATATGCTCCAGAAAGCCATATGCCTTTCACTGGAAATGCCTCTTAAACAAGAGGGCCAAGATGCCCCATAAGTCACTCACCTGAAACTTTCATTGCCTGCACTGCTTAGGAACTTAAGATTCTAGAGTGTTAAAATGGCAAATCTGTGTGATAGTCTGATATTTTAAGGGCACAGACTGTAGATGTATCAGTCCAGTATCAGCCATAATCAAATTTTGTTAAGTTTAAAGACTGCTTAATATTTTGCAGAACAAAGTCAAATCCATTTTTTAAAAGGCATTTTTTAATAATTAATGGGCCATAACTTCTGACTTAATTGGCTGATATCAGCCATAATCAAACTTAGTCGAGAGATTATGACTACAAATATTGCTATAAAGATTGAAAACGACTGCTTGAGAAATGGAGATGTTAGAGTGTAAAATAAGGGAGATCTGGCTATTTTTTATATTTAAAGGGATGATTTAAAACTTTTTAATCATCTTGTTAACTCTGGTGGCCGTATGAGGCTTACAGCAAGTGACACAAAAATGTCTATTACAGGCAGATACTATCGAAATGTTGAGGACAGAATGCACACACTGTACTGTCACAGTTGGGTTACTCCAATACATGGAGACACAGGTAAAAGATAAGACAGTTGTTATCGTTACCTGGAAGTTGTCTCTGATGTCAGCCGTTGACCCTTCCTCAAATATTTTGCGTGAGTCCTTCTCGATGGGTTTACCCCCAACATGTAATCGATGGACATCGCGCAGGTTGTTCAAGGTACTGATATCCTTCCAGTCTTCATTCTATAACAACACAATTAAACACAACACTTTGTTTTACACCATTATACTAGAGCTTCTTCAAGCTAACATTTACTGCACAAGTATCATCCCAATGTTTTGTCGGGTCTCATTTAATCTTTGATATCTCAGTCAAAAATGTACAAACAATGAGTAAGTTAACTAGAATTTCAATAATGGTGATGAATAACCCTGCTAAAGTACCTGAACTCAACAGTATTAAAAACAAGAAAATGTGTCTGTGAGACACTAATGCCCCACCAGAATATGGTCAGAACCAAATATTTGCTTGTATTTTTTAAAGATTATATAATGATGTACATTTTTACAAAGTTTCATGATGATGTGAAGTTACCTTTACAGAAAAAGCAGCTTAAACACTGAGGTAAACCTGATGCAGAATAACCAATTTTACCAAGTCACAGCCATAAAATCAAATAAATACTACCAGAAAATAATCCATATCATGATGTACATGTATGTCATGTTTAGAGCTGTAACGAATACACCAGGTAGCGAATACGAATACACATCATGATACAGGGTCACAATATGAATATTTATTCGTGAATATGAATACACTGTTATAAAACAGAAATAAAAATAATTACAAAAAAAAAATGTTGATAAACCAGATGATCCATACCTAATGTTAATACCGGTATTTTTTTTTATTTTTACATATAAATAATTATGATACATTTTAATGTTCATTTGTGTTCATATTTTTTAATTATCTTCCATGTTTTAAATTCAATATTTATTATCATATCAGGAACATGCAAGAAATAATAACATATAGATTTTATGGTCTGTGAGTCCGTCTGTCCTTGCATCTGTCTGTCCGTCACATCTAAGGTTTATAGTTGCGTTTAAACCTTTTTCCTAAGAAGATGACTTCACATCTTGATGAAACTAGGTATACATGTACATCATGATATGATCTATTTAATATTTATGTGAATTCATGCTGTGTTTGTGAGTTGGTGGGGAATAAAAAAGTTAACTACCAGTAAATTGGCCTGTGATGCAACAGAGCATTTCTATTCAAACAAGGCAGTCCAAAGGACAGCTATATCCCCCGCCGCTGGCCAAATATTAGAATTTGTTTGGTCATAGGATTATGTTCACCTTAACCTGGCATGGTTGTAGCAGACATAGAAGATCAGTTTAAGACAATTTAACTTTCCGGAGTTATGTATGAATCTCAGAATTCGGAGGCACATATATTAAAAGTTTACTGACAAGTTTTACATGGGAAACAGTACAAAAAGTGAACATCAATGAAGTATAGGATGTGTTAGGTAACCACAAAATACATGTGTAATTCAATTAAAAACTTTATATATCATGTCGAAAATGTGTCCAAGCGTTCATGAGATATGGAGCTGACACGAAAATAACATTTGACATGCAAGTATGACCTTGACCTTGAGCCAGCGTGACCGCCTCATGCCTTCTGCACATCAGCTCAATGAGGTTAACATTTTAGCCGAGTTTGAAGAAAATGTGTCCAAGCGTTCATGAGATATGGAGCTGACACGAAAATAACATTTGACTCAAGTATGACCTTGACCTTGAGCCACATGACCGCCTCATGCCTTCTGCACATCAGCTTAATGAGGTTAACATTTTAGCCGAGTTTGAAGAAAATGTGTCCAAGCGTTCATGAGATATGGAGCGGACACGAAAATAACATTTGACCTTCAAGTATGACCTTGACCTTGAGCCAGCGTGACCGCCTCATGCCTTCTGCACATCAGCTCAATGAGGTTAACACTTTAGTCGAATTTGAAGAAAATGTGTCCAAGCGTTCATGAGATATGGAGCGGACACGAAAATAACATTTGACCTTCAAGTATGACCTTGACCTTGAGCCAGCGTGACCGCCACATGCCTTCTGCACATCAGCTCAATGAGGTTAACACTTTAGCCAAGTTTGAAGAAAATGTGTCTAAGCGTTCATGAGATATGGAGCGGACACGAAAATGTTTCGGACACACTGACGGACTGACGGACGGACGGACGGACGGACGGACGAAGGGCATTCCTATAACCCCCCTCCCGCTTCGCGGCAGGGGATTAATAAAGCTGCTAACTTAACTTTGTAAGGTGTAGTACAGGAACGTATCTATTCATATATCCTATCCTAAGGTCTAACTGGCAATGAACATCACAAGGCATAAATGGTGTTCATACTAAGGATGTTCAGTTTCAGACAAGTTCATTATTTCTAAGCAGAGCAGGGCACCAATGCCTTGTACACCTACCAGGATGGTTCCCCGGATCTTCTGTCTCTCACGGAACTCCTTCACCACCTTCTGGTTACTGTTGTTCTGGTCCGCCTTGAACAACACCCGCTGGAAGTTGGTCAGTCCACAAACGGCAATGTGCATTGACATTGTGTCCATGAATCTAAGTCGTGACTTCTGTAAGGAAACCCATATAACAATTGGGGTCATAAAACGTAAATATTTAAGTGTGACTTGGTCCAGTGGTAACATTCATGACTGCAGATCAAAACAAGATGTCCCTGAATCACTCATCTGAGAAATATTGCCTTCATTGCCTTTACATCAAAGTCATACTAAATATAATTCACGCAGAAGTGCAGCAAGATAATCATAATTCCACACAAAAACTGTACCTGTAGTTCAATTTTTGATGGCCATAGCTATAAAATCAAGTGACCAGTTGGGTGAGACCAATTTTGACCCCAGGGCCATGGCTTGAAAACTTGGTTCAGGTCCACTAGGCCATGTTACAAACGAAGTATCTAAACCCCAGATCTTATGGTTTCTGACAAGAAGATCTTTTAAAGTTTTCCTTATACAAGTCAATGTAAAATCAAGTGACCCCTGGAGCAGAATCAATTTTGATCTCAGGGCCATGATTTAACCCTTTCCCTCATAGAGGACACCATGAAAAGACCTGTGCGAACAGCATAAAACCAGATCAGCCTGCGAGTAATAAAATCGCAGGCTGATCAGGTTTTATGCTGTTCGCTGCTCCTCAGTGGTCTGGAAATGAGGATTTTATAATTAAATTTGGTAAGGTTTAACTGTGGTTCTCTGCAGATCAGGCTTTATGTGGTACCTTTGAGTGTGTCAAAATGAGTCTATATGAGGGAAAGGGTTAAATAAACTTGGTAGGTGTTCATTAGGTCATGTTGCAAACCAATATCTGAACACCAGGCTTGTGGTTTCTGACAAGAAGATCTTTCTAGTTTTTTTTTCCTTTTTCCTATTTAAGGTAGAAGGTTTGGTGATATGATAATTTGTAATTAACTGACCAAACAAAACACCCATAAGGCAAAAGAATGGATTACCTGATTACCTAACATAAACCCAACAGATTATCAGGGACTCTAAGATCAATATCCAAAGCAAAACCTGGCAGATCCATGGAAAATCTCTCATACCAGAAACAATGCGTCGCAAAATCTAGTTTTCAATTCAATCTTTTTTGCCCTATCTTTCATCATGTTAACTTTATACTGCCTCAAATTAATAATTGGCCCTTAATAAGCTTCATTTCCACAGTCCAATAAACCATTTCAAGCAATCGATCTCAAAGATAAAAGATGATATTTTCCAAAGAAATATACATGATTTATCTCCCTTGACCCATATGAGTTGTATCAATGTTTCCTCATAAAATTGCTGCATTTAAAATGAAATCCTCTCAGAAATAAAAGAGGCAACACTTTCTACTAACATTCAAGGACCAAACTTCCCCATTTCATATTTTTGGTGTGGTTGACACTTTTACTAAGGATTCAATGCTACTAGGGTGTGTCATGTTAGAAAGTAATTTCTTGAAAAAAAATTATGCAATATGCCAACAGAGTAGTTGTTCATACAATATTATAGCTCAATTTCTACACATTCATCTGTGGCAAAGAAAATTCATTATTTCATAAACCATTTAAAGCAGCTCATTCACTGATGACCATTGACTAAATATTTTATTTTTAAATATATGTGTGTATTAAGTCTATAAATACCCTTCTACAGATGCATAGATCATCCAACGCAACCTTCAGTGATTGTAAAACAAAATGCCCATTACAGGCAATACCAACACAAACGGTATTGAAACTATATTTAGAATTATAAAACCTATATTTAGAATTTCCATTTTCATTTGCTGTCACTTGGCTGACCACATTCACTCTTCACGCATGCGCAAACTTCATAGGCTGTACTTACAACCTCGCTGCCTTAAACTGGTGAAGATGCCATACTGCGGAGCATGTCACATGGTTCCACAACCAGCTGCTTCGAGGATATTGTATTCTATGTTGAACTGATTTTGCCACAGTTATGTTAACAAAAATAGTGTTTTTCCATGTAATGTGACCTACACTTGCCGAGTTTATTTTTCATGAAACAAAGACTTCACCTACAAGATCGACTGAGTGTAGAATTTTTTTA